>CM021792.1:808502-834350 GCA_011076525.1 Nettapus auritus | reverse complement strand
GGGACAGGACACCTCCACTCGCAGGTATCCCTCACCTCGGGCGTTAATTCCATAAAGGCTTTAGGCTATCCCAAGCACAGAAGATGCATCATGCCCTAGCACAAGTTCTAATGAAAACTGAAATAAAGCCTATCTCAATATTCATTACATGATTTCAGTACTTGTGCATGTCACTTTGCTATGCAAACACAGGGATTGCAACTGCATATTGAGCCTCAGAGTACCATGTAATTAAAAGTACTTAAAATATACTCAGATAATTATGACCAGAATATATATCACTATCCAATTTCACATTTAAATTTCCCCCTTTAATTTCAAACCTTTTTTTTTTTTTAAGGGGACAAATAGATCACCCTTTGACTGTAATACACAAAAATAACGACCACCGAGCTTCTGTCACTAAACAGTTATCAGTTACGCTACAGGCCTGTCAGAACTGCAGCACAAGCTGAGGGAGGTAACAACGCCTCATTAAACTTGATATTTAAATCAGATAAAAACAGTTAAAAATGTTCCTGAAAAATCACTGACAGTCAAACTGCTTTAAAATAGCATTCAAAATAGATACACTTGTAAAAAATGGAAAAGCAAAGGCTGCTTCTTTTCAAACAAACACTGGATTCCTTTTCCGCTGAACGTTGCGGTCATTCTATTAACAGGAACAAAGCCATTGTGAATTGGATTGCATGAGTAGGTACCAATTTTATTTCCCACACCTTTAAGACAAAGAAAAAAACTGTCCAAAACACTTCTGGGCAGGAAACCTGTGCATACTCAGGTAGCAGCAAAGTCATCAGGCGAGACAAGGCTACATAAATTATCAGTACACATTCCTCCGAGGACAATAGCCCTTCCTTTGTCAGGTATTTGGTCGGTGATTCACACAAGGCTTGAAGAGCTGCATCGAGCAGCTCTGCAGAACACGTGCTGCGTTGCTGTAAATCCCACGTTGAGTGCGCTGGCTGGATGAGGACAGATGGGCAGCGCACCTGCAGGATGACTGCGGTTTACATCACCTCTTGCAGGCAGTTCAACGCGGCAGGACAACGGGAAGCAGCGCACAGCTCCGGCACAGAGGTGGCAGCAAGGACCGAAGACACAGCCATATCTGACGGTAATGCAGCATTGTAACGACCACATTTTAAAGATACCTACACAGGTTTTTAAAAGCAAAAATGGTATTTTAATACAAATAATCACTTCTGATATATACAGCGCCAGTGCAACACGTGAAGGTCTGTACCGCCCTTTTTATAGGCTGTCTGCAGATTCCAATTCAGTCTTCAACTTTTTTCTTTCCAGGATTTTTTCATCAAATTTCTCTCTCTCCCTGAAAAGAAATACATTAAAGTTCCGCTGCAAAAACAATCTTAGTGTATTAAAAGTTTTGTAGCTTTTAGTTACAGTGACTCTGTAAGAACGGTTCCCATGTTTAATCATTTCATTATTTAAACAAGAAAGCTTGCCTCACAGAAGGGAGGCTATTGGACTCTCCTTCTATTACTCGCATTTTTCCACATAAACAGTAAACTAATAAGGAAAACTCCGAAAATGCTAAGAAGATACCTTTTGCTCACAGATGGTCCTTTTATGTATTTCTCTTCTGCTTTTTTGTAGTCTATGTCATCCACAGCAGAAATCGCATAAATGATAGCCTGTAAGAAAGTATTTAGTTCATTTATGCTGGCAAAACAAGAGCTAAATTACAAAATTACAACCACTGATTTGAAGTTGTCTCAGTAGATGAGCACATTTTTGGAATAAGATTCCCTAATCACTTTGGAAACGGGTGGAACTGCTCATTGTGTACCCAAACCTGATAAATAATACAAACTTGTCCTTTAGCACACCCAGGAGATTATTTTTGTAACCAGAATGAGAAATTCTTAACAGCAATTTTGTTTCTACAGAAGAGAGACTGTTATGAATATCTTTCCCAGGAAAGTTCCCAACTAAAACAGTAATTATCTAAAACTATAACTAAAAGCAAAATAATCCTTCCTGCCAGCAATCCCACCACCAGGAAAAGCCCAGCTAACACGTCAAAAGGAAAAAAAAAATTATTCTATATAGAGAAATAAATCAAAATATACCAAATGGCAATCATTTGCCTTTAAAAACATCGTAACATGTAAAGCTTCCACATTCTGCACTAGCGGCTTAAAATTAGCATTTGGAATTACCCTGGTCTGTATCTCAGCCCCAACCCAGTACACAGCAGCAGGACACATGCAGTGAATAATACTGGGCCTTATTATTAATTCTCTCCAACATACAAGCACATTTGTCAAGAGTCAGTTAACTCAAATCACGTAACTCATGTTGTTTAAATAAACATCTACTTTACTCAGTGTTTAATGCTTACTTCAGGCAAAAGGACATCCGAAATAAATTTTATTCCATCTCCAATTTTTTGTCGCAGATTTTCAGTGTCTATTTCATGATAAACTTCCTTCAGGTAGTTTACTACCAGGTCCAGTTGTTCTTCATCCTCTAAGTAAGTTTCAATGCAGGTCACATACTGACTTGAATTCAGGAATTCCTTCAGCCACCGAGACGGTTTTCTGCTTTTCAAAATAGCCAAGAGGTGCTCTTCTGCCCCCTTAGTCTTCACTATAAACTCCACTATCTTCTTATTTTCTTTATCTCTGGCGGCCCTTGTTCTGTCAGGAAGAAGTTTCTTAGAAGGCTTCTGAGGTGAAGTTTCTAATAAAGACTCTTCGAGATTTTCTTCAGCTACGTTTGGAAAGGTCATTTGGACCAAACCTTGATAACACTGCTTTCTAACTGGATAGCCTGGAAAAAGAAAAAGCCACAATCATTCACACTCATTTATATAAAATAAGGGCCTTTCCTGTATACATGCCTAATATACAAAATAAGCTTTTCGGGGTTTTTTTGGGGTAGTTTCCTTTCTTCCCCACCAAGGAGGGGAAAAAGAAACACCAACAAAAAAAGGAATTGAACCTGACATGAGCTCTGAAACGAACTTGCTACGATCTGAAATAACTCAATTGTTTTTAACAATCAATATTTAACTTTTGTTGTAGGACTGAAAATCTTATAGCATATCGGCACGTAATAATTTTATCAAACCCTACCGTGTCTGATGCTTAACACACATTAGTAAACATTAGAGCTCAGCTTCTCTAAGAGCAACACAGAACAATCTCATCATGAATTCACTTACTGATATCATCAGCAAAATATTCCAAGAAGGATCCCGTAAAAGAATGACAACCTAAAAAGCCCAAAACAGGGTTATTAATCAGTCAAGCCTATAAAACAAAATCGACAGCCTTATCATTTTTTCAGTGATCTACATCAGAATGGATGACATCATCAACTCACGTCCTTACCTACTCTAATTCGATAGTCAGAGATCAATTGGATGCACCACTCAATTTCCTGGCGGTATTCTTCTTTGGCTTGGTTCTGTAAAACAACGGCCATTTCCAGTTCAGAAGCTTTTAGGTCTAGGGCCAGTAAGCAAAAATGGCTAACAGTAACACGCCAAAAAAACGCTTGCAGTTTCCTGCATTCTCTTGAATTTAATTTCTGTAATTACTGTTAGGCACCAAGAGAGCAGCTTTGTTGTACGTAGAAAACCCACAAGTGAAAATCCAGTTAGAGTCCTAAGCAGCTGGCCACCTTCCACGTCCACGTGTTCTTAGCAGCATCCTCGGCCTCATCGAGGAGGAGAAATGCATCAGGAGGAGCCCATTCCCATATTCTTCTCCATTTTGTGCAGTACAAATTACATTTAGTTATTCTGTTTAGTAGATGAGCAGCTCTCAGAGAACAGTGAGCAAACAGACCGGTCAGCTGCAACTCCCCTGGCAGGGTACGCCACACACTGCTTAAAAATACTTTTTCCAACATCTGTACACACTTGTAATTGCACATTACTGGCAACACTTACAATGAGGTCCTGCTTTTCTTCACAATCAAAGTGCTTCAGACTCTTAAGAGATACCGAGAAGCTTGATGAGAAAAAGAAAGACAGGGAAGAGAGGCAATTAGGTTGTGCAGCAGGTTTTTTCATTGACTCTACACCTGCCTGAAAGGTAGGTTTCATAAGGAATTCAGTAAATAGACCTTACTAGTTCTGGATTTCATAATTCATAACAAGCCAAAACTGAGGAATTTTTGTCCTCAGCCTTTTACTTTTAATTCCTCACATAATTGCCAACTGTTAGCATGCCTCAGTTGGCAGCATGGTAAAAACAAGTAGCCCACACCTGCAAATCCTCACCTTACTTGGTCACTCCCTTTGAGATCAAGGTTAGTTCTAACAGACTGCAATTGCCCTGGAGCAGAAGAGTTCAGGAGACTGCCTAACAGAGAGTTCAGCACCTGACCAGAAGCCATAGTTACCCTTTCTTCTTGTCATCTACGTTCCCTTCTATGAACAGCACGTTTGCCTTTCTGTATTTCCGCTTCACTTTTCTTACCTGTTAACAGGATAAAGTTTCATTAGCACCCTAGAGCTCTAATACCCTTACAAAGCACGAGCATTTTCATCAGTGTTACTGAACTCACCCCGCACCTAAAGCAACTTACATAAATATGAAAAATAAAGTGGCAAGAATAGCAAAGTAACCAAATGGAGTGTTTTTGTTGGTGTGCAACAACCCATCCCTTTTTTACTTTTTTTGAGAGCAGGGCGCAACCTCACTAATTGATGATACAGGATATAAAAGTCAAGTAGGAAACCTCTGCTCCAATATAAAGTCTTGAACTGGCCACATTTCATTTTTCCAATGTGCTTTTATCATACGTAAGTTTACTTCTGTTATTATCCTTGGTTTTGCTTCAGTTTCACACGTAGAAAACAAGCACATTAGAACTTAGGAACACCTCTAGAGAAGATCTTTAATATTTCCAACTCCACCCAAGTCAAGAAGGGCAAGAGAAAATCAAGTTTGCTAAGTTGTTCCTCATCAGACCCCCAGCAATAATCACTCTCGGGTTAGGCAGCGAGCTGTTCTTACTTACCACTGCTGGCCAGTAAGGATACCTTTGCCATTTGCACCAGACCAAAATCCCTTCCTCAATCGACTGAGGCTCTACAATGAGAAAATACCGTTTATTTTCTTAAAAAGAAACACAGACAAGACAGTTAACTCACCCCACCCCGTTAGCCTCCTTTCATGCAGTAGCTATTCAACAAGTTCTGCTTCAGTGTTTCTACAGATTTTGACCGAAGTGACAACCCCTCACCTGCACGCCCTCAGCACCTCGTCCCAGCCCAAACACAGCACAGGCAGTTCTAATATAAGAACTTTGAAGTTTCGGACCCAGCTTCATAATGTGTTGCAATTTATTCTGTTCCTGAAAGCCTTTCTGGGGCACCCAACAAAGGCATTTTAATCCAAGCCTCAACAAATTGGGATTCATTTTCTGAAAATATCAGGTTTCGTTAACAGGAATTGCCGTAACTTGGTCGGAAAGGCAGAACTGCACGCACTCTAAAAAGGCACACCAATCTTGAGCGACTGAGTTTCAAGTAGACAAACTCATGCCTCACCTTGATGAGACAGAATACTAGGGAGTTCTTCATCCTCCTCATCTTCGTCTACCAGAGCTGAGAGGTGAGAGAGATTCTCTGTGAAAGTTCTCTCTAAAGACAGGTCAGAAGACTCCAGTCCTGCCAACAGCAACAAACACCAGCATTCAGAAACACAGCACAGCAATTAGCTGCCTCAGTGGCGATCACTTTCAGAGCAGGTGAAATACACAAACATAGCAAATCACAGTGATTCACATTGCCCTCTAACAAGAGTTCAGGAGACTGCCTAACAGAACCCAAAGTTCAGCCCTTCCCCTCCCCCAGAACACTGCGACATCCTCAAAAAGGCGAAAAGCAGTGCTCAGGAATCACAAGGAATGAAGTTTTCCCTGCCCCAAGCAACATACCCACCTTCATCTTCGTTGAAGTCAGACAGCTGAAACTCCTTTACTTCACTCATAAGTGCACCTGGATTATCCTTGCTTTCCTCCTCTTCCGGCTGGGAGACGAAACCCTCAGAAAGCTTTCTGTGGTGAGAAGGCCTGGCTGAAGGCTCACGGCCACTCCTGCATTTCCTTTTTCTGTACGAGGACGCGGGTGCGCTGGTCTCTTGTCCTCCTTTCAGCTGTTTCGAACTCACCGTTTTTAATCCCCCACCCAATTGCTTTACTAGATTTTTGCTCTCATTTCTGATGTTCTTCTCCAAGTCAGAGGCACTTTTACAAGATAAATCCAGTAACGTCTTAGGTTGACGCCTCGTGTTTGTCCTGCTGACATTTGCCGCTGTGTAAGACTTGCAGGACGCAGACAGAGAAGTGTCCTCAGCAAGAGGCTGCGCTTGAACTTTGGGGAGGTTCTCTGGAAGTTGCACAGGTGATCCTGCACCTGGTCTTCTTCGTCCTTGCTTACTTTTTTCCTCCTTTGGCTTAAGCACAAGTTTATTTTCTGTTTGGGACTTTGTTGACAAACTGGACTTGGCTTTTTTCTGTCTTGATAGTGATTGTGATTCTGGCATTGTGCAATTTTGACCATTTGATTTTGATGTGTTATACAAGTCCCCAGCGCTACATTTTGAAGGTTTTGTTCCATTTTCATTTGCTTTAGCCCTCTTCTCCAAAACAAAAGAACATTTCTGTTTTTGTTTTCCTGTACCAGTCTTTAGGTTGCGGCTACTTTTTCTCTCTGTTTTCTTCTTGGGAGTCACAGGCTCCAACTCCTCTTTAAGGTGAAAGAGTGACTGACAGCTGCGTAAGGGGGTAGATGAGAGAGATCCCCTATTACTCGCCTGAGATAACTGAGTACTCACTCCGTCTTTTAACTGTGGCACTTGTCCGGCTGATGCGTTTTCACTCAAAAAATCCAGTGCAATTCTAAGAGCACAGCGATATTTCAGTTCATCCACAACTTCACTAGAGTCTGTCTTTTCACCTGTTGAAGAACATGCAATTCGATAACCTTTCTCTGTATACATTACAAGTTTTTACAATTTAAGAAATATGTCATCCATGATTTTTGAGGCAAAGTATAAAACACACACAGAGTGTAAGTTACCAGTAGCTTTTTTTTTTTTTAATGATGCAAATACACACACATTTTTTCACCATTTCTTCCAATGTGCAACACAACGGAAGATTCAAATTAGCCTTGATAATATTTGGTCTGTCTTCAAGCTTTATGGATTGAATGGAGAGAAGGGAAAAGAAGTGCAAAAAAACTCCTCAGTAAACCCAAGTATGTAACTACCATCCACCAGCTTGAAGTTGTGCATGTATTCAATATTCAGACAGAGGCAGAAAGTGTTTTGAGATATCCTCACCTAAGTTAGAGGCGATATCTTCAATACGTTCTTCGTTCAGGGGAACTGTGTCTGCAGAGTTCACGCTAACCCTGAAAATGCAACGAAGTTGACTGAAACCGTCATGACGTGAACCATTACTAACAGCATGACAAAACCCTCATCTGGCAGCAAACTTGTACTGTTTCCCTCCACAGCCCCAAAACATTTTAGCAGAAATTAAAAAAAAATCTGAAGAATCCTTGAGCTAACAGCGTGTTGCTTACAGATGCCCCATGAGACTAGCACAGGGCCAGCTATCCAAGCAGCAGCGGGTTGGTCACCTAACCATTCCGCATCTTCCCATAACGGGATTACTTTTTTTCTTACAAAGTCTAAGAGCGCAAACGCAAAACAGTAACAAAAGATACTTTTCTTTGAATCCAAGTATTTCAACTTCCAAAGAAGCCTCCTCTGTGTTAGTGATGGATGATTTCCCAGCATCTCCACTTCTGCACAAAACCTACATTAAAAGAGAAAGACACACGTGAAAAATTCTCAACCACGTCTGTAGGACAGGTCAGACTTCAAGATATTTTTAGGACAAACAGCACAGAACAGACTGCCTTGGCATGGCACCTGGCTGCAGCATCAGCTTCTCTACAGGTTAATGCTTTTATTTTTTAAGAACTTACATCCGTGTTCACCCGGAGCAATTGCTTCCAGGCAGCTACCTACGTCTATCATTTGGGCAGTTTACTGAAGCAATTAACGCTAACTGAGTAGCTTTGTCAGCACAATCGGCACCTTAGTCTCGGTTTCCATACAAAGCAGCAACTCGCAGCTGCTCAGAAGCGCCCATCTTCTGTCACCGTCCCACCCATTTCTAAGCTAAATTCACAAAAAGCTTCCCTCATCTGCCCACCCGCTTTACCTTCGCCGGCCACAGACGCTTCCTCCACTTGCAGAGCACAAACTGCGGGTCTGCCATGACCGCGTTTCATGTGGGAAAGGAAAAACCCGGCGTGCTGAAGGAAAAGAAAGAATTCCTCAAAGCTTCTAAAGAAACGTAGCGCTTCACTGTAACACACTGAGGCGTCGCTTTACCTTCGGGGTCACAGGTCTCGTACCCGCTTCCCGAAGACCCCCACGAGCCGGGGTGAGGCGCCGACGACGAGCAGGCCCCGGCCGAGCCCCTCCCGGCTCCGGCTCCCCCCGACGGGCCCGTGACAGGCCCTGGGGCCCCGCGCTGCGGGGAGGGAGCGGGAAGGGAGGGAGCGGCCCCCGCCTTGCCCCGCAAGAGGGGCTGTGAGGGGCCGTGACGCGCCCCCCGGTCCCCTCGGCGCCCCCCGACTCAGCCCCCCCGGCGGCCGCGGTCCGGGAACCCGCCCCCCAACAACCGCCGCCGCCACCGCCCCTTTACCAGGCCGCTCGTATCGCGCCGCTCTGCGCATGCGCCGGCAAGGCCCCGACCAACCCTCAGCGGCCCCGCCCCTCAGCGCTCCGCCTTCCAGCCGCCAAAACACGGCTCCGGCCTCCGCTCCGCAGCCAATCAGAGCGCCTTATTCTCCGCTTGCCCGGGGGGGGGGAAAAGAGCGCGTTACCATGGCAACGGGAGGGGGACTAGGCCTCAGGCCTAGGCCTAGGCCAAGGTCCAGGCTTCAGGGGAGGCCCCGGTGGGGCTGGGGTCGGGATACCCGCCCTGAGGGGGGCGATGGGGGCCTCGCCTCCAAGCCTGCCCCGAGCATGGCGGTGGCAGAGCACGGCTTGGGCCCTGGTCCCTCGCCAAAGGACAGAATGGCAAGGGGTCACGCCAAGGCGAGGGCAGGCTGTGGTCCTCCCTCAGCCTGGCCTTGGCGTCTGGCTCCGACCAGCTCCGACACTCAGGCTTCAGTGCCCGAGTGCCCCACAGAGCTGCGGCTTCAAGGCATCAGCCTTATTGCCTTGTCAGCTTTGAGCTGCCCTCAGCCCCCCAGGGCTCCTCACGTGCCCCACATCATCCCCCGGTTGTTAGCAGAGCCCACGCAGTGTGCTGGCGGCGTGCCCTGCGGTGCAGCAGCAGCCTGAGCTGCAGTACATGGGGAATGCGGCAGAGGCTCCGCAGCCGAGCATAGCACTGCCGCTCGGAGGAGCTCTCTCTAATTTGGCATAACGAGGGGGTTGTAATTTCTGAGGATTAAATTACTGCGCCCATCTGGCTGGCTGCGTACAACAGAGACCCTGCTCAAAAGGTCTTCCTATTTATGCTAGGAGACAAAAGGCAAAACACACTATAAAGATCTTTCAGCCTGCAGTGCTTAGACAATAGAAAATGCTGAAAGCCCGGATAGATCCACAGATATATAGAGCATTTAGTTATACAGCCTGGAAAGAGACTGTCATATTAAAATGGGTTCAGAACTCAGGACAAAAAGAAAAAGGCTTTTATCAAGCCCTTACTTAGCCCTGTCGATTTTTAGCCCTCTGACGCTAACAGTAAAAACAGAGTCCACATTCTGATGTTTGGTATTTTATTAGCTCTGTCTATGCTTCTTTATAAATACCTGCAATATTGAAAATGTAACCACTATACTGAAGAAGTTATTAAAACACATTCTGAAAACAGCATACAGACCAAAATGGCATGTCCTATTACATTTGTTCCCAGGAGCATACATTTTTCCTACCTTTAAGTACTGATAATTGTGGAATAATTCTTTGTTGACATAACATGAGAGACAAACTCCTTTTTTTTTTGCTTACAATTTTCCATCAAATGTCTCCTATCACAGAAGACACGTTGTTACTTGTTATCTAATTGATATCTTATTTTTTATTGATTCTGCAAGATCAGGAGTAGTCTGAAGGCAGTGCAATGTCGCTTAGCATTTTCCAGCATTGGTCCCTGCTTCACAGGTTGTGGGTGTGCTGAGCACTCGGGCCTGGTCCTGCAAGATGTTTAAATAGGTATTTCATGTCCGAGTATATGAAATAATTTTTTATATACCTGGTTTAGTAAACAGCATATTTGGAGTTCTGGCTCCATTACTGTGAATGGAGTTTGCAGGAGAGTGTCACCCTAAACATACCTGTAGGAGGAAGACCAGAGCTCAGCACGCTGTAAGATGCAGCCTCTACATTAAAAATAGAGCGAGGAAGAAAGAAAACAACTGCTCCTCCCACAAAACGCAGAGCAACAGGAATAATTTCCCCCTTGCTTACGCCATTTTGCCATACCATTAGCCTTTGCTTTCTTCAAAGCGATGCTGCGCTATCTACCTGCTTCCCAGTTTAAGGTATGAATGACAGTAAAAGGAGCACATTTCTGGTCTTCACCTAATATTTTTCCAATTAAATAAAAATTCTTGAACATCCAATCTCTCCTCTGGATTCAGCTTTACAAGCACCCTAAACATAAATGAGCATCAAAGTATGGATCAGCCCTTACATGTTGTCTTTATGATTTCTACTTGTGCTATAACTAGGTATGAAAGTCACTGTGTCACCTTTGCCTTCCCACCTCTCTGCTTCCAGGTCTCGATCTGCTGATTGATTGCAGCCTTTAGCTTAAGTTGCATTTTGTTTGCAGTCCCTTCTTTATCAGCTAATGAATTGTACGTTCCCATCCTGGAAAAATGAAGCTTGTGTATGAATTCATTCTCTCCCAGGTGAGATTTTTTTTTGCCTGGAACATGCTGTTACAGGTACATGACCAGAAATGACCACGATTGACACCGCTTGCAGTGCCTTGGGTCAGCAAGCCCCACGCTGGATTACAGCAGCTGAGCCTGGCACCAACCGACAGGCTTTCTTTAGTCTAGCACGTGTGATATGGCTTTTCTTTTGTGTTACTTGCTCTGTATTAAAATCCACAAATGGTTATTATCCTGTGGCTTGGCAAATGATTGCCTAAAAATTTTCTTTTCAAGAAGTTTGTCAACCAATTTCATTAGTTTTAAAAACAAACAAACAAACGTGTATAAACTCATCGTCATCAATCAAGAAACAACAGCACCGTTACATGTTACAAAGTCCTACAATGCTCTGTAGAAATAGTTGCATTGTTCTTCATTAAAACTCGTGTAAATTGCAACCTGGAATGCAAATGAAGCCAGCATTCCTGGTCAGTAATAGTCCTACTACTCTCACGTAGCCACACCGAGACTGTATATCAGAACAAATGAAACCCAAGGGTAATAAAAGCACAAATTAAACTGAGGTCATCTACCATCTAGGGATAATGAAGGAACAACTGGCAAACACTTTCTCTGGATAGGTTCCAACAGCTGGGTTCAAAGGCATTGACAACCCTGGTGGAATACAGCAGCAAACCCACAGCTGGGTCTTGTAGCAGTGATTGTAGGTGGAACGTAGATTGTCAGGAATCAGCTCAATTCACCTTCTCTCCTAAGTAATGCACCCTTAAGGACTATTTACAGAAATGTAGAAAACTTTGTTGTTAAGATAACTGACTGCCTTTGTAGGGAAGGTGAAATAAACCCTTTTTCTGCTGTTTGCTCCTCATTTTTAAAGCCACTTGGGCGCTTTTTAAAGCCACAGCGGCCAAAACTGTAAGTTGTTGGAAGACCGAGTCACCAGCCTTGCTTTCGCAGGTCCGTACAGACACTCAACACTCACAGCGACCGGCTACAACTGCACTGGCAACAGGACACGACAGAAGGATGCTTCACACCACAGACCACGCGCACCCACAGCACACCTACAGCACGCCGCGTCTCGCTCGGGGTGCTCCCGTCCCACTGCGGCTTCCTCCGCCCCTGCCTCTGCCCGTGGCCGCCTCCGAGAGTCCCTGGGGTATTGCTCGAGGATGTGAGCCGGCCGCGGCGCCGAGCAGCGTTAGCTCCTGCAGCTGGCGCCGTTCACGGGGACCTGGGGCACGGCAGGAAAAGCCTCGAGGTCCTCGGCCGCGGCGGTGGCTTCGGGGACGGTGCTCCCCGGCCCCTGGGGCAGGTGGGTGCCTCGTGGGCCCCCCCGGCTGCGCCCGCTCCTGGAGCAGTCGTGGTGCCCGTGGTTGCCCAAGCGGCTGGAAGCCACCACGGCTTTCATGGCAGCCTGTTGGCAAAGGCACAGAGGTCATTAGAGAGGGATAGGAGTGCCGTTTGCTTCCCAGAGCCAGCCAGACACCCCGAGCTGTGGCGTACCGAGCATTTATTTGCCACGGGGTTCCCAAACCCTGGTGGCAGCAGCCCACCCTTGGTGGCCGCCAGGTTTGGAGGAGAGCAGGAGACATCCTGGGGCTTAAAGGGGCTTTTTCGTGTTACCTTCAGTTTCCTCCTGGCGTTAAATTCCTGCATTTTCTTCTGCGTGCTATCCATGTGAGCAAATTTAGCGGCCTTCCCAGTGACCCAGGGGTGCTCCAGGGCTTGGTAGACGGTCAGTCTCTTCTGGGGATCCAAGACGATCAATTTTCTAACCTGCAGCCAATTTCAGGCACACAAAAAAGCGTCATTTGTCAGTGCCCCTGCACCTGCCACCCCGTGTAATGTTTCTAAAGCTGCCTAGAGCTTTCTCGCCTTCTTGATGGGATTTGGCACTGAGAGGCTCTGGCTCCAGAGGCTTCTCATTTGCAAGGAGCACGGACACGTGGGGGTAGGAGTTTTTCTGAATCATGTCCAGAGACAGAAAGCATTTACGACGCTGCTGTTCTGTTTGGCAAACTTGTGGCTTTGTTATTTTTGCAAACAAAGCTCTGCTCTGAAGGCTTCACGTCCGGCAGCCCTGAGCCCTGCTGCACGGCCGCCGAACGCCAGCGCCGGATCACTCACCAGGTCCTTGGCGTTGAGGGAAACCTCATCCCACCACGGGGACACGAACTCGTAGTCGCAGGTGAGGATGCGGCTGTACATGTACTGGTCCCCCCGTGGGTCGAAGAAGGGCTCAAACCCGCAGAGCCTGGGAGCAGGAGGCCGAAGAACCCCTCTGGTCCCAGCCTGTGCCGGCCACCCGCGCACAGAGGGCAGCGGGGCGAGGGGCATTGGGCGCTCACCCACCCGCAGTACTACTCACAGGATGTATGTGATGACGCCCACGGACCACATATCCACTTCTGGGCCGTACGGGCAGCCGTGGAGGATTTCAGGGGCTGAAAGCAGAGTTTGGGGTCAAAACCAGGCACGGCCGCTGGCCGTCCCTGCACCGAGCTCTGTGCAGCCTCAGGTGGGGTGCAGCCTCCTCGGATCCCCCCCATCTCCAGTGTACGAAGCTCCTGAAACCCTGCTGAGGACAACTGCTGTCCGGGAATTATACTGGAGGCTAATGAAAAATGTGATTTGCTGACGATGCAGCAGGACCGTGTACAAGACCAACCACAATGACTGGCAACCAGGGCAGAGCCACGCAGCTCACAGCGGGGCCGGTGACCCACGGCCGGCAGGACTCTGCTGTCCCCTGGCTCTGTCCTCGCAACCCCCAATTTTGGGCTCTTTGCAAGGCAGAGAGTGAGCACAGTTGCAGGGCAGGAGCCCCCAGCTGCTTCCCTGTCCTTTGCCACCACGTCCCCGCTGCTCACCGCAGTACCCCGGCGTCCCACAGACGGTTTTCATGGTGTCCTGTTCATCCACGATCTTGGAGAGCCCAAAGTCACCTGGGGGGGACACACAAAGGGGAGAGACACTGCCGGGAACCCCTTTGGTGCCAGCAAACGGCTCCCAGGGCCCCCGGACCATGCTGGGGGTGCCAGCAGGCTGCCAACGCCTTGGGCTGCAGCACCAGCGTCAGCTGCCCGGCAAACCCACCGATTTTCAGGGGAGCGTCGGGGGAAAGGTCTGCGTAGAGCAGGTTCTCCGGCTTCAGGTCGCGGTGGACGACTCCATTTTCATGCAAATACTACGGAGAGAGAAAGCGGGGATGGAGAAAAGGGAGGGGGGCAGGTGGACTCTGGGGAGGTGGCAGGGGCTTGTAGGACCCGGTGCAGGGGCGCAGCCCCGCACAGCACCCAGCGCTGTCTTGGGGACCACCCCTTTGTCCTGACGAAACGACCACCAGGCACTTCAGCGGGGCAGAGGAAGGATGTTTTCCATGCCACGTTTCAATTTTTAAACCCTCCGTTGCCATGGAAACCCCATTTCCAGCCGACCCCTGCTGTGGCGCGGCAGTGACCTTCCTGCGACGCCTCAGCCGCAGCCTCCTCTCCTCGGACCTGGGCCAGGGGGGGTCTGGCTGGCACGGGAGGGACACGGGGACATTACCAGCAGAGGGACGTTACCGACACAGCCTCCAGGATCTGCTTGACCACATGCGCCGCATCCCGCTCGCTGTAGAAGCCCCTCTCCACGATCCTGTGGGCACACGGAGGGGGTCACCACGTGCCCTCGCCCCCCAGCCCGCGGGGCCGTGCTTCAGCCCCACTCCATCCTCATCCTCCGTGGGCGCCGAGGTTGGCGGGTGCCCTACCTGTCGAAGAGCTCTCCTCCCGTCACCAGCTCCAGCACCAGCGCGATCTCGGAGGGCGTCTCGAAGATCTCCTTCAGCTTGATCTGCAAGGCACAACCGCGGGTCTCAGTGGCGGCCGCAGCCAGCACATTTCCCTCCTTGCCTTTAAATTTGTTTGAACTCCATTTTTTATTTTTTGGTTAAACTGTTTGGAAGAGCCTCGCTCGCTTAATCAAGCATTAAAGATGAGGCTGGGAATGAGGAGAGGTTGGCATATCTTGCGTTTATCCTCTTTATGTCTTCAAGCTCATTAACTGGAAGAGGAGCTCGCCGGAGCCCACGAGAGCTCTTTGATTTTGCAGCCATGCCAGCGCCTCCAGGGCCCTGGGGCCAAATCCAGCCCTGGGAGCAGCACCGGGGCCCGGCCCCACACGGGCACAGGGGGAAGAGGCCCTGGGACGGTTCTGGGGCTGCAGAAGCATGAAAGAAACTGCCTTTTTCTTACGACTTTAGTTGCAGGTACCACGCAAAGTCTGCCCGAGTGCTTTGTGCCAGTGCAGCGAATCTGGAATTAACAGGTCTCTCTTAAAAATACGTCAAAAATGCAATTTTATTTTATTTTTTAATGGAAAACAGAAAATTTCATGCTTCTTAAGACTTTTGTGACACTGTGAATTTCATGGGGCTTTAATCATTACCTTCACAGGCTGGGTGACGAGCCATGATACCCTGCAGGGTGAGAGACACTATGTGGCAGCTTATTGCATTATAATAATACACAGAAGCACTATAATTTTCCTATTAACTTCAAAAGTTTACAATCCTATTATCATCTGCTGTTGAGGTTGGTGCTGAACGATAGCACACGGACAGAAGCACCGCTGTAAATAAGGACGTGCAGCAGCTCGCCCTCCAAAACCACTTGAACCTGCAAGCAGAACCCCACCAAAACCCAGCCAGGGCCGGGCAGGAATTTGCCCCCCTCAGACCAATTCTGGGGATGTTTTTGTCTTCCCTTGGCTCTCCCTCTCACAGCAGGGTTGGGAGTGACGGCAGGCAGGGCTCCCCACTGGCTTTTCTCCGTGGGATGGGGAGAAGCGAGGAGATCTTGCTCCGAGGAGCAGGGGGGGACGCAGCCGTGCCGAGGGAGCAGGGACCACCAGACCCTCTCAGCTCGGTGCCGTTTGCTGCCCCCCCAGCCACAAAAATCAACCCAAGGGGGCTCCATCCCGCACCAGCACAGCGAGGAGAGGCCGCCAGGCAGATTGCCACGTTATTTTTTAACGCTGCTCGTCTCCAAGATGCTTCGGCAATTTGGCAGTGGAACTAAGCCGCTGGGAACAAGGAGGAGGGAGCCGGCACGGGCGGTGCAGAGCCCGGGAGGCCCTGCGATGGCAGGGGGGCCATGCAGCACCCCCGGCCCTGCTGACACCTTGGGGAATTAGCTCTGCTGCCGGGCGTTGCTAATTGCACCGGGCCGGCCGCCGTTATCCCCCCAGCCGGAGACACGCGGCCGGCCGTGCAGGGGCGCAGAGCCCGGAGCCGTGGCCTCGTCCTCGCCTTTTATCTCCCCTTGCAGGATTCATTACAGGCGGGCGATTCGCTTTGGTATTCATTTGATCTCCTCGATGGAAATTGCTTACCAAATGGAAATCTCGGGCCGGCGGGGAGGGGGGCGGCGGGGGGGCTGCCCCTCGATGGCAGAGCTGGGAAGCTCAAAGGCGCCGCCAGGGCCAAGGCGAGCCCCGCGTGCGCCCGCGGCCCCAAAATGCAAAGGGAAAGGAGGAGATTGGCACGGAGCAGGGTGCCGTGGGGCATGGAGGGGACTTGGGCACGGGGTTGTGGGGTGGTGGGCTCATCCGGCACCGCAGCAGGACAAAGACATCACTGCCCTCCCCTCGGCACCCGGGGCTGGGACCCTCACGGGCAGGGAGCTGCACCACGGCGCCGTACTCACGATGTTGGGGTGCGAGAGGCGCAGCAGGACCCCGATCTCCGTCCTCACGATCTTTTTGTCGATCTGGAAAGCAGAGCCCACACAAGCATGTCGCCTCTGCTGCTGGGGCCGCCACGCAGCTCCCCCCGGGGCCATTCCCACCGCAGCAGCAGAACGCACCCAAAATGCTCCAAAAACAGAGCCTGCCATGCTCCCAGCCCAAACCCCGGGCCCCAGCAACCGGTGTCCCCGTGCCCATCCCCATCCCGGTGCCCCACACGCTTTCAGAGCGGATCAGAGCCCCGTCACCCCTGGCTCCCCGCGGGCACTCACCGTCTTCTTCAGTATTTTGGCGGCGTACGGGGCTCCAGTGCCCTTCTCCTCGCAGCTGTACACCACGGAGGTGGCTCCCCTGGCAGGGCAGAGGGTGTGTGAGAAGGCCTGGAGGCAGCAGGTCCCCCTTGTCCCCCATGTCACAAAATCCCATCCTTTGCCAGCACCAGGAGCTGAGCTCACTTCCCCCCGCATCAATTCCAGCTTTGCCGGTAAAGCCGTTTTAATTAAAACTGAATCCTAAAGGCGGTTTAAAGCCTTAAGCGGCTTTCGGGGCAGGAAGGAGCTTCCCTTTCCCTGCTCGCAGCCACAAGGACGACCTCGGCGGGGACCCAGCGGTGCTGGCAGGGACCCCCCCGTCCCCGCCGCATCCCCACGGTGCCTGCACGGCCACAAAACCTCCCCGCCAAGCGAAACCGCTCCAAGTTACAAAGGAGAAATCGTTCCCATCTCAGTCCCCAGCTGTGCCACTCAGCCGCCCGTAATTTTTAGACCTGGTTAATAAGGTTTTCTAACCACTGGACAGTGAAATCAACCCATTTCTTCAAGCCATTACAGGGCTAGTTTGCAATTTCATCTTTGACGCCTGGCTCCTCGGAGCAGATTAATTCTCACCCCCCGAGTAATCGACCACATTTTATTGCTCTTTGGCTTCGCGGCCTTCTGGGACCAAGTTCACGTTCTGGCTCGAGGCACACGCCAGCCCTGCCTGCCCACAGCGAGCACCAAGCCGGCAAAGGTCGAAGCCCCAAAGCCACCTTTTTTTGCACCAAAACGTCCCCCAGGAACACGACGACCCCGCCACCTGGCCGCAAGCAACCCTTGGCTGTAACACCACGTGCTGCTGCTGCCGCTGGGCTCCCCAGGGGCTCTCAGGAAAGCCAGCGATTTGCTTGGAAAACGAGAGTGGATTTTGCAGCTCCTGGGGCCGAGCTCGGGGATCGCATCCCCACGACAACGGCAGCACCGGGTACCGGGGGGCGTGGGGGGCTCAGCCTGCGGCACCCCCGGAGCGAGGTGAAGCGGGCAGCCCCAGCCCGGGGCGCTCCCAAGGCGCTTTTCTTCCTTTTGCACAACGTTTCTTGCGATGTTTGGGGAAACAAAACACGTGGGAAACACCCAACAGCTCCAGCTCGGAGCTGGGGGTGGCATCACGGGTGGGGGCCTTCGGGTTGAACCCGAGGCACCTCCACCGCTGCCGTGACCGCACCGCGAGCGCCCTTCACATGGGGGGGGGGAAATCAGCAAGCGCCCCCCCAGCCCCACACAACCCTGGGGTGCCTGCAGAGCGCAGCAGCCCCTCGCCCCACGGACGTGTTCGCAATCCCGATTTCAGCCGCCCCCAAGCCCGCCCGGCCGCTGCTGCTCCAGGCCTGGAGTAAACACCCGCAATCAACCCTGACTGCGGCAGCAGATAATTGTATTTGCTTTGCAGATGAACTGGAAAATGTCGAAACAATGGGATTTGCCAGGAGCCTGCACCCGCTGCTGGCGCGTTTAGAGCTGGATGCTGAATGTGCCCGGGTGGGCGCACGGAGGGGCCGGGGGCTCGGGGCAGCTCCTGTCCCCCTGCCCTACGTTGGGCTGTGCAGGCTGAGCCCTGCTGTTAATGAGAAGCCTGCAACACCTGCTTTAATCAAAACTGCTCGTTTTCAGCCTCAAAAGCTCCTCTGCTGACAGAAACCCCGAGGGGCTCTCGGGTGGGTGCTGCCCCCGGTCGCCTTCCCTCCTGCTGGGGGCTCACCCACCCTGCCCTGCACTGCCGGACCCCCCCTTTAAGCAGGGGGGAGCAGAGGAGCTCAGGCTCTGCCTGACGAGCAGCAGCTCCCAGCTCAGCAGCCGTGTGGGCTGGTCCGCAGCGCTGTGATGAGCCAGCCCTTCGCTCCGGAAGATAAATGTGGGTGGTTCAAGGGGCAGGAGTCGGTGGGGAGACAATGAGGCCGGTGTCCATGGCCGTGTCCTGGGTCCCCAGGCCCTTCCCGGAGCAGGATGGGTACCTTGCTACCCAAGCATTGCCCTGCTCCTGCAGCCAGCTCGTGCTTTACATCCCAGCGTGGCCTGATCCTGACCTGCTGTGAGCTTTTCCAGCACCCCTGAGGTGGAGAAAACCCCTCCGGAGCCAGGTCTGGGCATCACCAGGCTGCATCGCGGCCACCGGGCACCCCGAGCAGGAGGGCGGGATGTCACCTCCTCTCCTGGCAGCACTGAGAGATGGCACACAGCACCCCCAGGACCTGGGAAACCAGCCCCGGCACCAAGCCTGAGCGTCGCCTGCCCGATGATCTACATCAGGGCCTCCAAGGGATAAATCAAAGGAACCTCCACCAAAACGCCCACGTTCACCGAGGTGGCTTCGCATGGAGCTTTCTGGCCTGTGTGGGACAAATCCAGACCCGAGCACTGTCCGTGCAATAACCCCTGGGGGATTTATCTCAGACACATCCCTTCCCTGGGGCTCGGGATATTTGCTTTTCGCAGCAGGGACCCTCTGCAGTCCCAGGCTCATCGGAGCCCCAAACCCCGAAGCCAGAGGGGAGACCGCAGACAAACTCAGCACCCAGGGGACGAGACGCACAGCACACGGGGATCCCAGGCCCCATCCTGCAAGCCCTCAGCAAGCACTCCCAAAATCACCACTGCAGCATCACGACGGACACTGAGCCCCAGCCCACGTGTGAGGACAGGGTCCCCCTCCATCCACACCCCCTCCACCCACCCGTCCATCCCCCCTCCATCCCTACAGCCTCCCTGCATGCACCCACACCTCCCTGCCCTCCCGCAGGATGCGATCCCATGCAGGGATGGTTCCTGCCCCCCCTGACCCCCTCGGTACCGTCCCAGCTCGGGGCCCACGACGTAGAAGTCCTCGAGCGCGGTCTCACGGTGGGAGCCGTCGATCCAGTACTCACTGCCCGTCTTGGAGGAGGGCATGGTGGGGCCAGGGGGGGGGCGATCTCCCACCAGCTGCTTGGCAGAGGAAACCCGAGCATCGCCGTGGCCCCCCCGCTGCACACCCCACGCGTGCAGATGGCCCAGCGGCGAGCGCTCCTTGGGATTATCGAGCGCGATGGAGCCGTAGGCACAAATCCCCTTCCCACCAGGCACGTACGCCACCTTTTCTGGGATTACACCCCCGCATAAGTCCCCCCTCCCCCTTGCTTCTCACACCAGGCCCCCGCACCCTCCTTTTACCACCCCATCCCCATCTTTCGGGGGCTGCCTCTGCTTTTTGGAGCACCGCAGGCCGGATCCTGCACCCGCAGGCCAGGCTGTGCCCTGCATACAGGCACCCCGGTTCCTGCAGCCCCCCCAAAACACCAACACTCCCCCCCCCCACCCCATGCAGCCCCATAATTAATATCTGGGCCGGCTCGGGAGCCTGACACGTACCGTTAGCTGCGGCGAGGCTGCGCGGCGGAGCCGTGATCCCCTCGGCACTCCCTCATCCCCGGCGCAGGGCGGCCGCAAGCAGGGTGGGCACTGGGTGCGGGGGCTGCACGCAACCCCCCCACACCTGGGTGCTGGCTGCTCCTGCTGCTCCTCTCTGCGGGGGGTAGGGGAAGGTTTTGCAGCCCTGGGGTGCGGGGATGGAGGGATGGATGGAGGGATACAGGGATGGAGGGAGGGATGCAGGGATGGAGAGATGCAGGGATATGGAGGGATGGAGGGAGGGATGGAAGGAGGGATGCAGGGATGGAGGGAGGGATGGAGGGAGGGATGCAGGGATACAGAGGGACGAAGGGATGCTGGTACCCAAGGATAGAGCACCAGGGGGATGCAGGATTATGGGGTCCCGGGGATGCAGGACCGCAGGGACGCAGGCAGGGCCGTGGGTGCGGGGGCAGAGGGAGGTGGGATCGCGGGGCTGCGGCGCACCGGGACCCTCCCCGGCAGCATCCCCGCCCGGCTCGGCCGTGCCACCCCACGGCACGGCGCCGCCACTGCACCGCCAGCCCCGCGGCCCCCCCGGGGGCTCCGGCCGCTCCCCATCACCCGTGGTCCCCCTTCCAGCCCCGCGCTTGCCGTGGGACACGGCGGGACTCCCCCCGCGGGACCCCTTCCCCGCGCCCGGGGCTGTCCCCGCGGTGCTCAGCCCGTGCCCGGAGGTAGGATGCGGCCCCACCGCCTGCCCCGGTGCGCAGCGGGGGCCACGCAGCCGGACCGGGGCTCGGTTTGGGGCCGGGGCCGCTTCGGTCCCCCCCCGGGGAGCCCCGGAGCAGACCCCCGGGGCCCGATCCTGCCCCGGTCCCGGCGGTGCGGCGCTGCCCGGTGCGGCCGCACGGTGCCGCCGTCGGCCACCGGATGGGAACGGAGAGGGGGGGGAGCCGGGGAAATAGGGGCGGGAGGGGAGGGACTGGGATTGAGGATGGGATTGGGATTAAGGAGATGGGAAGGGGGACGTGGAAGGAGGATGGGGAGGTGCCGGGGGAGACTGGGGGCAGGATTTGGGGGGGGGGGGGGGGGGTGGGATGCAACAAGGCACGGAGTGGGGTTCTGGTGGGATTGGGGATAGGAAGGGACAGGGATAGGAGGGGATGGGGTCAGGAGTAGGGTGGGAACAGCGAAAGGATTGGGGTGGGATTGGGGAAGGATGGAGCCAGAATCCACGGCCGGGGCCATGGCGCTGCCGGGCACCCCGGAGGGCGCAGGTTTTGCGTCTCCTGCACCAAGGGGAGCTGAGCAGGAGGTTGCTCTTGTACGTACAAGGGAAGGAAATGAATTCTGGGCCGAGAGCACAGCCACAGGTTGTGCCACGTGCTGGGACCCCGACACCAGCCGTGCTGCCCAACACGCGAGCGGCGTGTGTACGGATTTCCCTGACACACTCCAATCCTTCCCCTCGTTAGCGGCCGCAATCACTACAGGGCAATGGGGGGCATCTCAGCGAGTCCCCTATGCCAGCAACACCATTTTGTCTTTTACCTTAAAATATGGAAATAGGGAGAGTGTCCTGGAGCCGGGGGGGTGGTGAAGCCCTGGGGACGATGCTCGGCCCCACCACAACTCGGCCGGGAGCCCCCATGAAAGGACCCGCTGCAGAAGTCTCGTGGCACGAAATGTTCTCATTGTAATGGGCTCCCTGAGTATTTATTAGAATATTTTATCATATCTAAGGGAGGCGAGCTCGGCCCTGCTTGATCTAGTCTGGTTGTGACTCTCGTTTGAAAGGGATATTCTTAAAGGGAGTGACCTGCTAAGTGAATAAATTGACTCTGCCTCCATTTATCCCTGTCCTGCCCGTGCTCTGTTATGTGGCGGTGATAAGGGTGGGCTGGACGAGGCTGGTTGGCATAATTAATATTTATCACTTCATCTAGAACAAACACAATCCCCCCGTTTATCCACAGCCCCAAAAGGAGCAGTGGGCTGTGTCTGGCGAGCAGAGGCAGCCCCTTCCCTTTGTAAACCCACTGACACCTCGGTTATTGAGCAGGCTGTGAGCCTGCCCGTCCCCTGCATCCCCCGTGGGGCCACATCCAGCCTGGGCATTGGCATGGGGGCTACGGGGGCTGCTCTCTGCACACCCCATCCCCAATGCCCCCATAGGGCACAAACCCAGCCCAAGCCTGTGGAAAGGGGCTGGATCCTGCCCTGGCACTGGGCAAAGCGCCGCAGGAGCCAGCCCATCCTCACAGCACGGGGAGACGGGGCTCAAGGAAGCCTCCAGCCTTTTGTCTCCGGCAGAGGAATTAATTATTTTGTTCTCTCATTACACTGGAATAAAACCCATTTCAGAGTAGCATAAATTTCGGTGCCTGAAACCGCTTTTTTTTAACTTCCTGGGAAACATTTCTCTCCTTCTCTCGCCCTTCTCCAAATCACCTCCGTCTAATTGCTCAGCCGTCGGCGTTCCAGATGAACCACGAGATGGAGGGGCATTGACCAGGGTGCTGCGAGGGGCACGGGGCTGGCCCTGGATGGGGTCGAGGGCAAAGAGGGGACCCCGAGGTCGGCCCCGGACCCCGCAGCCCCGCACGAAACCAGCGCTGGCAGCGTGGCACCCCTGAGAGCAGCCGGCCGCCTCCTCCCACCGCCGGGCGATGCTCAATTGTTTGGAACATGAACTGGAAATTAATACATACGGTTAACAGCCCCCCAGCACCCCCCACCCCTCCCCAGCGCCGTGCGCCTCGTTAATTGAACGGCACCAAGCAAATGAGGTCAGAGCTCACTTAAGCCAGCCAAGGACACAGAAATACCCCGACAGCGAGACACAGGCCCGGCTACCTAGTGATGCTTAGCATTCCTGCCAGGAACCGCTCATTAAAAACCTAAAAGACGGCTTTAAGCATCCCATTAGAGGCTCTCGTGGCCTGCAGCAGAGGCTGGTGGTTAGAGGCCGGGTGCGGGCGGCAGGGATCGGAGCAGATCGGAGCACACCGGTGACACGAGGCGCATCCCTCACCAGAGGCTCAGGACCACAGCTTTGGGGGGCAGAGGGCTGGGGCCCCCCAACTGTGCCCGGAGACAGGGAAAGGAGGCTGCGGGCAGCCTGGCCATGCCCTTGTCCCCCTGCCCCATCTCCTCCCTCATGCCCTGCTCTTTCTTGGGGTGCCTGGGCCTCAGGAACAATCCCCATCCCATGCCTCAGTTTCTCCAACTCCACCAGGGCAGCTCAGCACCACACAAGCTGAACACCCCCGATTTTGGGGCATCCCCAGGGGAGCTCTCAGCCCCATTTCAGGCACCTTTTCCCACGTCCCCTGCCCCATTCCCCCTCCCTCCAGCCCCAGGGCAGAGCCCCCTGCACCCTGCTCAGGCTCCCCACCTTCGCCTCCTCAAACAAAGGAAGCATTTCCTCCACCCCACCTCGTCCTCCTGCTCCTCCGCTTCCTCTTTGGTTCCTTTTTCTCTCTCTATTTTTTTTTTTTTTTCTCCTCGAGAAATGAGTTGTCTTCCCACAGATGTGACTAAAAGCACTCTGGAAATGTCAGCCACTGCTGGAAAGGGACCCAGATAACATTTAGCTTTAGGTAAGAGAGTAGATTTTCTCTGCACTAATTCATATTTATAAGCTCTCCTGTTCCCAGGGAGAGCGCGGCACTGATAGCACTCGCTGATTGCTAGTGAGCAGTGCAGGGAATTGTTTTCATATCTGAGATTAAAGAGTGGTTTCTGCTCCCAGTGGCACCTGTGTATTTACGCTGGTCATTCTCAATTCATCCTTATAAGATTAAGACTGGAAATGGGAAATGGTTATAGAGTGCCGAGGCTGCGGAGAGGCCGGGGGACGCCGGCGGGGACCGGGCGGGAGCTTGCTGGCCCCGGATGCACAAAAAAACCCAAAGGAGGCCCCGAGAGCCCGGCTCCATCGCAGGGGCCCTGCAGCAGCTCCGGGGCTTCCCACGAGAGACGGCATCCGGAGCGGGGACGGCGGCAGCGAGCACAGACACGGGCGGACGGCGGATGCCAGAGCACGCCAGGACGGACGCACACCCGTGATAGATTAGGTGAAAGATTTATTTCTATTATGATTTTTCAGCTCATCCCGGGGCTTGTGTCAGCTGATTAAAAGCAAACAAGTAAAGCCCTTCTTCGCCGTGGCAGATCGAGGATTTGGGAACTTTTGGAGCTTTAGCTGGCTTGCTTTTTGTTGTTTTCCTTTTTTTTTTTTTTTTTTTCTTCTTTTTTAGGAAATCATGTTTGCGAACGGGCTGAGCAGCTCCAGAGGGAGTTACAGCGTAAACATGGGGGGGAAAAAAAGGGAAAAAATACATACTGTGGTGGGGATTTTAGGGCCTGGAATTAGGGGAGGAAGGGGGAAAAAAAAAGGGGGAGGAGGTGGAGGGGGAGGCGTCGGGAGGGGTGCGCGGGGTGGAAAGGGAAAAAGGCGAAAGGAGAAACAAGACAATGGCAGAAGGCACCCCGGGGACTTCCTGAGAGGTTTTAGAAATTCAAAATACGCCTTAGAGCCTCAAAGCTGTGTCAGTCACAGCCCCGGCGCAGGGATCACTAAGGCTGCGGCCAAACAATACCAGATTGTCTGAGGAAGGTGGGAAAATAGGGGGTCTCAGCGGCTCCCGCTCACACCAGCGGTTCCGCTAGTCAAGCACGCGTTCCACATGAATCAATTCTGGACAGTGCCTCGGCATAATCCCCTCCAGCCTCGCTATGACAACTTGAAGGAGAATTCGGCGGCTGAGTGACAGCAGACGGAGAACTGACAAGGCAGAGGCCACAGGACTTTCCTCCCCTTCCCCCTCCTCCTTTCCCCCCCCCTTTTTTTCCCCCCTCCCCAACTTCTTCAGTGACCGCTCGCTCGTGCGCGCTGCCGGCGGCGCTTTGCTGCCCTCGTGCAGCCCACAAGCAGCTGCCCCCAAATCCTGCCCCCAAATCCTGCCTCCTGGGGTCTCCCCAGCCCGGGGATGTTCCACGGGGGTCCCATGGGGAAGCCCCCAGCCACCCCAGTCCCGGGGACAAGGGGGAGAGGGGAGGTCAGGCAGCGGGGAGGAGCTGAGCCTGAGCGGAGGTTTCCCCCAAAGAACCCAATGGGAACTTTTTGGGAAGGAGCAGGGGGACAGCAGCACGCCCACGGCAGGCACAGGGTGGGGGGACTGGGGGCTGCCTGGCTCCAGCTGGGATCCCCCAGCAGCATCGTCCCCTAATGACTCTGGAGGAAGAGGAGGATGCAAAATGCCAGCACCTCACCTGAGCATCCGGCACGTGGCCTGGGAGCACCAATAAAGGCCACACACCTTCCTTCACGGAGTGCCACAGGGCCCCCTCCAGCCCTCCCCTTAATGCTTTAATAACCCTGGCTCGTTATCAGGGGGGCGTGATGGGAGGAGGGGCTCTTTTAATTAGTCCTTCGCAGCTGGCACCATCCATGTGTGCCTGCCTTCGAGGGGCTCTGACAGCCCCTGGGTCGGGGATGGGGATGGGGATGGGGATGGGGATGGGGATGGGGATGGGGATGGG
>CM021792.1:782955-808492 GCA_011076525.1 Nettapus auritus | reverse complement strand
ATGGGGATGGGGATGGGGATGGGGATGGGGATGGGGATGGGGATGGGATGGGATGGGATGGGATGGGATGGGATGGGATGGGATGGGAAGGGATGGGATGGGATGGGATGGGATGGGGAAGGCAGATCGCTGCCATTTGTGCCAGGGATGTGATCACCAGATCTGGACTGATTTGGGGGAGCTTGGTTACAGGTGGGAGCGTGGGGCTGGCGAAGGAAGGCAGGAGGCAGTGAGCTGCCTTGAGGTCGTACTCAGAGACTTGAAGATGCTTCTCCAGCCCTGGAGCTTTCAGATCCCATAACCACTTCCCTGCACGTGCTGCCGCTTGCCCCTGCCCTCCTTGCCCAAGCAGCCCATCTGCCTCGTTAGGTAACCCGCGTGTATTATTAATAATCATATCAAGAATAAAGAGTGGTTTTGTCGTCTCTGGATCCTGTTCCTTTCTCGGGCTCCCCTGTTCCAGTTCCACATGCCTGCTCTGGGAGGCAAGAGGTATAAAGGAAACTAATTAAAAATTGCCAGTGTCTTATGTTGGAGCATTTGGGTGCGTTCAGTGGTGAAAGACAAGCGTCGTGTTGCAAGGAAATCAATTTTACAGTTACAGGAGCAGAATAAATAGAGGTGGTGCATTAAGGCAAGGGGACGGAAAGGGGCTCCAAGGATGCTGGTGCAGGGACACGGCCACTGTCGGGAGAAGCCACCCTGGGGACACTGCTCCTCATCA
Organism: Nettapus auritus; assembly: GCA_011076525.1. Classification (NCBI taxonomy): domain Eukaryota; kingdom Metazoa; phylum Chordata; class Aves; order Anseriformes; family Anatidae; genus Nettapus; species Nettapus auritus. The sequence goes on along the minus strand of CM021792.1, from coordinate 807,768 downwards.
CACCTGGGGCTGGGGTGTGGGACGAGGAAGGTGGCGGGACCCCTCGTGCCGAGGCTGTCCCATGCTGGTGCTCCCGGCCCTGTCCCTGTCCTTGCCACCCTCCCTTGGCAGCAGGCTGAGCCCAGATCGCTGCGTTTTCACCCAAAGCAGCGCCGCACAGCGGGCTGAGCGCCTCACACCATCCCGTCCAGCCTAACAGGAAAGCAAATGTTGGTCCCCAAAAGCCCCCACTCGTGCTGCGCGCATCGCTCCCATTAGGGATTCATTGCCCATCCCCGCCACACGGCTCCCTCTCTGCCTTTTATTTATGTCTCCTCTCTCTCCGCGGGCATGCAGCTAAAATCTATTGGTTTCGTGCACAATTTCATTGTCTTTTTGGGGTCAGGGAAATGGTAAACAAGCCAATTATCCTTGACGGAGGGGGTTAAACGCTCGTCACCCCGCGCAGCTATCTGCACCCAGCCGGTGGGTTTCGCCCGGCGCTCGAGGAAGTTCTCGGCTGCCTGGAGACAGGAGCGCGGCAGTCGGGGGGCCGAAAGCAAAATGACTTTTATGCTAAACTGCTCTGCTGGCAGGCAGGCAGCAGCTCCGGGTCTGGGGGGGGCCATGCCAGGCCCTTTTTGCCCCCCCAGGGTCTCTGCGCTGCTGGCGGAGCCGTCCCCGGGACCCCCCCAGCCGGCTCCCCCTGTCCGCCCCGCGCTGGCCACGACGCCCCCCCCCCCAGGCTCTGCAGGATTTTCCTTTCTTCGCCCGTCACACCAGGACAGTTCCGATCCCTAATCCTCAAATTGTCCCTTGCCGGTTTTACATACAGCTCTAAGCTCTTCATAATAGATTTATTTCGGAAAAAAAAAAAAAAGGAAAAAAAAAAATGAGAAGGAAATAAAAACCCCTCTGTGGGTTATTATAGGATATTTTTGTTTTAATTGAAAACTATTCTGAGCACCGTGGGCCGGATCCTCACCGGTGTAACCCAGCTCTGCCCACGAGCATCCTGCAGCCTCCCTGAGCTCAGCACCCCGAGAACTGGCCGGGATTTGGGGGGGCAGCAGCAGTGCCGTGGCCGAGGGAGGCCGGGAGGGTGCTGAGCGAGGGGCGCAGCCTCTGCAGGGGCTGCTGGCAAGGCCAGCCGCTAATTGCGGTGATCACTTTTCCGCTGAGTGGCGGCCAGAGCCCGGCCGGCTCAGCCTGGATTGTCTCGTTGCTCTGCGCCTGATTGAAAATCGATGCGGAAGAAAATTGAAAAATACATATTTGGGGTGACAGTGAGAGGGATGGAGGGCACCAGGTGAGGCCGGGGCCGTCGGCAGCTCACTGCGTGCGCCCGGCGGGCAAATAAATCATCCCGGCATCGCTGCTGGGAGAGGTTCCCTGGAAAAGAGGAGCCAGAACGGGAGCTGGGATTGATCGGCTGATTATAAAAGGCAGGATGAGTGCTATCGAGCCTCGCTTTCCCTTCATTAGGATCCATGCCACTCATTTCCCTAATAACCCACCTTGAAAGCTTTTAAGCACTTACAGCCCTGCTGAAGGCAGGAGCGTTTGCTAAAGGGTCTGCTGCCTTTCCCCAATCATCTCCTGATTAAATCGGGGCTCCCCGGGCTCACAGCCACAGCAGGACGCTTGCTGCCCCCCGGCCCTGGCTCTGCCCTGCAGAAACGCCTGCGTGGGGTCGGGGCCTGGTGGAAACGTGGGCGAGAAGCTGCTTCCTGCAGCTTTCCGAAAGCTCCAGCGTGTCGGGGCCGTGGGCTTCCACAGCTACTCCTCCTGGCCTCGTGGCTGTGCTTTGTCTTCCTCCTGCCTTGGTGCAGCGAGGAAGGGCAGAGGGCAGGCACAGGGGAGCTTCATAGCACTGCTGCTCCTGCACCAGTGCGTGCTGCAAGGTGTGCACACACCAGTGCATGCTGCAAGGTGTGTGCATGCTGCAACGGTGTGTGCATGCCCATAAGAGCAGCCTGCAATATGTGCACACCTGTGCATGCTGCAATATATGTGTTTGTGCACAGGGGATGATGGCACCAGCACCCACGTGCCATGAGGAGACCACAGTGGGCAGTGCCGTGGAGTGCCTGGAGGTGGGGTGACACCAGGAGCCCCTCGGGGTGCCCGGTGTAACCTGGCCAGCAGCGGCCCCAGCCCCTGGATGCTCCATGGTCCCGCCTGGCCGGGGAAGAGGGGAAAGGCTGTGTCGTTAAACAAACTTAATTAAGTTGCTGCGATGGTTTCTTGGAGTTTGCTCATCCATATTTTTTTTTTGGTGAGAAGTTGCCTTGGAACCTGCGTTCTCTGCGGTCTGGGGAGAGAGGAGGTCTCTGGGTGAATTAGCATTTATATAGCTGTGCCTTGCATTTCAAAACCCCCTTTATCTCTATTAGCACCTAATAAAGACAGAGCTTTGCTCTAATTCATAATTATAGCACTGGATGGAAATATTTGTGTTTCTATTCCCTGGGACTTTGCCTCAAAACCCCTCAGCCAATCTGGAGCGAAACATCACCAGGCTCCCCTCTGCGCCCTGCGCCAGAGCCATCCCAAAGCACGGCGACCACGACTGCTTGCACGAGGGCTCCGTTGCACGAGGGGCATTTGCACAATGGCTCAGTTGCTTGGAGGCCCTCGTGGCTTTTGCTCCTCCGCACCACGGGGGAGCTGGATTTGGCCGGAGCAGGCGGCAGCAGGGCCAGCACCCACCACGCCACCGCTACGGCTCTGCCTCTGCCATGTAAAAAAAAAAAAAAAAAAAACAACAACCTCGTTGCGAATTCACGGCACTCCCCAGCACAAATGGGTTTAAACTACCTTAAGTGTTTCAGCAGGGAACTGGCGCTGGCGGTGTAACACTGTATTACCGCAGCATTAGGAGTGAAGTATTGATCCTAATCCCCTGGTTCAAAAATAGGATTATCAGAAGGGGAGGGGAGGCAGGGGGCGGCCGTGCGGGAGGATGCCCCGTCCCCATCCACATCCCCCCTGTCCCCATCCCCGTCCCCTCGGTCCCTGCAATGGAGGAAGGTGCTGGAGCGCTGTGGGGTCCTGCCCAGCTGCATCCCCCGGGGCTGGCACCTGCCCCAAAGGGCCCAGGAGTGGGGTTTGGGTGGGCACAGGTCATGGCAGGGGGATTTCTCCTCCTGCAACCAGCCCTGTGTCCCCTTGTTGTGGTGCCCGCGGCACCGACTGCTCCGTTTGGCTGTCTCCAGACGCTCATTTCCATTACGCGGCCCCTGCAAAGCCATCTCCCCGGGTCGATACCGGCGCCTTCATCCCCCATTGATTGATTGACCGGTAGAGCCCAGGCTTTACAGAGCTCTCCCAGGCCCAGGGGGGCTTTGCTGGATTTCTGCTGCCGTGGTCCCCCTGTGGCTCTGCCTTTTCCATGGCTGCCCCAAGGAGGGGAGCAGGCTCCCGGCGAGGCTGACAGTGCCGGCACAGGGTTGAATGGGGACAGGGCTGCCCCAGGAGCTGCCCCCCGGGGTCCCAGCCGATGGCATCGGGCACTGGGGCATGCAGGGAGGAAAGGGGTTCACTCAGCTCCTCCACCGTGCATCATAGCGCACGCAGCACCGGGCTGGGCAGCCGCATTTATTATGGATTAAGGCACACGGTGGAGGCTGCGTGGATTTGGGCTCCTCTGTGCCAGAAAATCGAGAAGGGAGCTGCGAGGGCGGCTGCATCTGGCACCTCGCTCGGCCCAGACCCGTGGCTTTGTCCCTCATCCCAGCAGCAGTCCCTGCCCACCGACTCCCAGCACCGCTCACGTTTCCCTCCTAATCTCCTCTTTTTCCTTCTTAATCCCCTCTCTCCTCCCAGGCTGGTTCTCCCTCTCCTCTCTCTCCTCCTCTTCTCCCTTCCCTCTCTTCCCGCCCGCCCCCCTCCCCGCAAGCCAAATTACCCTTAATGATATGCTGAAGGCCATGACACCCATGTTGTCTCTTTGTCATCCTTCGCGGTGCAGTGTGAAAAGATAATACAAAATGCGGCACTTATCTACAATTGAGAGCCAAGACAACTTGCTAATCCCTTAATAACGCGCCGGCGAGGGCCTCATTGGCTGGCGGCGCGCGGGGCTCCCGCGGCTGCATGCAAAATCGCCGCCGCCGCTGCCAAGGTCTGGGCTGCGCGCCGTGCGCTGCGCGCCCTGCACCGTGCACCGTGCGTGCCATCGGCCGGGGCGCAGCCGCCCCACAGGAATCGGGCTGCTCTGGGCTGCAGCTGGCAGCCGAACGAGCCCAAAGAGGGGAGCGGGAGAGGTGGGGAGATGGGGAGCATCCCGCGGAGGTGTGGGGGAGAAAGGGCCCAAGGTTAAAAGGGATGTATCCCTGAGGGACGCATCCTGACTCCATCAGGGACGCATCAGGGACTCCATCCCTGATGGTTGCGGTCGGGCTGGTCCTGCTGCCAAGGGAGCAGGGCATGGTCTCGTTTGCTTTGCTCTGAGGTGCTGCGCTGGGCACCCTGGAGGGTTTTGAAGATTGTGTTCATCCTTCTGGGGGACCGGACAGTGCTGGGGGATGAGTATGGATGCACCCGAGTGTCGTTGCCTGGGAGCATCGCTGCACCCACAGCATCGCTGCATCCAGGGCACCTTTACACCCACAGCACCTCTGCACCCAGACATCACTGCACCCAGGAGCTGCCGGGGTGCACGGATCCCAGGGCACAGCGATGTCGGTGTCCCTCTGCCCCGCGCCCTGTGACGGACAGAAATTGCCACTTAATTTCCGGCTTCCTTTCCCCTTCCCCACCCCCGCTGTGATTTACTTCTCCCCAGAGGAGCCCAAAAGCTGTAAACACACTTTTATTTGTCAGTTGTATCCCTGCAGCCTGCAAGGCTGTTGAAAAGGTAATATATGATTTCAGTCCTCTTTGCTTGATGATGTCGGGATTAGGAGCCCTACATATTTTATAGAAACCTCTACATGATCTTCCTTTATAAATCATTTAAATAGGAGTGTCTTTTCTTGGTGTGTGATATAAAATATTTACTGGAGTGGATGAAGGCTATTCATCCGTGTTTACCTTCCTGCTTACCAGACCGGCTACATTTACAAACAGCTCAGCCTGGCACAGCCCTTCACCGCTGCCCGAGAGGACCTGGTTAAACGCGGGGCTCGCGCGCTCCCAGCCGTGTGTGCGCCGCAAAAGTCAGAATGGGGGCCGGGGGGGACCATGCATCCCCCCAGCTCTGCTTTGCTGCAAAAGGAATGGTTTAGGTGCGGCAGCTCGGCACACGCTGGTCCAGGAGCCGCGTGCCAAGGTATCCGCAGTCGCATCGCCCTCTGCACGACCGGCTCCTGCCTGCAAAATCCGGGCTGTGCCCGCAGCTCCCAGCCCCGCAGCGTCCTCCCGAGTGAGCGAGGCGCTTCCCCGGCCATTAGCATTCATAGCAATTCTTTTCATTTGTTACCTGGCAGGGAAATGAAAACACGTTGTTCCCCCCAGCGGGGTGTTCCCCATGGCGAGCCCCAACTTTTCAATCATTTCTTGGCACCGCCGTGGCAGAGAGCGGCCCCCCCGCCCCCCCAGGCAGGAGACATTGCTATTAAAAGGCTCGCCCAGGGGCATGTATTTTACATAAGACGCCGTGTACATGCTGTGCAACATTCAGGAGGATCATGCTGGAGCAATTGGTCCGGATATAATGCCGGTTACCTTGCGAGATAGGAGCGCGCAGAGGGGAGCGGATGCTCGCTCTGTGCCGCAGGGAAGAGACCCCCCCGCAGGCCCTTGGGGTTTGGAGGGGGCAGAATCACAGCCGATGGTGGGACGGGGACAAAGGGGCAGGGGGGGGTCCCAACTGCTGTCCCCTGGGGTGGCATCGCCTCTGTCCCCTGCCCACAAGGTGCGAGAGCTCCCCTCCCTGCTCGCGACGCCGGGGCTGGGGAATTAACAGCTCAAGAACCGAACTAAATGTCTAGTGGCCTGAAAAGTTTCATTTCCTGCTAGCAAGGGCCCTGCAGAATGGCATGTAAAGGAGGCTGCGCTATCTGTACACAATTACACACCCGGCTGGCTTATTTCATGGAAATCAATGGCCGCAGAGGGACAGCCCGTCGGGGGCTCCGCAGTGCAGCGTGCCGCTGGCCCCCCCGATGCGTGCCATGTCCTCGCCGCGCATCGCCCCCATGCCCAGCACGGCCACGCATGCAGATCAGTTGGGATCAAAGGTGCTGGTGCTGCCTGGTGAGCAGGCAGGCGTTGTTTCCTCTGCTCTGCATCCTGCTGCTACATCCCGGCAAACTTGCCGCTTCCCTCTCCCGTGCTATTTTCATAAATCATCCCCCCGAGCCGGTGTTTTCCTGGGTGCCCGGCAGCCGGCAGCTTGTTACACGGCCGTCTCTGGTTGTATCGCTTGTACCTATCAAGAGATAAGGCTGGGGAGAGGAGCGGAGGGAGGGGAGGCAGGGAATAAAGTGACAGGCAGGTTACAGAAAACAAGGAGCGGGGAAGTGGCAGGGCCCAGGAGATGCTGGCGAGTGCAGGGCGCTGCGGGTCACCACGGTCCCTTGCTCGGGATGGGACCAGGGGACACCGTGGCGAGCCCCTCAGTCCTGCTGCAGCCAGGAGCTCGTGGCCTGGAGGGGACGCGCGACATGTTTTGGTGGGGAATTAAAGCACCAGGAAGGCTGGGGAATCACGCAGTTCCTGCAGTTATTTTTAGCTGGGGTGTTCCCGGCGCAGGGCTCGCAGGAGCTGGAGGCCTCTGCCTCGGGCAGCCCCGGGGGAGAGCTCGGCCCCGGTCAGCCTCGGGCTGGGAGCGTTCCCTCCAGGCACGGGGTCGGCTCCTCGGTGGTGTAAATCAGGCACACCGAGCCCTGTGGTCCTGATTAATTGCCATGGCCACATCCTGGAGTAAATCACCCCTCGCTGTGGCGTGTAGGAGGCAAGGCCGAGCATCCGTCAGCCTGGAAACCCGACCAGGAAGCCTCAGGGCTGCAAACCTCGGGGGCTGGAAAAGCCTGGAGGGGTCTGAGCGGCACCCAGGGCAGCGAGGAGCTCGCTCCTCTCTGCAGGAAGCCAGCCCCAAACGGGCCCAAAGCCATGCTTTGGGTTGGGGATTTTGCCCCTACCAGCACAGGAGGGACAGGGGTGCCACCACCCCGCATGCCACCACCAGCCAGTCCCTGCCCGCAGCTTCAATTACGAGAGCAGCAACGAAGTAAAATTGGTGCTAGAGGAGCCTCAGGCCCGTAAAAAACCCATTTCAGACACCATCAGCCATACGTGACGCTCAGGGGGGGCCTTGCAGTTGGGTGCGGAGGCAGCCACCCCCCTGGCCAGCACTGCTCCTGCACAACAAAGCCAAATCCTCGCCGCTGGGCCGGGCTCTGCTCTCCAGCCCGCTCCGATGGGGCTCAGCCCAGCGCTGCCACGAGATCCTCTGCCCCATCCTAACCCCACTGGGCTCCAGCAGACCCAGGCTGCACCCAGGAACAAGGTTGTTTTGGGGTCCTGGGGGTGAAACTGTGTGGGATCGGCCCTGGGGATGCGGGGACCTGCGGCAGGTTGGGAGACCCAGCTGGGGCACAGAGCAGCTCCCCGAGAAGCCCCACCGTGAGCAGGCACGAGTGGGCTGTGTCCATTCCCTTCCCGCACACTGCCATGGCTAGTGAGGAGATTTAAGACGTGTTTCATTTCTGCAGGTCAGCGTGCAGAGGAATTCTTTGTTTCCCAACAGTGCCAGACACTTCAAATAAGGAAAGAGAGACACGAAAACAGGGTCTGGTTCTTAACAGCCCATCTGCTTCAGCTGGTTATTCCCCACCTGGCGCGTAGCAGCCTCCAGCTTTTAAGGACGCAGCAGCTTCCCCACGCAGCTCTGACGCCTTGCAAGAGGCAGCGATGCTTAGGAAGGGGATGCGAGGCTGGGACCTGGGAGAGCAGAGAAAAGGAGCTCCCAGGTCCTGCGGACAGGCAAAGCCACCACATCCCCACCAGCCAAGCCACTCACCTTGTATGCCCCCAGTCCCCTTTGCCCAAGAGACCCCAGACCCTTGGGGGAGCCAACAGGGATGGTACCGGGGGTCTCCACCTGCCCACAGAGTGCTCACTACCCCAAATCTCGGCCATGGGGTGACCTGGGGGCATCAGAGCCAGCCCCCAGCTCCAGCCCCAGGCTCTCAGCCACCCACCAGCCCCATAGGGCCGTGACTCATCCATGGCCCTGGGTTAAATATAACCCAAATTGGGCTGGTGGCCAGTGCTCACCGGGCTGCCTGGAGTGGGACAGTGGAAGCCAGGGGCTCTCCATCACCGTGGGTCCTTAAATCAAAGCTTGATACCACTGCCGAAGAGACAGGCGGGCTGATCAAAATGAGCCCTTTCAGGCCTTAAAAATCCATGACTCCATTAATTAATTACCAACGATGATCCGTCTCAGCCTTGCGCCTGCCAGCTTGCTATTTTTAACTCCGTATTTCCAACCCCACGTGTTAAAAAAATCATGAGTCAGGCCTCAAAAAAAAAACTTACGGCGTCAGGCTGAAAAGCTCCCTTTTTCCCCACGTCCCTGCCGGGCTCTTGCTCTGGCACTTTGCGGTTTCCCAGCCTGGTGCAGGGTTTGCCAGGGCGAGGAGGAGCGGCGCGGGTCTCGCATCCCCGTCCGTCAGTGCTGGTGTCGCTCCCCGCGCCTGGCACACAGATGGCCCTTATTAAAAAGCAAAATGAGTCTTTCACCCTCTTGTGGCAAACTTCAGAGCCTCGGATCAGCTGCACGAGCCTGAATTAATTAACAGCGGATTGTTCCTATTCTGCTAATTATGCTGAAATATGCATTAAACGCTGGAAATTAACATGGGCCGCACAAAAAAGTTATTTAGGGCTGCGACAAACAAGCGCGGGCGGGCGCCCGGTGCGAGCGCTGCTCTGCCCGGGGAGGTGGCTTGTGGTGGGAGCTGCCATGGGGTTAGGAAAATCCCCCCCAGGGATGTGTGTGATGCCCCTCGGAGCAGCCTGCCCCAGGTTTGCTGTCCCTGGGGACATCGCCAGGCACTCTCCCAATGCAACACAAGGGGAAACTGAGGCAGGGGAGGGTGAGCGCCTGGGGAGACGCCGGAGCGCCACATCCCAGCCCGCAGCGCCCACCCACCGGGCTGCATTGCCTCCAATAATTAAGTACTATCAACAATCACATATTAATTAATTTAATATCAATTATTATTCATTAACACAGTAATTAAATCCTTCCCGTAATTAACGCACCACCCAGCAGAGCGGTCTGGCGGCACAGCCCCCTTGCACCGGTGGAGAGGGCGGTGCGGGGAGCGGGGAAGGAGCCGAGCGCGGCCACCCCGCTGCACCCCAGTGCCTCCCAGTGCCGCTGGTGGCCAGACCGGTGGCGCATCTTGGATCAGAGCCCGGCGGGAGGGAAAGGCACTTCTCGAAAGCAAGGGCCTCACATGACATTTATTTTTATTTTATTATAAAAAAATACAGAATCCAAATTAGGTGGTGATCCGGTTACCATCAGCACGACGTCGAGGACGAAAGCGGCGTGGCTAAGGACGAAGCTAGGCGGGACGGAGACCAACACGCAAAACCAGCGCCGACAACGGGCTGCTCCCAAGGGAAAAACCAACCCAAGCGACCCCCCCCCAGCCCTCACCCAACCCTCGCCTCTGCTCAGAGCTCCCTGCAAGTGTTGCTGCCTCACTTTGCTTTTAACTCTCTCACAGTCGCTGTACACAATATAGATATTTATATATATAATCTATATATATATAAAACACAGACCGAAGGCCAGGTTTATGCCGTCGCCACTCCCCTGCGAGCCCGGCGGTGCTGGAGCAGTGCCTGGGCACGGCCCCCGGCCCCCCCCCTCACCCCCGGGGTACCGGTGCCAGGAGAACCACGATGCTTTCGCTCGCCTTCGAGAACCACGACCTGGTCAAGACACAGGGGGGGGGACAGGGCGGGGGGGGGGGGGGGGGGGATTGCGTTTTTTTTTTTTTTATTATCATCGTTTTGTAATTTTATTTTTTAATTTTTTTTGGATGGTTGAGATGAGCTTATTGCGAGATTTCAGCGTCCTAGTCTAAAAAATAAAAATAATCAAATAAAAATAAAATAAACCCTTCCATAAAATTCATTCTCAACAATACATAAAAAAACGCTCACAGTATAGCGCCTGCCGGCTGTATTTACAGAGCGGAGCGGCCCCCGGGCCCCCGCGGAGAAAAGAGACGGGGCTGGAAAAGGTCCGTGGAAAGGGCTCGGTACAGGCAGAGCCGGCGTCCCGGGGCCACCGCCCCCGGCGTGAGCCCCCCGGGGGGGGACAGTCCTGGATTTAAGGCGAGGAGGGGCCGGGCCCCTCTCTGGTTCATCTCCCACCCCCTGCGCTTCGGGGCCGATGGGGTTTTTCCGTGGTTTTCTTTTGGATGCGAAGAAAGAAGAGGAGAACAAGCCAAAGCCCGGCGCAGCCGTGGGCCCGGTGCCAGCCCCGCACAGAGCGGGGGGAACAAGCATGGGGGGGGCCCTCTGCCCCCCAAGGCCGATGCTGAGGATGAGCCCGCAGGGCCACGAGCACCTGGGAGGCGGCGAGGAGGACGGGGTGCAGATCCAAAAAGCTGCTCCATCCTGGTGCTGGGGGGGAATCCAGCCCCCAGAGGGGCACAAGTGGTGCTTGGGCTGACACAGAGGGGATGCAGCACCGGGGGGGTGGTCAGCGGTCAGCCCTGCTCCAGCCCCAGATCCAGCTGAGCACCTGGGGGGACTCCTGGTGCCATCCAGGACCCCCAGGGTTCCCCGTGGGTGCTGCCACTTTGCTGCTGGCAGAGCCGCCCCGTGGGGACGGAGGTGACATCCATAGTGTGCGCCATGGGGAGGGGTCACCCCGTGGGGCTTGCAGCTCAGGGACCCCCCCCAACGGCCCCGTGTCCATCCGGGTCGCCCATCCCCATGTGCTGCGACGTCCTGCTGCAGGAGGGGTGGCCGGGCTGGGAAGGAGTCCATGCCATCAGCAGCGTGGCAAAGGCAGCGTGCCGTGCTGCAGCCACCATGGCCCCAGAGAGAGGGGTCTCAGCGCCCAGGACCCCCCCGTGCGGTTCAGTCTGACACGGGGAAGCCTGGACTGAAACAGAGCCAACAAAAATAAAAATCTTTAAAAAAAAAAATCGGAAAAAAAAAATCAAAAATCAGGACTCTATATTTGGTCTAGAAATGTAAAAAGCAACATCCTACGGGGGAGCCGGAGCCGAGCGAGCTGCAGGGAAGGGAGCCCTCGAGGTGCGTGGGCAGGATCCGTCCCGGTTCCAGCGCCGCCTGTGTGGGACCGCTCCCCCCGGCGTGCTGCACTCGTGCGGGGGGCTCCGGGGGGCTCCTGGCCGGCAGCACAGCCCCGCTGCGTCCCGCTCCTCGCCCCGAGGCGCTAGGAGGCCAGCAGCGTCCAGAAGACCGGCACCACCACGAGCGCGGCGTGCGGCACCCTGAGGCTGCAGCACGAGTTGTTGCTGGTGAAGATGGGCTCCGGGGACTCGTAGAGGGAATCGTCTGCGGGAGGAAGGAGAAGGTGTGAGATGGCTGAGCCCACCCCAGGGCACGGCAGGCAATGCTTGGCACCCCGCTAGGTGTGGGGAACTCTGTCCCCTGCACAGCCTCCCCGAATTCTTGGACACCAGCGGGGCTGGATCTGGCCCAGCCGCGTGCCACCAGCCCAGCAATCTGGCACCGCACCAGGTGGCAAAGCAGCGTGCGGCCAGAAATAAGTTAAATTATGGCTAACGCTGTTAGTGCATTCCCCGGGCTCTGCTCTCTTGTGTTTATCATCGGATTAAGGATTTTTTTTTACAGAGCCAGAGCCAGGAAAAGCAGTGCCTGGCCCTGCCCCATCCTCCTGCCCCCATCCTGCAGGGTCCTCTCATGGGGTCACCCAGAACCCCTCTCACCCAGGACCAGGTGCTTGCAGATACAAAGGTCCCAGGGTCTGGAGTGGGTCCCCTGGGGGCCCCGTGTTCCCCCCGAGCAGTGCCTGTGCCATGGCTGCACAAAGGCAGCCCTTCGTCTCTGCAAGGCACCCACATAATAAAATCCCAATATTATTAAAATACAAAAAAAAAAAAAAAAAAATTATATCAGAAGAGATTTTTCCCCCCATTATGCCCTAGTCCTGAACAAAACAGAATGATTTTTTACAGATGGTTTCATTATATTGGGTTTTATTTTAAAGCCATGCAAATAAAAAAAAAGAAAGACATCCTTTTAAATGGTGACATTTCGCAGGCACTCAGCCCTTCCCCAGGGAGAGCTGCTGCCATTTGCTAATTACACGTTAACAGGAGAAGAAAATTATTAATTTGTTTTTTTAAATGGCTGAGTTATTTGATTCTGAAAAGTAGCCACTGTGCAGAGATTATTATTTTTTTCTCCCCATTCTGAAACCCAGCGGCAGGCGGCAGCCGCCCAGGCGAGGCGCTCGCCCTGCGCCAGCCACGTCTCCGGGCACGGACCCCGCAGAGGAGCCGTTTGGGGAGGATGGGGGCACCCCCGAGCCCCCGGACACCAGCAGAGTTTGACCCCCCAGTGTTTGCAGCCTCCTGCGCCTCGGTGACACACAGGTGCCACCCTGGGGACACTGGGGGTGACCCAGGACCTGGCGTGCCGTGGGGATTGGATGCAGCCACAGCACTTGGCCCAGGGTCTGCGTTTTCCCAAAGCTCAGGGACTCCTGCCCCAAACCTCCCCTCCCTTAAAGCCATTTTTATGCAACCAACTCCCACAGAAACGAGAGGTGCCCCCCACCCATGGCAGGGAGCAGCAGCCCCCAGGGGCCATGAGCCCACCCCAAAAGGGCAACTGCCCCCCAAGGCCCCGTGGCGCTCACTTACTCGTCGGCCGAACGTAAACCTTCAGCTTGAGGCAGGGCCTGTCCACCATGTTCGGGGGAGAAGCAGCTATAGAGAAATAAAAGGGGAGAGATGAACAGCACCGTTAGCAAGCAGCAGCTCAGACCCCACAGACCCTCACTGGGGACAAGCAGAGCCCCCTCAGGACAGGGACCCCCTTGCGGCAGGGACCCTTTATAGCGGGAGGGGTCCAGTGAAGGGTCCTAACTGGTCCCAGTGCAGCTGGCAGCGATCAGCAGCAATTATTAGGGCTGCCTCAGCTAACACCTGGGATTAATGCCTTGCAGAACACGAGGGCACGGATGGGAAGAGCAGAGGAAGGGGCGAGGGCTCGGTGTCGCTGTCACCACCGGGGAAGCCCCAGGTTTCACAGTGGCACCCCGGGGTGCTGGCGGCAATGCTTGGCACCTACCCGCAGCCCCAAGCCCCTGGGACGGGGATGGGAATTGGGTCGGGGCTCCACGTCTGCAATGCCCAGCCCTGTGGCACGGGGCGATTCTGGCCGATGTGTGCCACAGGAGCCCCCTGCCCAAAGCCCGATCCCTGCTGGTGGCTCTCCGGTGGCCTCTGTCCTGTCCCCCGTGCCACCAAGGAGGGCGAGAGCAGGTCTGCGTGGCTCTCCCACGCAGGCAAAACGAGGCTAAAGGCAGAGCAAAACTAATACTCGATGGGAGAGACAAAGGGAGTAATTGCAATAATTATCTTGGTGAAAGTCCCCTCTCAATATTAGAAAATGTGATTTTTATATATGCTTTTTTATAGGAATTTAATTTTCTTTCTTTTTTTTTTTTTTTTTTTTGAATTAAAGAAGGGAAGAGAGCATTACTCGCAATAAAGTTTAATTTGAGCTGGAAGAAGGGGGAATTGGGATGTGGCTTGTGCGGGAGCCGGCAGCAAGGGGCCACCCTGCCCGGCACGCGCGGCTCCAGGCACGCCAGCTCTCGGAGGGACACGGCAGGCTCTGGGGACCCCGGAATGAGCAGTGACACCGGGACCACACCTGATGGAGCAATGTCCGGGCAGTGGGTGCCGGAGCGCCCGTTACTTCTTATCCTCTCCTTGTCCTCCCTCGTGCACGACTGCCGAAATTTGGGGAGGTCAAGGCGCCGGGGCCTGGCACCGTGCACGGAGCCCGTGGTGCCCAGCCCTGTCCCCAGGGATGGCACACGACCTTGGCCCAGCTCAGGAGCGTGGCCCCGTCCCAGTGCCCGCGAGGTTAATGGCATTCCGATCCGCGGGCGCGAGGAGGAGGTAATTTCTTTTCTTTCATGTCTGCTAAATACGGTTCCTCAAAGAGGCATAATTTCTAATGTTCCGCATGACATGAATCCTAACCGGTTTAGCAATGATCAGCTTCACCATTTACTTCTGTGTAATCTCTCCCTAACGACATTAAAAATAAAAAAAAATAAAAAACTAAAATAAAACGGGACGGGGGGGGGGGGGAAGAGAGAGTTGTAGCTGCCGTTATTTCGCGAGTGACATTTTACAGGGGGAGAGAGCGAGGGGGGAAAATGGTAATTTAATATAGATAAAAGGAACAAATTAAGTGGGCTGAAAACAGATGCTTTAGGAAAAAGGGGGAGAAATAATAAGGGAGATAAGCAGGCCGGGCAGCTCCTGAGCAAGGAGAGAGGCGTCCCTGCCTCCCCGTGACACCGGCGGGTGCTCGGGGGTCACGGTTTCTAATTTATTTTTACTTTTTTACCCTTTATTGATCACAAGGCTCCAGTGCCCGATCCGAGCCCATTAGCTTATTTTCCCGAGGTTGGAGCAGCTCTCTTCCTCCTCCTCCTCCTCTTCCTCTTTCCCCTCCTCCTCTACTGCCACCCCTGAACCCAGCCGCTCCGGGAATTAAAAAGGGGCCCGATCCTGCCACGTGCCCAGATTTGGGGGCTTTGCAGCGTTTTGGACACCCAGCGTGGCCGTTGCTCCCCTTCGCCCGGAGCACCTGGGGCAGATCTGGGGGGCAGCGCAGGATGCAGCCATGGCTCAGTCCTCCCCCCCCGCCAGCCCCCTACTCACAGATGTAGTAATACTCGTGGCCGGGCCGGAACTCGAAGCCCAGCGAGAAGGGGGTGAAGAGCTGGAACTTCTCAGAAAACTTGAGGGGCCCGTTGGGGGAGTCGGGGCGGTTGCACTCCCAGCGCTTGAAGCCCTTCTGCCGGTGGTCGCAGGACGCGTGCCCCTCGTAGTTGACCATGTAGAGGACGTAGCGCTCCATGCGCTCGGCGGGCAGCGGCTCCTCGTAGTGCGGGCAGTAGATGTCCAGGTAGTCGTTGATGCTCACCTCCACCGTGTAGTCCCCGCGGTGGAACCTGCGGCACAGCCGGCGTCAGCGCCCTGCACCCCCCAACGCGGGGCCTGATCCTGCCCAGCCCCGCACCCCCCCATCACCCCAGCACCCCCCCAGCATCAACCCCAGGAGATTAAAGCCGGCGCCTCGGTGTTGTGGGATTAATAAACGGGCGACACTCGGTACTGAGGAGCAAGAAATCATTATTCACCGCGATAAGCATCAGCCCTTTTGGTATTAGTGCCGATGCGCGCCACAATCCCGTTGTAATTTGCGTTTTTGGCACTGATTATCGGAGAGATTAAGGGATTAGCGGATCCGGGAGAGGGCCCTGTGCGCAGCGGCTCCCGCCCCACAGCAGCACCCGGACCCTGCCCCCGGCACCCTGGGCTCCCCCCGGCCCAAGCTCGGGCCCCCCCGGGGCCCAACCGGGGGTTTTCCCTTCCCCCCCCCCCGTGATGAGTTTTCTCTGCTAATTAACTAGAGAATCCTGCAGCACCACGCGCCCCAACACCACGACGTGTCCCATCTTGTGCCCCCCCCCCAGCACCAATCCTGCCCACAGCCACCCCCCGGTGCTCCCCGACACTGCCCGAGCACCCGGGCTGAGGCTGGCTCCAACTCATCACACAGATGTGCCCCGAACACACCGACAGCTCTGCGCACCCCAGCGGGGACAAAAGCAGCCCCCAGATCGCCACCGGTGCCCAAAAAGGCACCCCAAAAAGGACGGGGGGGGCAGGACAGGGCCTCAGGTCCTTCAGCCCCTCCGAAGGAGCCGGGTGGCGGCGCGGAGCCGCCATCCAGCTCATTACCTGCCTCATAAGCACTCTGATCACACAGGGATAGGCGCTAATTAAGGAGAAGGGCTTTGCTCGCTCTCCTTCCCTCTCCTTCTCCGAGTCGGTTGTGCCAACCCTGCCCCTGGCAAGGTAACATTTTAAAATGTAAAATTAATACAAAGGGCTGCGATTTACTGGGAAACAATTTCAAACACACACAAAACAATATAAAAAAAATTAAAAAGCTCTTCTCTCTTCCTTTTATTTAAAAAAAAAGTATTTATTTTAATGATTGTTATTAAAGCCCAAGCTAAGGCGATTGTAACAGAAGGGCCCACGCTTATCAGGGGAATAATAATAATAATTATATTTTTGGGAAAAAAAAAAAAATCAACCAACTCCAAGGGCTTTTGCCGGACTGACAAATTGCTGAATTAAAGCTGATTAGCTGTGATAAATGGTGCGGACGGGGCCGGGCGCTCCCGGGGCTGTGGGGAGGGCTCTGCGTTTGCGGGGGGAGCAGAGCGCAGCCCCGGCACGGTGCCCCCCCAGCCCCCTGCCCACCGCCCCGGGGGGCTTCTTGGGCTGGGGACAAGGACGGGACACTGCGGGTGTGTGGGAGGGAGGCGGCAGCGGGAGGGAAATCCCAGCCCCCCAGCCTGATGGCACCGTCCCCACTGTCCCCCCCCCAGCCATAAGTCTGCTCAGCTTGGCGCTTTTAGGACCAGAGGCATGAAGTCACACGTAAAGCTAAGGAAATATTTTATGGAGAGGGCGATGGATTGTGGGGAGAAGGTGATGGGATGCAGGGACAGAGGGATGTGAGGTGGGGACAGGGCGATGGCACATGGGGACAGGGTGATGGTACAAGGGGACAGGGCGATGGCACATGGGGACAGGGTGATGGCACATGGGGACAGGCTGCCTGCACAGCTGGGGCTCTCCATCCTTGGCGATGCTGTGGCCTGTCCCCATCCCCATCCCTACAGCCACGGGTGACAGACGTGTCACTGACCAGCAGGAGTTGGGGCAGCACAGGCAGCAACTGGCTCCTGGGGACCCTCTGGAGGGGCACAGGGGGGAGCTGGGGCACGCTCCGGTGTGGGGACAGGGCTGAGGACAGGACAGGCAGGGCCCATCCCCATCCATCCCCGTGCACCCCATGCTCAGGGTGATTTTGCCTGGGACCCATCCTGGCTTTTCATTGCCGGCAAAGCTTTACTGGGGCTTCCGATCCCCCCTTGCTGCTTCCCCACCCCGTAAATCCCGGGTGCGCTCCCGGGCTGGGGTCTGCTCGCGGGAGCTCCCGCGGAGCCAGACACGGAGCGGCGCGCACGCACGGAGCCGTCTGTTAATTTGTTATCGTTTAAGTCATTCGGTCCGCGAAATGTCAACAGCATTTTAAAAACCCGCCACCTGGAAAGCGCGCTGTCGCCCCGTGTAATACCCGCAGCAGGGCTGCCAGGCCGCGCTAATTAAAATGAGTGGGATTTGAACTGTCTAAACGAGGCACATCGCTAATTCGTCTGCTTCAATATATATATATATATATATAAAACAACGCAGATCTCAGCCAGGCTGGGTCGAGCCAAGCCAGGCAATTTTGGCATGCTCCCTGGCAAGCACTGTGCTCCCTGGTGAGCTGCGTGCGCCTGGCCCGGCACCCGCTCGTGGTGCTGAGCTGCCAGGGCATGGTGCTGAGCAAGGTAAAATGTTAGAAAAAATAAAAATAAAAGTAAAATGGTAAAATGCTGCAGCCCGGTGGGAGGGGATGCGACGGCTCCCCGGGGAGTTTTGGGGCACGGGTGCATTCGTCCCGTCCACACTGGGGATGCTGAGGTCACGCCGAATGAAAACCTCCCCCCTGAGCACATCCTGCTGTAATCCCGGGAATTTTGGACATGGCATTTTACCCAGCCCCTCTGCACAACGTGGGGACCTCCTGTCCCGCCGTGGCCAGAGCTGCGGGAAGCAGCACCGCGTCCCCGTGCTCAGCACCCACCCGCACCAGGGGCTGGCACCGTCTGTGGGATCTGTGCCGCCAGGAGCTGCGCGCATCCGTCACGGGCCCCGTGCAATGTGTAGGATTTCACCATTTACCGGGTGCCCAGTCGGTGTTGGGGCCGCATGGGGGCTGGTTTGGGGCCGTGGGGGCCCGGAGCTCGCCCAGCGCCCAAGGGTTAACGCGGGAGCATCGCTTCTCCCTGACAGAGATGAATGGAGCGGCCTCGGCGCTCACCCCGGTGGGATGCTGCGCTTGACAATCGACTCTGCGCGGCTTTCAGCTCTGTCAGCTACCATTAGGGCTGGGATCCCGGCTAATTGGGTGCTTCATTAGGGGCATTCGTTACCGTTAGAGCTGCCTGACAGCCCGGCAGCTCTGCGGGGTAAGGGATGGGGCTGCCCCATCCCACGGAGCCCAGCCCGAGGGACCCTTCCCCGGGGGCTCTGCGCATGGGGAGGCACCAGGGGAGTCCCCCGGGTGCCCCAGCGCCCACCCGGTGCCACCGCCCTGCCCTCGCTCCCCACCCGCGTCCCCTGGCCGTTAATTGAGAACTTTCCCGGCCATCACATGCCTCCCCTTTTGCATGACAAGAGCGGAAATCCATTGTAGTGAAATTGCCTGGAATAAAATATCGGAGTGAACCAAGCGGTCCCGCTGCCCCCCGCCGGGTCTCCGCGCAGTGCCAGCCAGGGACAGGGCGGCAATGGGGGCTGTGGGGGCTCCTTCCCCAGGTTCTCCCTCTCAGACATTCACCAGGAAGGAGGAAAAGCCTTCCAAGAGCCCACCCGATGACAAAGCTGCTTTTGGCTGCTTTTGGGAGACGTCAGCCAACCCTCGCTCTCTACTTTTCTTTTTTTAAGGCTTTTTCTGCAGCCCGATGGAACCTGGGGGCAGCTGCGCCCCAGACGGATCCCGCACCCAGGCCCAACAACCCCATGGCTAACGGGGCCAAGTCCAGGCAGGGCTCTTCTAGGAGATGCCCCTGGCTCCCCCCAGCCCCAAGGTGCCACCCTGGGGTGAAGCCGGGTTTGGGCAGGGACCCGTGGGTCCCCTCCATGCACAGGGTGGCACTGGTGTAGCTGTGCCAAGGATTTTGCTCCGGCAGGACCAGCCCCGTCCTGCCACGGCTCTCGGTATCCTACCTGCGAGCCATTTCAGCTGGCAGGGAGGTTGGATCCTTCCCGTCCCTATTTGCCGAGGCAGCACACGCGCTCTCCGGCTTGCTCTCGTTTTTGTGTGTTTTTTTTTTTTTAAATCTCATCGAAATTCACATCCCGGTGACCCTCGGAGGACGGCGGACGCGCCCCTCACATGCCTGCCCTGCAAAACCCTACAAAAACGCCCGGCGCTAAGCTTTGCCGTGGTTCAGCCCTGCCCAACGGGCAGTGGTGCTGGGCACCGCAGCACCCAGACCCCGTCCCAAGCTCCCCCCGCAGCCCCTGCCTCAGTTTCCCCTCCAGGCAGCAGCAGCCCCCCCCGAAAGCCCCGAGGGAGCGCAGCAGCCTTGAGCACCGACAAAGGGCGTTTGTCTCATGGTCTGGTTACACCCTGCTAGCCCAGCCAGTGTCCCAAGGGTTAAACAATTCAGATTTTTCTTTCCCGAACAGCTTGAAAAGAGATATGATTGCGCTCACTGAAATACGTTGGGGGGGGGGGAGATATTATGGATGGAAAAGAGCTATTTAAGCTGAAGAACAGTGTTGGCACATAAACAAATGGGTATAAACTGGCCATGAATAAATTGAGGCTGGAAATTAGAAGGTTTGCAACCATCAGAGGAGCAAGGGGCTGGAACGGGCTCCGGCAGCCGGGCGGGAGGCAATGCAGGGCTCAAGAGTGGGGCTGGGGGGGCTGGCACGGCACCGGGGGTCCCCAGCTCCCGGGGGTCCCACGGCCCCAGGGCAGCCGGGCACAGAAAATTCTCGCTTCCACCTTCATCTGCTGAAATTCTCCGTCATTTAAATAGTCACAGCGTGATCAGGAGTAATAAGCCTCTTACAGAGCAAAATAAAGCCAAGCAGCCCTTCTCCCCCCCCCCCCCCCCCCGAAAACAGCCCCAGCCCTGCCCGGCGCGCTCTCACCGTCTTTTTTTTTTTAGCACAACCTGATGAAAATGCAAAGCGGCCACCAGCAGCCACCCTCGCCGCCGCCAGCCCCTCTCCCCCCACCAGGGAACGAGCGAAACGCAGCAAAATGCAGGAAAACAGAGCGAAAAGGCAGCCCCCTGTCCCACGGGGCCGGCAGGGAATTACTCCCGCGGGAGGAGGCGCGGGCGCGTGACTCCTCTCCGCAGCGCTCCGGCTCTTTTCCATTAATCCTGGTGCTCCGCTGGTTGCTGGCACGTCCGTGGCCGGCAATGGACTTCACGCCGGGAGCGTTTAAGCTAGTTTTCCCGTCTGTTTCTTTTTTCTCCTTGGGCAGCCTGCATTACAACGCCACGGAGCGGAGCGGCGTCCTGCGCGAAGCCAGATTCAGCGCCCGCATGCGGTGCGGTGCCTGGAGCTGGGGGGGCCCTGGGGACTTGGGCTGCATGTTTGCAATAGAGCCCGGCATGCAGATGAAGCCCCAGCTATTGCCTGGCACGGTGCTCGCCATGCAGGGCAGGACGAGGAGCTGGGAGCAGCTTTTGGGGTCCCCCCGCCTGTGCCAGGGACTCGACAGGTGGAACCGGAGCCCACGGCACCAAAACGCCTGCACCCATCTACTCTTGGCCACCCCACCCCAGCACCCCGTCAGCTCCCACCGCGTCCCGTGGAGCCAATGTTTATTGTAAGCACACTGGTGAAACGTTTTGCATGGCCAGATAGCCAGGGGAGAGCAGCTGCTCTTCCACCTGGGAAAGTTTCTTCAATTCCCCTCGGTTCCCACGAACACCTCCCCATGCTCCGCCGCGATGCGCTGCAGAAACACAACAACCACACCAATGTGACGTCCCCAGCCTGGCCGATGATGGCCAGAACAAGATGTGGGGCAGGGATACGGAGCTGCCCTGCCCTCGGCTCTCCCAGCCCTGCCATGCAAAGGCGACGAGCCCTCGGCCCCGGCGGGGACGTGCAGCGCCGTGCATGCTCCGGCAGCGCGGCGCGGCTCCGGCTGCAGCTCACGGTGCGCCTGTAATGTGGTCTTGAGGGACCCGCCGTACACACACCACGTAAATTATTTAATTTCTCCAAACTGCTGCACCTTTATAAATCATTAAAAGCTCCTTTTGATCTGTGTTAATGAGGTTTCCTGAGTGCGGTGGCTCGAAATGCACTTCGGCGCCAGATAGCGAATCGGCTAATTAAAAAAATAAAGAAGGAGCATGCGGGGAGCGGGAGGAGGGACAGGGACGGGCACCTGTGGGACACGAGGGCTCCTGGACGGCCCCACAGGGACAGGCAGGCGGTTTGGAGACACCCATTACGGTTTTCCCCTTTTCAGGTATTTTTGGGGATGGGAAGATCCATGCTCAGCTCTCCCCACTCACTGGCTGAGCGCCTCCAACGATGAGCCACAAGCCCAGGAGCAGGGGCAGGTGACAGCAAGTGGCATCCAGCAGGAACAACCATTAAGACATGATGGCAGAGGAGGGATTTGGGTTCATTTCCTATTTTCCAAGCATCTGAGCCCTGTGCCCGTCGGTCACTGCTCCGCTCGGCCAGCCGGGCTGCCAAGAGCCACCCTGCGCCCACTGCCCGCCCAGGGAAGGATTCTCCAGGATGGATTTTTTACACCTAAGCAGTAAAACGCGAGCTCTGGCCTTCAGCTTTCTGGTCTCAGAGCACACTGGGTGCATGCAGGACCCAGCTGCAGCCACCTCCCCCAGAAGCTCCCCCCACGGCCCTGCGCCACGCTTGCCGGCTGTGCCGCCTCTTTGGGGTCTTTGGGTCCCCCCCATGTCCACACGTCCAGGTCCCCCATGGGGCCAGTGTGCAGGGACATGGTGACAACTTTCTTTGTGTCCATGGTTCAGGACTTTGGGTGCCACTGGCCCGTCCCAGCCTGCGGGGCACCGGCCCTGGGGACTGAAGCCTGGGGTCGCCCTTTTGCTCGCAGCCGATGGCAGCAAGACACAGCCACGGCACTCCTGGACACGGCCCCTGCTTTCTGGGGGGACCATGGGACACGGGGAGCCCCCTGGGGCCGTGCAGAGCCAGGACCAGGGGGAGCAGGCGGGTCGGGCGATGAGAAACTGGTGGAGCCGGCATCAAGCGTCACTTCGCCAGCCCTGACAGCTTTAATATCAATATTTATCTCAACTACAAAACTCCGATCCCAGCTACATATTCAGCAGCTCGATTACAGTTATCTGGACTGACGGTGACGGCTCCCATCGACGGGAGGTTACTTTGGGCTTAATGCCGTTTGACAGCCCCGCCGCAGCCCGTGGCCGCGCCGCGTGGTGGGGACGTGGCGGGGGTGCGCGCCCGGCTCAGCTCCACGGAGCCGGGGAAACCCTGGCGTGGCACAGCCTTCGGCCACCAGCACCCTGCCCTCAATCTCCTTCTCCTGCCAAGCTCGATCCTGATCACCGGTTGTGGCTCCTGGGTCAGCCTCTGCCCTCCATGCGTCCCCACCAGCCCTGTCCCGCGGGGACAGCGCGCTCCAGCAGCGGGGCAGCGCCGGTGGAGTCGTCGTTAGCGCATTTTTCCACCCAGCACCCAACAGCACAGCGGTTTGCTGCCAAAGCTCCCGGGCTCCTTGCTGCTGGATGCAACATGGACAGGAGGTTCAGGTGGCAGAGCCCCCACAAACCCTTTGCTCCCGCCCAGGGGTCCCAAAGCACCACAAGAGCCGGCTCTCAGCGCTCTTCTTCACCCCTGCAGACCCCAGCCCTGTACCCGCAGCGGGCGCCGCTTGGTGACACCCATGGGAGCTCCCCGGGCCAGCAGCCGGGGCTACCCACGGTGCCAACCCCAACCCCGTTTCTTGCAAAATTGGCTCTTTTACAACTTTTCGCACGAGACGCGAAGGCGCCCAGCCCCTGCACCGACACAACGGGGTTATGGCGAGCGGGGCCCAGGGAGGGCAGCACATTGTGGGTAATGATATGCAAATCACCATGCAGCACCGCCGCCCCTGATTGCTTTCCCCCCCACCACGGGAACCGCTTCCAGCTCGCCCCGCAACGCCTGGGGGGAACCTGAGCCCAAAGCCTGGGCGAGGCGGGCGGCCGACAACCCCGCAACGCCTCGGTTTGGGGCTGGTTTGGGGCTGGCCGAGGGCCTCCATCGCTGGGGAGCCTCCCAGGCTGGCGCAGCCTCGCCCTCCGGAGGCTCACTCATCTTGATTTAAAGATATTTCCCTTCCCTTTTTTCAAATGTAAATGACAGCCAGAGAAACGCGCGGTGGCGATTAGACACAGGAGAGTGGAGGTAACCTCGTCCGGGCTCGCCCGCGCTCCCACAGGAGACAACTGCTCTGTTACCTGGGGCAACGGTGGAAAAATTATGGCTGGCATCTAAATTGCCATCATTATGCTCCAGAGCCAACACTCCCCATTTACACTTTATTGTCATCTTTTGCTTTAGGGAGATGCTGAGATATTACAGGACCGGGTGACAGAGTGGGATGAGATGGGATGCATGAATAGATAGACACATAGATAAATGGGTACACCCGCAGCTATTATTTCAGCCTGTTTGCAGATCTAGAAAAAGAGCAGCAATCCACCCTCCCGCAGGCGACGGGAAGACTTTATAACGGGGGAAAAAAAAAAAAAAAACACAAAATTTGTTTAAATGCAGGCGCGAGCCCGCCGAATCCGCAGCGTGCGGTGGCCGAGCGCCCTGGACACGCGGCGCATCGGAGAGGTTTCCATCAACAGGCGGCAAAAACGCAGCGGTGCAGGAGGGCACACGCTGCCCCGGGGACACCCACAGCACCCTGAGCTGGGGCAGGACCCGGCCCGTGAGGCTGGACCCCAGGGAGCACGGTCCCACAGCCCCCAACCCCCAGGGCTCCGGGCACGGGACCGTCGGAGCCGAGCCATTCGGTCCCATTCACTCCACGAAGCAGCACGCAGCCCTTCTCACATCTAGAACGCTCTCAAGACGACGCACTTATCCTCCTGCCCTCTGCCACACACATTAATTTGGAGGCACAGCCAGGCTGGCTCGAGTACGAGGAGCTGCGGGCAGCTGAATCTCTCAGGGGCTCCCGTGCACAAAATGCCCCCGCAGGCAGCTGGCATTGGGCTGGGGCTGATGTCCCGCCGTGGGGCTGCCCTCGGGGGGGTTCACAGGAACCCCAAAACCGGAGTGCTCTTCCTCCCAGTGAGGCATTTGAAGGGAGCAGAGGACAACGGAGCTGGTTCGGCTCCAGCAGGAGGAGCTGGGACTGAGCTGCCTAAGGGTCAATGCAGCGTCACGATGCTACACAATTAATGTCACCGTGTGAGTTTAATTCATTTCTCTAAGGACGCAGTGGGGTCTTGGGCGGAAGGTGCTGGGGAAGCAAAGCAGAAGAGATGTGGAAACCCCTCGTGCCAGACCTGCCCTGATCGTGACCTCGCCGTGCTTTCTGCTCCAGCATCGCTGCCGGCGCAAGGCAGACCCTCGGCACCCATAGGTGCCCCTGCCACAGAGCAGGGGCATCCTGGAGCCCGGCTCCTCTGCTCCCTGCACTGCCACCTGCCCAAAGCAGCACAAGTTTTGCAAAGTTACGCTAAGAAACAGAAAAGCAGCAGGAAAAGGTGAATTTGGGCACCGCTCCTCCCACACCGCGCAGGGAACGGGGCTACGAACGGGCAGGGTGCAGGAACTCAGTCCTTCGGTATTTTCAAGGAAAAAAAACAAATGAAAAAAAGCAAGCCAGTGCAAAAACCAAGCCGCTTTTCAGGAAGCAGCCACCAGGTCCCAGGCTGGATTTCAGCCCAGCAGAAATGTGAACCTGCTCCAGCTTTCTCCTGCA
>CM021792.1:757758-782855 GCA_011076525.1 Nettapus auritus | reverse complement strand
CCCCCCCCCCCCCCCCCCCCAAAAAAAAAATACACCAGGATGCTTTGGGAAACACAAATGGGAGCTTTTAGCATGTCCTGGTCCGGGACTAAACCCGACCAGACGGCGCAGACCTCTTAACACGGGCGCTGATTAGATTGTAGCCGGGCGCTGCCGCAATGACAAAGTACAGTAGGAAATAACGAGACGGACGGACGGGGAGATGGAGAGGTACACGCGGCTGATTGATTGATACAGGCACAGACAAGACAGGTTTTCCTCTGGCTCACAAGGTTACTCACTTTCCTGGAGGAAAAAAAAAAAAAAAGCAGGTGTCAATGGGAAATCCGGCGTTTTGGCACCCAAATGCCCCCGCTTTCCTCATGTCAGAGCCGTGCCTCGGCAGCCCCCAGGCCCTGCGCCCCGCAGCCCCTTTTGGGGTGTGCATCCCCCCCCCCCCCACAATCACAGCTCCCTGGATCTGCACCAGCTGCTGCAACTCAACACCACTCACCCCTCATTAACATGGCTGCTCGTTAGCACAGCACTGAGACTAATCAATACTGCCATTAACGGACTACCCTGAATTAATGCATTTTAACCTGGCGGGCCTTTGGATATTGGTCATCTTCCCACTTAACCCGGCAGCAGCTGCCCCCCCCCCCCCCCCCCCCCCCCGCTTGCACGACCGCAGGTGGGGGGTAGGGTGCCGGGGGCACCCTTGGGTGGCCTCCCCAGCACCCCTGGGGGGACGTGGACATGGCCAGGCTGATGCCACTGCCTCGTGGCTCTCTCGTGCTGTCCCGTGCCACTGAGCGAAGCCACCGGCTGCATCCCCACTCAATGCAGAGGTCTCAGACCTGCACCCACAGCCCCGTCCCGTGGCTCGGGACCCCCAGGGGTGGCTCCGAGCCCCCACGGCCAGCCCACGGCCCCTGACCCCTGCGTGGCCGTGCCCCGGGCAGCAGGAATAGAGCCGCTGTCCCCCGGGCGCCCCCCGGCCACCCTCCCCTGCTGCCTCTCAGCGCCTCTGGCTAAACAGAGATCAGAAATGTTAGATCTTTCTTAACATCTCCTGCCAGCACTGTCAGTGGCCCTCTCCAGAGTACCAGGGCCCTCTGTTATGTAAACACAGCACATTCTCTGTCAAAGATTAAAAAAAAAAAAGGCTCATTTGCACATAAAAGCAGCCTCTGCACTAGTTACGGGCACTGTGGCATGTAAGGAAGGCTGTAGGTTAAACTCGGTAATAAGCCAGGCGGCACAGATCCCCCCCCTGCCACCCCTCCTGCAGCCGGGCTCTGCCGGGACCGGGCAGCGGGGTCCGGTTAAGGCAGGACCCCCAGGGGCAAACCGCAGGGGAAGGCCCCGACACCCCCGGCAGCGCGCTGGGGGCACCCTTGGGTGCTCCTCGCCCATATAACAGCACCATTCCCATCTCCTCCACTCTGCGGCGTGGCCAGGTGACATCTCCCAGCTCCCTGCTGGCAGTGGTGATGCTGCCGTCTCCCTTCGGGGCTGGGGGCTCCGGGGGTCCCTGACCGCGCTGACCCCTCGCCCTCGGCCCCAGCGCGCTCCGGGAGCGCCCGAGCCCGGCCGGCTGCGGGGCTGGCGGCAGACATCTGCGTGTGCCGTCGGGGTCCGCGCAAATTTAATCAGATGAGAAATTCATTGTCGGAGAGACGGCGGCTGGAAAATGTAACGGTAATTGCGTTAGCGCCGTCAATTGTGCGTCCTCGTCTCCCGCCGCTGTTCCTGGAGAGACGCGGGGGCACCGCGGGGTGGGCACGGCATGGGGCGGGCGGCAACGCCAGGACCCCAACACCCAGGGGGGAGCTGGGGGGAGGACGGGACAGGAGCCGAGGGTCTCGGTGGGAGCAGGGGAAGGGCCAGGGGAGGGCGAGTGGAGCATGGCAAGAGCCGGTGTCCAGATGGCTCAGGACAGGGCCGAGCCGCCGCAGCAGAAGGTGTTTACGGTGCCGGCTGACAGCAAAGGTGAGCAGGGCACCGGGCTCCGGCAGGGAGGCGAGGAGACGAGGCTGCTGCACTTGGCAGGTCCCTGCTGTGCCCAAACCGTGTGCACCCCAACCGCAGCACCCCCAGCACCCCTGCACCTCCCTGCCCGCACACTCGCAGCCCCGCGCACACCCAGCCCGACACGAGTGCCCCCCACGCGTGCCCGTCCTGCTCACGCCCCCGTGCACGAGTCCCACAGGCGGCGGCGCTGCGCTCCCCGCAGACACACGTGCCGCCCCGTGCACGAGGCCACGCGTGCTCATACGTGCTCCGGCTGCTCACGCTGAGTGCCCTAATTAACATGTCTGATAAGGGGCACGGGGTGGGAGCCGCCGGGGGTTATCTGCTGCAGGCAGCCGGGCCCCCCGCCGCCCGCACCGGGCCCCGCTGGGCATCCAGACAAAGGCGCCCGTCTGGGGGTCTCCAAAAGGGGACGGGGCGCATGGCCCCCGCACCCCACCTGCAGCTCACCCGCTCGGGGCTGGCCTCGTTAGCGCTGCCGAAACGCGTTACACGGCTAGTTCGGGCCCTGGGGACAGCTCTCCGACCACCATCGCTGCAGGGCCAGCGGGGAGGTGACCGCTGCCTCGGCCCCCCGGGGCTCTTTTGTTTGCCTGGTCCCAGAGCCAGGGGCAAGGCTTGACCCGCTGCAGCCTCCGTGCCTCAGTTTCCCCATCCTGAGGCTGGGCTGGGAGCCCTGCCCACCTCGCTTCGTTTAAGGCACACCAATTAACATAGCTCAGTGCCAGCAGCCCGCCAGCCGCCTACTCCACCCCCCTTTGGCTCACGGCTCCGATAACCCCGGGTCGGGTCTCCCTCCATGGGGACACCGCGGGAGGTGCCCGGCCATGGCCCCGGCCTCGCCTCCTTTCACTCCCCATCACTTCGGCTGTCGGCCGCTCTGCTTTCAGGCGGCATCGCCGTTGCAGCCCGGGGACAGCCGGGGGTGGCGTGTTCCAGGGGTGACTTTTTAACCTTGCGACGCTTCCATTCGAAGGAGATTTCACGCGCGCGGTGGGAGCGGTTTCCCAGCACGTTGCCGACGAGCGTGGCTGCGCTCGTGTGACGGGCAGGAGCTGGGGACAGGGCAGGAGCTGGGGACAGCCCTGCAGTGACGCCGCCGATGCTGATGAGCCACCAGCGGGTGTACTGGGTCTGGCTAGGACAGATGCCGCAGGGGGACAGGAGACGGAGATGGACAGGGGGACACGGCCAGGACGGACGCTGCTCACCCTCCAGCCCCTTTCCCGGCCTCTCTGCCCCAGCCCCGTGGCCCCGTCTGGTCCTTGCGCACCCTGTGCCACCCCAACGTCCCTGTCCCTGCGGCCAGGGGACACCAGACGGGATCCAGACCCGCGGTGACCCCCAATCAAAAGGACGACGTGGGACATTCTCCCCAGCCCTGACGGTGACGGGCTGCAGAGCCAGCGGAGCCGTAATTTATCACGCCAGCCCCTGACAGCTCCCTTTGACGGGGTCCCCGGGGGGGCCGAGCGATGCCTTTTGTCTGCCCAACAATTAATTATTTCCTGGCTAATGATGAACTCTGACTTGCAAAGCAGGTAGCGGCTGTGTGCAGGAATGAGACCCGCTTCCTCTGCTCCTGCTGCTCACCGCAGACCCCAGCACCTCCACCGCGGGCGGGGGGCACGGGGAAGGTTGGATTTGCACCGTGGCAAATCCACCCCACCGTCCTTAACCCCTGTCCCCACAAAAGGTGCCCCAAATTGGACAACCCCATAAATGAGACCAAAGGAGCTGGCACACGGGAAGGGCACAACCGGGGGAGAGGGCGCAGGCGTCATCCCACGCGAGCTCGCGCCGTGGGTGCTGCTGTGGCAGCAGATGTTTGCCGCGCCGGGGGAGAGCACTTCCAGCGCCAGGCGCTCCGACCGCAGGCCCCGGGCACCCAGCGCCGAGGAGCTGATAACTGGATGATAGGTCTGCGTTAATGGAGAAAATCCATTTAGGTTCACTCGATACTCTCCCCACAGGCTTTCATTACACCTCGGGGGTCTGCGGCTCACCGTGCCCTGATGCAGGCAGGCTGCAAGCCCCGAGCAGGTCTCCGCCGTTCACCGGCCTCTGCAGAGGCTCCGGAGGAGGCTGCGGTGGTTTCAGCTTGTGGCCGGAGGGGCCAAGAGCAGCGCTGTGCCAAAGCCGTGCCAAACCTGTGCCAAATCCGAGCCACCCGGCACGAGCACTGGAGAACAGCAGCGGCACGGAGACGCCCGCCTGGGTGCCACGGGGCCAGATCCTGCCCCGCAGCGGGGCGCAGGGGAGGGCGGCGCGCTGGGGCCAGCCCCCGCCACGGAAACCGCTGCGGAGCCACGAAGAAAAGTAAAATAATTATCGGGAGCTCCCAGGCCGGGCTCCCCGCCTCGTGCGCTCTGTTTAAGGCTAGTTAATAGCTAGTGTTCTCTGGTTAGGCCTGAATGACATTTCCAGAGTTATAATAACTGAGCTATTACTTGCCGTATTGATGCATTCCCCCTGCCGGCAGCCTGCTCATCCCGCGCCGCGCGGAGCAGCCGCCGAAAGCTCCTTTAGTCAATAGCACTTCTATTTTTCATTACTCCCTGGAAATGTGGCTCTTGGAAGCTCATCCGTCATTCAATTACGCCCTGGTTCAGTCCTATCATACACGTGTCATAAAGTTCCTCAGATCTGAACTGCTGTTAATTTTCTGCGCCGTCCCGAGGGGATGCCCGGGACGTGCCTGGAAAGGAAGCAGCGCGCCGAGGGCATGCCGGGTACGGGGCGGCCGGGGCTGGGGGGGGGCTCGGGAGCCGCCCCCTCCCCGCACGACCTTGGCAGCGCAGGCAATCTCTTCCTCCGGCTGGTTTATTCTTTTATCAGGTGTTGGTTTAACGGGGAGAGCTCCCCCCCCTTCCCCTTCCCCTTTAATCCTATCGGCATCTGTGTTCGGCACGTCCGTACACAGGATAATCACCTGCCTGGCAGATTTGTCACTTCACCAGATGTAATCGGGGAACTTTTTTTTTTTTTTTTTTTTTTTTTTGCTTTAAACCCTCCTTATTTTCTATTTCTTGGAAGCCGCAGCTCCCGGGCAGAGGCTGCTGCTGCGGGCGGTGCCTGCTCGGGGCCCTTCCTCTCCTCACCCTCGTTCTGCTCGGCTTTGTTCTCCGGCTGCGTCTGGACCCGAGGAACCGCAGCAGGTTGCAGGGCAGCTTGGGCAGATTTTGGAACCAGTCTCCATCCTGCAGACCTCCGGGGCCCATGGGCACACATCTCATGGCACAAACCCACAAAACAGACCCACGAGCTGGGGAAGAGGCTGGGGACGCTCTGGACGTGGGTCCTGGGCAGAGCTCCCGTGCCCACCACACTCAGGGAAATCGAGGCACCAGTGATGATAATCTCAAAAAACCCAGAGGACCGAAACCCAGCTCCTCCGCGTGCCCTCGACCCACGGGGGGCATCCCCAGGGTTGTCATCAGGACAAGCTGCTGGGATGTCCCCGTGCCTGCAGGACCACGGGGAGCTGCCCCGTCCCTTTGGGGTGACCCCCGGGGCAGTGCCAGGAACCCCTTGGCTGCTCAGGGTGAGCATCCCCCCAGATCACCCCCAGCCATCCCAGCCCCGGACCTCCATCCCCTTCCATCTCACCGAGACTCACGCTTGGCTCTGGGGCACGGCTAATGACTAGCCTAATTGATCCCTGACGAGGCTCAGCTCCTTGCCGGGAGATCGATGCTGGAAGCCGCTCAGGGCTCTGCGAAAAGCCATTCCTCACCCCCCTCCCCGCCAGCCAGCGCCGCCTCCGGCCGCACGGCAGCGCCCATCGATCAGGGGCAGGATCGATGCGATGGAAACCACGGGTGGGAGGAAGGTGGCCGGCCTGCCGAGGGGGGCCGCAGACCCCCAGCAGCCTTTCTGCACTCGGTGCAGCTCCAAAGCCCTTTGGAGGGGCTGGGCACAGGACGGGACCCCCCCCATCCCCACCACGCCGTGCCTGTGCCACCACCACCCTCAGCGGCTGCGCCAGGCCACGGAGCGCACGCGATGCCCAAAACCCACCAAGTGCCCCCCAAAACACGAGGTGAGAGCACTGCGCATGGCTGCAGCGAGGCCCGGCGCATCCCAACGCGCCCCCAGGGGCAGCGTGCCCTGACCCACGGACACCGGGACAGACGGACGGGAGGGCAGGGACAGGCGCGGGGCTCGGCTCACGCAGCGGTGGCGGGGGGCACGGATAGCTTTGCAAACAGGTAGCCCCCCGGATAGGTTTTACCTGTCCCCCCCACATCCAGGTGACGGCGGCAGCACCGAGGGGTGCTCCCCACGGCACCTTTGCCACACGAGGCTGGAGGGTGCCCGGTCCCCCCCAGCGGGGTCAGGGCGAGCACCCGCGTGGTGGGGGGGCCGGTGGCGGGGTCCGCAGCACAGCTCTGATCTTCACCCGGCGCCCCCCCGCACGCTTTCTTCCTTCCCCTCGTGTCTCCCTGGCCGAATTTGACCGAATTTGACCTAATTTGCCGTGAGCCGCCGGGGTCTCCACTTCACAGGGCACCAAGCCCCCCGCCCCTCCCCGCTCCTTTCACTCGGGTTTAAGCCTTTTCGCTTTGTCCATTCACTCAGGGCCTAATCAGATTAAAGCCTTTCCAAAGGTGCCCCCCTCCCTCCCTCCCTCTTTCTCACTCTCTCGCCCCGTTTCTGCCCCCGCCGCGGGGTTCGGCACTGACCTGCCCCGGGACCTTCCCTCCCCGACCCCTGCCCGGTGGCATTGGGGCAGCGCACCCTCCAGGGAGCCCCTTCCCTTCCTCACGTTTTGAGTCAGGCTCACCCAAAAGAGAAGGAATTCGGTAAAAAGGTTGTGTTTCTCCCCTCCTTCCCACCCGAGGGGGGGGAGGTTTGCAGCAGGCAGCAGCACTCGCGTGCCCTTGACCGAACCCAGCGGTGATGGACGGCACCGAGACCCCGGCCTTGGCACAGCACCGAGATGCCCTGGGGCCCCCAGGACCCCACGCACAAACCCTGGCCCCAGCAGTGCCGAGCCCTGGTCCCTGCGCTCCCCACGGCACCGGCAGCATCGCTCAACGTGGGCAGCTCTGGGTAGGAGGCGACTCCCACCAGAAACTTTCTGGCCTTGCCCCACGTGCTCCGGCCCTCCCCGAGCCCCCAAATCACCAAATGCCCCCGCCAAACCTGAAAAATTGATTTCAATTCATTTTGGCCCAGCTCTGCACACAAATGCATTCGACACGGGCACTCTCCCCCGGCCAGGATTGTATGCAAAGGCAGTTAGGGGTCAATGAATAATTCATACTCCGCTGTCTTTCAGAATTATACTGTGGAAAAATAAATCTGAGACTATATAAAAAAAAAAAAAAAAAGAGGGAGAAAAAGAAAAAAGAGGCCGGGGGCTGGGGACGTGGGGAGGCCGAGCTCGCCCCCTTCGCCCAAACTCCGGCGTGGGGATGAAAGCGCCCCGCGGCCACGGCTCGTCTTCCATTGAGCAGCTCGACATTCAGGTCCGCGCGGAAACCACCTTAAATCCTTCCTGTGCTTTGTTCTGGTCGCCTTTTCACCGGGGTCTTAAGGAACCGGGGAGAGGGACGCGGAGAGGCGAGGGGGGGAGAGCAGGGACTTCAGGGGGGTCCCTTTGAAGAAGCCCACTCATCCGTTCGGCTGCTCGAGTTCAAGGGGGCGGCGTGCTGGGCCGAGCGGAGGGGCCGGGGGGGCAGCGGGGCCACGTCCGCGGCCAGCCGAGCGCCCGAGCCCACCTCCCCGGGGACCCCGATGGCACCGCGCTCACCCCACATCCCACTGAGAACGGGGAGAGGAAGGAGGCTCTGCCCCGTCCCGTGGGGGCCCCGTGGGGTGGGGTGGGCAGGGGTCCCCCTGCCGCCCACCCACCCACGTCCCGAGCCGCCCGCGTCCCCCCTCCACGGCCCCGCGTCGGCCGCGGCTCCCCCCCGGCATGCGGGGGCCACGTGCTTGCGGCACGATCTGCTAACAGGGAGGAAAGGAAGCGGGAGTCACTTTAATTTGGCTATTTAAAAATAAAGAAATAACACAGGCTTTGAAAGCCTGGAGGGGTCCCAGCGGAGAGACCTCCATCTCCCCCTTCAAAGGCCGCCTCTGCTTTCTTCCACCCGTTAGCAGCACACAAAGGTGCACGAGCACTTTCGTCTCTGCGGAAAGACCTTTTTAATTGGTTCCAGGCAGAAGGTTAAAATCTCTCCCCTTCCCTGCACGCTTTTCTAAGAGGGGGAGAAAAAAAATAAAATAATAAAAGAAAAAAAGGCGGGGGGGTAAGGAGGAAGGGAAGAGGGCTTACTAAAGGCAGCTCTGCCCAGGGAGGGGCGCCCGGGCTGGGCTGTGCCTGGGGCCAGCATCCCCTGTGCAGGGCCCAGGGCAGCAAAGGGGACGGGAGGGACATGGGACGAGGTGATGCTTGCAGGGGAAGGGAGGTGCTGGCACGGGGACGTGGTGCTGGCACGGGGACGTGGTGCTGGCTGCTCCCGCAGCGAGGCGGCTCGCTGGGGCTCCTGCAGGAATCGCCACCAAGCAGGTGGGGACACGCTTCCCACGCTCAGAGGTCCCCTCAGGGAGCAGGGATCGGGTACCCGGGTGCTCGATGGCTCCTGGGACCTCTGGGGGTATTTCTGGCAGCAGCCAGGGAGCAGCCTCGTGCCGCAGAGCACGCGCAGCCCCATCCCCGCAGAGGGGTCCCCGCGGCGCCGTCGCCATCCCCACGCCCAACACCCGAACCCTCGCCGCTCTCTGTCCCCATCCCCGCCCCGGCAGAGCCGCCGTCCTCCCGGCACTTGGATTTCCTTTCACGGAAGGGGGAGCTGAGAAAACGCATCAATTATTGAGCCGGGGCGCCGCGAGCCCGACGCGTCCCCCTTGCTAATGCCGCTCAGGTAGACCCGCACGGAGCTGCAGTCAGACACCTCCTAACACGATTAGCTGCAGGGCTCTTCCAGCGCGCTTCAAGGTCAATTTTTCTGAGGCTGACAAAAGGCACGGGCGGGTGGAGGCTGCCCCCGCCACGGCCCGGGACGGCACGGCCAGCACCGGCCACGAGGACCACGGGTATGGGACAGGGACGCACGGATCCCGCCATGGCGAGGCGATGCCCGAGGCTCTGGTGCTGCCCTGCCCAGCTCGGCTGTGCACGGAGCTGCAATTGGATCCATATGTTCCCCAAAAAACGGAAACCGCTTCCCCCTCCAACCCTCCCGGCCCGGAAACTGCTCAGCCCCTTCCAGCGCCCCGGAGCGGCTGGGACGGAGCCAGGAGTGCGGGTGAGCCCCGTGCTGGTGCGCGGGGATTTACACGGCACGGGGGGATTTACCCGGTGTGCGGGGATTTACCCCGTGTGCCGAGCTGGCTCCTGGGCCCAAGGGCTTGGGACTCACAACACTAAATAGAAATGGGGGCAGGCAGGGCTCCATATGGTTTAAGGGATTTATCCTCGGCAGGTTGCCGGCTCCAGGTGAGGCAGGTCCCTGCCCCACAGCCTCGCTCCCCATGCAGGAGGTTTGAGGTTTATTTTATGCATTTGCTGAGCAAAGCTAAGGGCTGGGCTTCCTCATTCCTGGCACGCCTCGCTCAGCGCTCCAGCTGAAGGCGAACAGCCAGACTAAGAGCAGCCGGCTGGCCCCTTCACCCCTGATCCCAACCCTCAGCCTGTCCGGGTCCATCCCCATCCTCCCCAACCCCAACCTCATCCATCCTGCCCCGGGAAGAGTCGGAGCCAACGTGGCCTTGGCCAACCACCAGTTCCCGGTGCCCGCAGCACAAGCGTCCTCTGCCAGGAGGCAGAAGCAGCTCGGGGCTCCCAGCAGCTCAATGGGGCACGATGACGGCACCCCAAAAGCCAGAGAGGCCCCCGACCCCGCACAATGCACACCCTGTTTTGGGGAGGGTGCCCCAGGGAAGCGCGGCCCCGCATGGAGCAGGCGCACGGTTCTGGTCCCCCCCAGCCGCAGGACACACAGCAGGGACGGCCCCCAGAAAACCTCGGAAACCCGCTTGGAGAGGCAGAACCCGAATTCAGCCACCCTCACGTTATTTAAAGCCCATCTCGGCTTCCAAGTCCTGCAATGATGCGAGAATCTCAATTACCATTAAAAGAATGCATTTCTGCTCCTTGCGGTACGGAGGAAAGCTCGAAAACAAACCCCTGGGGATTAAACAACTCGGGAAAGAAGAAAAATTAAAAATTCATGTAATTTATATTATTTAAAACCTGGCAGTTGGCAAACCAGGCTCCCGACTGCGGGAGTCCAGGGCCGTCCATACCTTGAGGAAGGCAGGGGATGAACGGGGCCAGCACCCACGGCCCCAGCCCGGCAGCCCCGCGCCGCTCTGACCCTGGACCTGGGTTTGGATGAGGCTTTGAACACCTCTGAGCTCGTGGCAGCAGCACACTGCAGAAGGACGGCGTGGTATTTTTATCGTTGTGTTAGTTCCCGTTTAATTGCCAGGATGTTATTACCTGAACAGAGCGGGGCACGGGCGGCGGGGACACCGCTCTCAGTCCGTCCTGCCTGCCCGGGTGCAAGAGCAGCACCACGCGGCTCCGTGCGGGGTTTGGTGCTCAGCAGGGACAGGAGAGCATCGCCGGGTGCCGGAGCACCCCGCTTGTCCCCCCTCAGCCCGGTTGCTCCTTCTCCTCCTGCTCGCTCCGCCACATGTGGCCGCGCGCCCGGCTGGTGCCAGCGCTGATGCGGGAGCCGGGAGCACGGTGCCCCCACACCGAGACCTCCAAGGGATGGCACAGGGATATCCCGACGCCCCCTGAGTCCCGGAGCTGAGCTAACCCCGGGCTTCCCAACATCTAAACCAGCTCGCTCTGTTGGCAGGGTCCTCGAGCTCCGGGGAAGCCCCAACCTCTGCCCTCGCTGGCCCGCAGCCATCCAAAACACCGTGGGGCCGGGAAGCACGACGCGCTCTGCGGGCGTCCGCAAGGAGCTGTGGGTCGCTTGGCTCTGCCGGGGCGTCCCTGCTGCCTCGCCATGCCGGGCTGACCTGCGCCGTGCTCCTCCTGCAGCGATGGGGCTGGCAAAGAAAAACCCCGTGAGCACAAACGCTGCACGAGCCCGTCAGAGGGACGAGGCGCTGAGCCGAGGCGGCAGCAGGGAAGCAGCAGTGCCTTCGGCACCAATTCGTTGCTCTCCCCGTGGCACGCTGGGCACAGCCCTGCCATCGCCCCGAGCCTTCCCCGGGTCCCGCTGGTGGCCGTGGAGCTGCCGTCCCTGCTCCAAACCCTGCGCTCCCAGCGCTGGGGCAGGAGGGAGGCAGGAGAGAGAAATCACCTCGGAGGAAACCAAAGTCGCCAGTCAGCGATCTGAGTAATGGCAAGCGGGAATTAAGATACCAGAAAATACCCCGGCGTGCCTGCCAGCAGCTTCCCAGGCAGGTGTGTTTGCTACAACTTGTTTTCACGGGGAAAGCCGCGTTCGTGTCTGTGCAGCGCTGACAACTTGCTCAGCGCTCCGGCGCGCGCCGCTCCCACACCGGGATGCGTCCGGACCCCGCCGGCCCCGCTCCCAGCCCCGAGGGACGCGGCTGGAGCCCGGGGCACGGGACGTGCCCGGCGTGGATCCCACGCAAGCCGGAGGTGGGGAGCGGAGCTGCCAGCAGGTCGAGCACGCCGGGGCCGAGGGATGCGCGAGGTGCCCGAGCAGGCTGGGCAGGGACGGGCAGCGGCGCAGGGAGGTGGCAGCAGCAGAAATCCCGGCACCGGGACCGCTCCCAGCGGGGGAAAGGTGAGGAGAGAAGGATGGGGAGCAGGGCTCTGCCCCCAGTTGTAGGCACTGGCTCTCCTCCTGCCACCAGTAGCCTCCCAGTTCAGCACTGGGGAGGTGCCGGCGGCTCCCGCAGCGGTGGGCGACGTCCCGGCGTTACAGGGTCAGGCAGAAAGGCAGCATCGCCGAGGTATTTCAGCGGCGTTTTACCACAGGAAAAATTAGAGTCACAATATTAATTAATCCTCAAAGCACTTTACGAACATTAACTAATTAAGCCTCCCAACGCCTCTGCACGGTGGGAAAGGTATCGTTGTCCTCGTTTTACAGCTGCAGAAGACGAAGCAGGTGACGCGACTCGCCCAAGGTCACCGCGAGATGGGCAAAGGTGGGGACGGGACCCCGAGATCTCGCCGCGCCCCCTGCTCCTGCCCGAAGGGTCAGGATGGGACCCAGCCGTCCCCAGGGGACAAACGCAGCCTTCCAAAACCCTGCAAAGCAGCGGCCCGGCTCGCGGCCCCGTCCCTCGCACCAAGAGCTGGTGTGCGCCACGCCACCCTGAGCGTGCCCCACGGGGGCCCCTGGTCCCCACCCAGGGCAAACACTGAGTCACGGGCAGGGACCTGCGCCGCCCCACAGCCGCCCGCACCCACGGACGCTGGCGGAGCCACCGGCCCCGGCACGCGGCCCCTGGGGAGCTGGAGGATGCGGGGCTGCACGGGGAGGGGGCAGGAATAAAACAGAAACCGCCGAGGGGGTTTTATCGAAAGCAAAACCGACCCCGCGCGGTTTAAAAGCGATTCGAGGCCCGGCTGGGTTATCAACCGGTGTCTCAATCACGCAGCATCGATCCAGATAATAGCAGGCAATTGTTCAGATACAATATCATAAAGTCTCCTTAACTACAGCCATAAAGCTTCCCCCGCCTGCAGCACTCCCGGGCGCTCCCCGCGCCGCGCTGGGGCCGGCCGAGCCTCGTCCCACCGAGCCCCGCGGGCACGTGCTCGGCTCTGCCACGGCCTCCGGATGCTCAGCGCACGGAGCTGCCTCCTAAACGCCTCCGCTCCCCACATCCTTCCCCTTGGCCAGTGCCACCAAGCCGGTCCCCTTGTCCCCATCCCACCTCTGGTCACCGCTGAGCGCCCCATGTCCGTGCGCCCCACCACCACCACGGTGCCTGCATGGGGGCCAAGCTGCGTCCGGCCCCTCATCTGCTTGGCGGGGTCCCCGTTGGGGTGGGCACCCCCCGATTTGGGGCTCAGGGACCCCCTCACCTCCCCACACATCGCAGCCCGTCCCATTGCAGGATCAGGAGGGGATGCCGAGCTCCCACGGCCCCCCCTCACCACCCCTCCCGGCGAGCGGCAGCGCTGGGTTGGGGCAGTTCAAAGCTGGCTGCCGAGATTCGCCGTTTCAAGTTTTAATCCGTCGGATTTACGCTAGTTAGGAGAAAACGCGTGGTGACAGCCCCGGCCCCGCTCCGAGCGCCGTGCCTCTTCACTCCGCCGCAGAACCGGGGCTGCCGAGCTCCTCAGTGCCCTGCGAGGCACTGGGGGGGCTTCTGCAAGGGGCTCGCCCCTCCAAACCCCAGGCACAAGGGTGGCCCCGCGCCCTGGCTCCCAGCTGCCCATCACCGGCTCTGCTTTTGAGCCGGAGGTCGGCAGGATTTCGGTCCCCGGTGAGCTCCGGAGACACCTTCGGCAGTCCCTGCCCGCATCGAGGAACACCGCTTCCGCGCCCGCCGCTTAATGAGCACAAAATATTTCCATGTTGCAATTACTTGGTTCATTTGTGCTGCTGCGGGCAGCGCTTGCTCCGGGAAAATCCCCCTGGAGCTGCTGCAGAGCCCGGGGGGGGAACCCCAGGCCAGGTCCCCCAGGGCTGAGCCACCCCACGGCAGGTCCCGGCCCCGCCACGCGCACCCCACGGCGCCGCCGCTGCCCCATCGGCGCCGGTCCCGCGGCCACCAGCACGTTCCAGGGGCTGGATTCCCACGTCCCCAGCACGACGCCGACACCGCTGCGGCAGGAACATGAGCCGTTCCGGGGATTTGCACCACAGGATGTGGCGAAGCTCCCGAGCTCCTCGAGCGTCCTCACGCCCAGATAGGGGCAGAAGCCGCCTTTTGGGCTCCGGGTGAGGCCCAGTTCTCCCCCCCGGTTTCGCTCCGCTGATTCACACCAGCGGCGGGGGGGGAAAGGGTTTGGGAGCTGACCTGGCACCGTGCCAGAGCATCGGCATCACGACGGCATCCAGCAGGAAAATCCCGAGCAGGAGGGCGGAGGCACGCAGGACCTCGACCCGGCCCTGCCCAGCTCCCCCCAGGCCCGATCCCCATCCCTGTGTTCCCCACGCCGGGCAGGTGCTGGGGGAGGATTTACAGCCAGGAGAGACCTCTCCCTTAGCCAGCACCGCCGCTGCAGTGCCATCATTATAAAAACATTAAAACGGGTCGGTCACCAGCAACAGAGTTCATCTCGCTGCAGCTACACCTGGGCCCATAAATCCTGCCTTTACAAGCCAGCCCGGGTGGGATGATTTATAAGGTGAAACGAGTATTAAAATGTTTAAGGGAATAAAAAAAAAAATACACAACAACCCAGCTGGCCTCCCCTCTGCATCCCACCGGAGCTGGGATTTGGTAACGGGACGCAGGGGACCCGGGGACCCTTCCTGGCTCGGGGCTCGCCCTGCCAGGGCTGTGCACCCAAAGCCAAGCCCTGGAGCTGCTGAATGCACCCATCCGTGCCTCCGAGCCCCCAGCAGAGATGTATGGGGACCCCCTGGCTGTGCCCAGCACCACGGGGGCTGCTCCCCATCCTCGCATCCGGCACAGCCCCGTCCCAGGAGCTGGGGTGCGGAGCAAGAGGATGCACGGCACAGCACAGTGCGGCACGGCGCCTGCACCACTACGTTCCTCTCCGCCTCTCCGTGCACTCCGCAGATATTAATTGCTTAATTTAGCCTCTGGCAACGATCCTCACCTTAACGGCGGAGAAACTGAGGCTGGGAGGGGAGAGGCGATCCGTCTCTGCGTAGCGAGCTGGAAATAGGCTCCAGCGCTCCAACTCCCAGCTCATTGTCTTAATCGTGTGAGTACCCCTCCACCTCATCCAAACGCCTTTCAGTTCGAAAGACAACGTTCTGATTTATCGTTATTAATCAGCTTTGAAATACTTGCTGGAGTCCAGATTTCTGCTGACGTCCACCCGCCGGGGCTCGGCCACCTCCGCGCGCAGGGCACCGGTTTCAGGGCCTGGTGCCGGAGAGCGCCGCTAACGAGCCCCGGCAGAAAACGAGTGGAAACGGGGCTGCCCCATCCCCATCCCGAGCAGAACCCTGAGTGCTCGGGGACTTGAGCGCCCCAAGGAACCAGCACAGGAAAGCAGAGCCAAGCGAAGGCGAGGGGAATTCTGTAAATGGGACAAAAAGAGACGGGGGTTTTAGGAGCGGGGCGCACGCCGCATCGTGCACGCTGTGCCACGGTCCCGCAGCGGAGGACAATCCCCGTGCCCCGCTCCCAAGGCACATTTCAGCACATCTGCCTGGCTCCCAACAAACCAAGACCCCGAGCCCCAAGGCAACGCCTCAGCGCCAGGCAGGGGCTACCAGCTCTGAGCTCAGCGTGGCAGAAACCTCCCCGGGTAAAGGATCTGGGAGCCCTCAACAACACCCAGGCCCCGCTGCAGCCCGGACAGCAGAAATTGGGCACCGCCAGCAGCCAAAGCGCCCCGCACCTCCCTGCTCCTGGGGGGCGAGAGCCCCCAGACCCAAAACAGGGACCCCAGGAGTAGGGGGGTCATCCCTGGGGGGAGATCAAATGGGGAGAAGGGAGCATGGCGGCATGGGCCCGGCACCTCTCGTTGTGTTTCTTAGAGGAAGGAAAATGGTGGAAGCGCACAGGGAAGAGGAGCTGGGATGGAAACCAAAGGAGGAAGCTGCAGGGTACGAGGGGCACGGGGAGAGGCGTTTCCAGCCCCTCCATTAGGTTCACACCCAAGCAGCAAACCCCAGGAGGGAAACCCCAGTGAGAACAGCCCCGCAACGCCCAGGGGTCCCTGGGCAGCTCTGAGGACACCCCGGGGGGGTGAGAGACCGCCGAGCCGGCACCCGGAACCCCCCCAGGATGAGAACGGGTCTGAGATTCGTAGAAATCACCTTCCCGGAGGGCTCCAGCACGGGCGGCTCCGGCGAGGTGTCCAGCAAATTGCCTTGATAAAAATAAAACAGGATTCGGAGGAGAAACGCGAGAGGAAATATCGGTTAGCGAAAAGACCGGGGAACGTTTGTGCGACGGGGAACAGGGGAATTGAAGCTTGGAGGCCCTGCCATAGGGAGGGCGGGCATTCTTTGTGCGAAGGGCAGAGGAGGCGGATAAAGGCTGCTTTGAATTTTAGAGCAAGGGAAAAATAACTTTTTTTTTTTTTTTAGCAAATATCCAGGTATCCTTTTAACGAACAACTTCCATTTTCACCTACAGCCGAAACGAGAGCAGCGCATCCCGGCACCAACATAGGGACAAACAGACGGGCTGCGGGGACAGACAGACATGCAGTGGGACAGGGCGCAAGCCACATCTTGCGCCCCAAAACCATTTCTCTCCCAGCCCCTGGCTGCAACGGGCGGGCACCCGCAGCCCCCCCAGCCCCCCAGGCTCTGCCCTGGGTTTTTCCACTCCATTTCCTCCCCGCGGCCACGGGAGATGAATCCCTCTGCCGAGGCAGGCGGCCGGAACGGCAAATCCAGCGGTGCCAAGTTTAATAAGAAACCCTGATCTAGAAAGCAGATAATAATTGGGATTATCGAGCTGCTGGGAAGCCGCTTCCCCAGCACCGGGCGGCCCCTGGCAGCCGGGGGGGGGAACGCTCCCAAATGCGGTGACACCCCTGGGGCCACCGGCAGAGCGTGGAGCAGCATTTGCTGATTTATCCAAAAAAAAAAAAAAAGTGAAAAATTTAAAAAAAAAAAATCAAAACCCCACCCTTTCTGGATGCAGCAGGCAGCACGAGGGACTGGGTGCCCCCACGTCACCCGGCTCCCCCCCACCTCCCGAAGCGCAGCCGGCACCGTCCCGGTCCCCGCTCCCCCCTGCGCCGAGCTCAGCCGCCGAAATAATCCCGTTGCGGTGGGATTTTGCGCGGGCCGCCGGGTTCAGGAGCTTTTTTTCCCTCAGCGGAAACGGGATTGGTAAAAGGAAGAATTGGGATTTTTTTTCGAGTTCTCCGCAGGGTCAGGCTTGGCTGATTTTATTTTACTGCAAATATAAATAGGGCTTTTTAAATAAATAAATAAAAAAAAAAATCAAGGCAGCCTAAATAAAAACCCACTAGAAGACACAGCAAGAAATCCTTCTGGAGGACAGGGAGAAATATCTGTAGCGGGGCTGAGTGCTCAGAAATATTTGTATTTGCTGTCTAAACACTTTATCTGTTTCCTAGCACATGGGAGAGTTTTGCTCTCCGTGTAATGCTCAAGAAAAAATAAACCGATACAAATAATTTCTCCTCTTCCACAGGAAGAAAAAAAAAAAAAGAGAAAAAAATCCAACAAAACTTGGTCTGAGACGTATCAGGGGAAACGGCAAGTATTTCCACTGAAATTGGGCTGAGCGACGTGCTAACAAAATAGACGGCTGAGATGCAGCGGGAGGAGGACCGGACCCCGCGGTCTAACGGGGCTTTTTTCGCCCCTTCGCTCGCCTCCTGCCAGCCCCGCGGCACGGAGGATCTGAAATAAAGTTTAATTCCTGCGGGGATCTCAGGGCTGCGTGGGGAAGAAGCCTAACGAAGAGCACGTTCCTGTATTCCAGTAGGAAGCACTGCGCGAGGGGCTTACGCCCAACGGACCCCAGGGACGCGGTGGAAATGCCGGCGGTGCGCGCCGGGATTCCTGCAGAGGCGCGGGGCTCGGCGCCGCGTTTGGGCAGAGGAGCGGCTCCAAAGGGTCCAAGCACGAGCCCCTGCAGCCCCTCGTGCACGCGCCTCTGCACCAACATGCACGTGGGGGCTACGGGAAGAGAGGGAGAGCCCCAGGAACACACAGCGAGGCTGGGGGGAACCAACAGAGGCAGGACAACGGCGAGGGCGCCCATGGCCACGTCCCGCCGCCGCGCTCGCTGCCTCCTGCTCTATCCATGGGGCTTGGGAAGCGGGCACGGGAGGAGGAACAAAATTCAAAGGGTGGGAAGGAAACACACAAATACAGTCTAAATCTCCGTTTCCGACAGCACCCCTCGTCCTTCCATTAATGACCTGGAGGAAGATGTCAAATGGATCCGAGAGCTCGGCTCTCGGCGGCTCCAGCGCTGGTTGGCTTCCTGGAGGCAGCGACGGCCACACTCCAGGGCATTTAAATCAGTCCAGGATGGACATGGCCACACCACCAGTGGTTTCCCGTGCCACACCAAGCCCCGATCGGGTCCAGCACCTCCGTGGCAGCCGCAGGTGGTGGCAGGATCGGGGCATCGCTGCCACGGGGCAGCAGCCGAGCGCTCCCCATGGGCGCAAGGGCAGTCGTCCCCCATCTTCGTTATTATTCTAGCGAGTGCCTTTTCCTCCTTTGTTTCGTCTCCTCGCGTTGTGGTCGCTTTGACCGCCCCGTCCCCCTCTGAAGTTCGGGATCCTCCCACCCACGCCCGCTCCCGGCGCGGGGCGGCACAAAGCCCGGCTTCAATCGGCGCGAGGCGGAGGCGGGCGCCCCCCGGTTCCTCTGCAGACCTTTTTTTCCCCCATTTTGCCTGCAGTGCCTTCGCCAGTCGGCACATGGAGCAGCCGCGTGAGCCACCATGGCCACGCACGACTCCGGGGCAGGGCTGAGATCCAGCAAACGGACCAAGGGCGCTGGGCACGAGCAGCGCGCGGCCTGTGCCCCACACAAACCCTTGGCCTTGAGGTTGGGTCCCACCAACAGACAGGACCAGGCAGGAGGAGCTGGTTTAGCCGAAGTAGAGCAGGATTTGCCCCACCGAGGGCACACACGATGCATAAACTTGGAGGCACTGCGTGTTAGTGACCGTGGCCAAAAGGAAAGATGCGCCCTATGCATCTTTGTGCGAGTTCCGGCATTGTGAGGCCGCTCGCTCGTCTCTCCACCTGCAATCCCTAAATCCAGGGCTCAGCATGGGACCCTCTGCAAAGCCCTTGCCTTTGGTGCCCGCAGACCCGAGCCAGCAGCAGTCCCCAGCCCCAAACCCCACTGCTGAATCCCTGCACACCCGGGCTCCACGGCAGCCC
Organism: Nettapus auritus; assembly: GCA_011076525.1. NCBI lineage: Eukaryota > Metazoa > Chordata > Aves > Anseriformes > Anatidae > Nettapus > Nettapus auritus. Next base: position 763,903 of record CM021792.1, on the reverse strand, counting down.
CAGCTCCACACCTCCAGCCCCACACCTCCTGCCAGGCCCCCAGCCCCACACCTCCTGCCAGGCCCCCAGCCCCACACCTCCTGCCAGGCCCCCAGCCCCACACCTCCTGCCAGGCCCCCAGCCCCACACCTCCAGCCCCACACCTCCTGCCAGGCCCCCAGCCCCAAATCTCCTGCCCCACACCTCCTGCCAGGCGCTTTGGCGGGCAGCTTGCCTGAAAAGCAGCCCACCCCACGCCCTCCGCTCCTCTTGGCTTTTGAGTAAGGAGCCTCATTAAGAGGTAATTAGCTCTCGAACAATGGGAAGCTATTTAGCAGCCCAGCCACAGCAGCATCAACAACCAAAGGGGGAGAGAAGGGAGGAGAAATAAATAACCAACGGTGCTGCGACCGCCCAGGAGGTGACGGGACCGCGGGACGCAGCACCCTGCCCGGCCCCGTTGGCACCAGCCCCGTCCTCGGCATTTTCCTGGCAGGTTCCTGCTGGGACAATCCAGTCCCAGCACAATGCAGGGCTTGGACGAGCCCAAATCGCCCCACCACATTGCATGCACCCAGCCCAGGAACGTGGTGGGGATCCCAGTCCCAGGAGGGTGATGGCAGAGAAGGGTTTCCTGGGCTGCTCGCTGCTGGGAAAGGTGCAGGCTCTTTGCCAAAAGCACGCACACCTTGACCCAGCAAGGAAACACAAGGCCTGATTTCTGAGTCACCATTTCAGAGATGCCTCCTAAGTGATTTTGGCCATGCCAGAGCAGCAGCCTGCCTGCACCAGCACTTTTTGGGTGCCGGACAGCAGCGCAGTCGTCCCCTGCATGGAGGTGACCCCAAGGCCGGGTTACCCAGCGCAGGGCTGGGCTTGGCCCCGTAATCACGCTCCAAGCGCATGGAAACGGCAGGACTGGGAGCACGGCGGTCTCAGATGGGCTGTGGAGAAGGAAAAAAAAAAGAAATTACCTCCTCCTAGGGGCTGCAGGTTACAGCGCCGTTATCTGATGGCCTCCCCTGCACCCCACTAAACCCAACGAGGCAAGGCGAGATCTCTGCCCCGACGGGGAAAAACGCCCGGGATAAAAAAAGGAAGCCTCTAAAACCGTGATTAATATCTAGCACAAAAGAACCAAAAATTTCCACCACCAGAAATGAGGAGCTATTTAAGGAACAATTGCAGCAATTTTGCAGACAACCCGGCGGATGAACCTTGTCAAATTTATGCACGTATTGACACGGATAGCCCCAGCCACCGCCACGTGGGCCGGCCGGGCGTACGCAGCGAGACGGACAGACAGCTGGGCGAGATGCTGCCTGGCGCTGGGCTCCGCGTTCCGAGAGACGTGAAACCCCAACTATTTATAGCCCTCAGCCTCCAGGTAGAGCAGCGGGCGCCTGCCACGTGCAGATGGCTACGGGCGCGCTGCTGCCCACGCAGGGGGACGCCGGGTGGGCGGCCGTGGGTGTTTGCGCACGGGGGTTATTTGTGCGCGCGCACAAAACACACGCACCCGAGAGCACTTTTAAAGCTCCGCAGTGGTACCCGAGGGCGTCTCTCTCCCCCTCGCCCTCTGCAGGGCTCGCTGCCCGTCCTTTGTGCCCCTGGGACCGGCGCGAGTTCGGGTGGCGCGGGGCCGACCTGCGGCTCCCGGCCCCAGCCTCGCATTAGGATGCGGTGCGTGGCTGGCATCTGGATACCAAACGGGCGACCAGTAGGGAATGTAATTGCAGTCCCCGGGAAGGGACGGGGAGAGATGGAGACAGGCAGGGAGAGAAAATCTTGTCACAGGCGCTGGACCTGGTTGTATCTGCTCTCTATTAACCGCGCCGCTACAGCCCTTGGCTGGTGAAGAATAGCTAACACGGCTTAACGGTCTGGAAAAAGAGGGGTGGGAAGGGCTGCGAATGATCGCAGCACAAAGGGAAAACGATACAAATGAAAACTCAACAAGAACTAATTGCGCAGGATGGTCGAGGTCCACTCACCACCCCCGGGAGCTGCTGGGGACAGGGGACCCCGAGCGCCAGGGCTCCGGATAAGAGCCAGGAGCTGGGAGCTTCGTGGTGTTGACGGTGCTAACCCCCGGTGTGATGTTCGTGGGCTCCGGGGAGCACCACGGGATGGCCCCAAAGGTTTGTGCCCAACCCAGGCAGCCCCGGACAGGAACAGAGCCTTAGGAAGGGGCACACAGCACGGCGGGCACCCAGCCCTCCCCGACGCAGATATGTGAGCGGGTGCCAAGCACCGAACCCTCCTGCTGTAGCGTCCAAATCCCCCTGGAAAAAAAAAAAAACAGCGTGGGTCTTCCTCGAACGAGGAGCCTGCTGCCATTGCTCTCACTGCAACCCCATGCACCAGGCCAGTTTGCTCAGGCTGGGGCTGGGAAATCGCCACCGAGCACGGGCACGGCACCAGCACGGTCCTGGCAGCCACGCACCAGGCTCCGGGACAAAGCAGTGGCCACGAGCTCTGCCCGCGTGCCACCAGCTGCCTTCAGAGGTGGGAAAATGGGAAGGAGCACACACAAAAGCTCCGTTGCCCCAACTCCCCCCATGCCGCAGCTTGGGGCCCGCTCCCGCAGGACACACAAAAGGAGCCCCCAAAAGTCCCCGCGTGTCCCCCCCCAGCGAACGTCCTCGCTCCGAGATGTTTGCCCGGTGTCCCCAGCCCCAGCCTAGGGAGCGCAGAGCAGCGGAACAGAAACCCCAGCTGTGCTCACAACACCAAGGAATAAAAAAAAAAAAAAAAAAGAAAAAAAAAGAAATAGAAAATAAGCTTTCCAAGGCACAGAAATGACTTCACAGTTAAATATAGGCCATGGGTAAAATCTAGACCATTTACAGCATTTGTATCCGTACTGTAAATAGAGAGAGAAAAATACCTAACACTTTGCACATTTCTCTCTCTACAGACACAGAAATACACGGCTGCATATGGGGGAATTGCGTTTGGCTGCAGGAAAACCATCATTCCGGAATTACGATAACCTGCCCATTATGGAGCTGCAGGTGGAACGAGGAACGAGAACAAATCCCAAATTCTAAGCCTTTCCTTCTCTAAGTCTTCCCTTCGCATCTGAGAGGTTTCCAACCACGGCCCCAAGGCCGGAATTCTGGATGGGTCCCGGAGCTGTCGTGGCACGGTGGCAATCCTTCCCAAAACCTTTTGTACCCCTCTGTGCAGAGGTTTCTCCGAGCCCCGATTTTTCCCGGTACGACTCGGTGCAAAGCAACCGAGACACACACCACGATGCCCACCACGACACGGGGCTCACTGCGGTGCTGGGGGTCCCACACCAGCGCTGGCGACCGGAGACCCCGACGCAGCCGCGGTGCCACCACCCGACAGCGGTGCTGTGCCGGGATCCCCGCCTCGACCCGCTGCTCCCTGGCCCTGTGCTGGCAAAGCCACCCCAGGGACGACCCCGGCTGGGGCTGTGGCGAGCCCTGGACACGGCCCCACATGGGGTGAAGAAGTGCCGGTGCATCGGTGCGCACGCACCCCGCCAAACCCCTCCGTTACACGCAGATACCGAGGCACCGCGGTGCATAACGGCACGCTCCCCCTCCTTCGGCTACGTCCCGGCCAGCCAAAGCCACGCAACCTTTCCCAAACGTGTGTTTGCAAAATCATTTAAAAATAAAAAATAAAAAAATCTCTAAATCCGTAGCGAGCGGCTAAATATCCCCACAGAAGAGGCAAATTGCAGCATCGCGATGTAACACTTATTTTTAATTTAGGCCCAATTATGAAATATAGAATTATTCTAATTTGGGCAAATTGTATTGACCATGAGATTTATTGCCGTCTTTTATGGAATATAGATTGCAATATAAAACAGCAGAAAAAACATTTATTGCCAGACCAGGTACGCAGCTTCAAACAAGCAGAAAGCATTTTCTTCTATTTTTTTTTGGTCTTCTTTACATCCCTTCCGATTTCCCTCTTATTAAATGAGACGGTAGGGGGAAAAAAAAAAATAAGAAGGAAACCAAGAGACCAGAGAAGGCACACGCGGATTATTCCTCGTTTTTAAGAATGAAACGGTCTTCCAGCAACTCCGGAGACAAACCGAACCACTGCCAGGCTCCAGAAGAAAAATAAGCAGGAAACTCGGCGGCGATTCCTGCACCATCTAACGATCGCCCTGGATTCCTGAGCCCCCATCATGCACGCGGGGAGCCCCGCGGCCGCCCGCAACGCGGGCGCTGCCATGCTGGGAAATGTGGGTCACGGCGCAGACCCGGGCGCTGCTGGCGCCTGCTGAAACCCACGAGCCATTGTCTGCTCCCTCCGATTCCTACTTCCTTCGCCCTATTTTTTTTTTTTCCATCCCCCCTTGGAAACATCTCCTCCACCGGTAGCAGAACCAGCAAGCCTCGGCTCATCGCCGCCACCCGGTCCAGGGGAGGCGTCCCCGCGGTGCCCAGCCCGGTGCTGCGGGACGGTGCCGGGGCAGGAGGCAGCGAGATGCCCGGCGCTACGGCGAGCGGCTCGGCGACAGTTTTGGCTTTCGGTGCTGCCATTAAGAACCCACGGGCATGGGCCCCGACCTCAGGGTGATGCTGGCCCTGTCTCCAGCAAGGGTGACACCCCGGCGTGATGGGCACCAGCGGTCGCACCCGTCCCAGCCCATCCATCCCAGCGGGGCCCTCGCACGTTGGGCGTTTTGGAGAACAAAAGGAAAGAGCCCAAACTGCGACGCCGCAGAGGAGCAGCCACTGTAACCAAAAACTTTGCAATAGGAAAGAAAAAAAAAAAAATGAAAAAGAAAATGAAAAAAAACCCTCCCTCTTACAACCCCCCACAAAAATGCGAGGGAGATAATAAAATCCATATGCAACGCGGCCGACCCGCGGAGAAGGCCCCGCCGCGCACAAAGGCGCCCGCCGGGCGTCCCGGCTGTCGGGGCACGGGCGGAGGCGCGAGGCCGCGGCGTCACGGGCAGCTGAGCCCCACCGGGGGAGCACGGACCTGGGGCCGAGATGCTGCTGGAGGAAGGGGGGGGTCCCTGACACCCCCGTCCCACTCGTGCCATGCAGATGGGGCTGCGCGGTGAGCCCTGCGTCGCCCGTCCTGGCATGTCCTTGGCACCAAAACACCGTCGGGAAGTTGGATGGAGAGCCGGGGTGGTGCCGGGGGAGCCCGATCTCCCCTGCGATGCTCCAGGAGGGGAAAAGCCTCCCGGCCTCGGCAGCAGCACGGTGCCACCCGTGGGGACGGGACGGGCGAGGAGATGCCGGCTTCACGCCATCAGCACCCAACCGGGGCACCCAACGGGGCTGGCACCCACCCAGGGACACGAGCGAGGTGACCCCGTGCTCGCACCGATGCTCAGTTTTGGGGAGGGTTCTGGGGCCCTGCTTAACTTTTATGAATTGGGGGAAGAACGGGCGGCTTTGGTGGCAGTGATTTATTCTTGCTTTTAGGGGAGCCTGCCCAAATCGGCCCCTTCGAAGCCCGGCTCGGAGCCGTGCGGGGTAAGAGGTGGGGGCCCAGTGGTCGCGGCCCCCCCCAGGCAGGACTCCCTGAGGGCTCCGGGGCAATTTTGGGGTTCTCGGCATGACAAACAAAGAAATGCAGCACGAAACCAAACTCTCCAAAAACAGGGGAAACCCAACGCCGGCAAAAATAAGGCAAACACCGCCGCAATGCAAAGCGAAAAGGGGGAACCAAGCCGCCGGGAGCAGCCTGGCCGCCTCCGCCCTCCCTCAGCGGGCTGGGGGCTGCGGCCCCCCGGTGTCCCCACCCCGGTACCCCCCTTCCCCGATGTCCCCCCCGGCCACCCCCCGCCGCTTTGTTGCGCTGGGCGGCTGCGGGCAAACTTCGGGAGGGTCCCGGGCGGGCACCGGGAGCTCGGCGGGCAGCGGGGCAAGCCGAAAAATCTTATTTTTTTTCCTAAATCCTCATTTTTTTTAACCAAACCCGCGAGCCCCGGCGGGGCGGCCCCGCTGTCTCACCTGGGGTTGCTGCGGTTCCAGTACACGGCGTAGCGGTCCGACACCACCTTCCCGGGGTCGTCGGTCCACACGCAGACGCCGACGAGGGCGGCGAGCAGCGCGGCCGCCTCCCAGCGCGGCGGCATCGTCCCGGCGGGCGGCGGGCGCGGCTCCGGCCGCTCACGGCGGGGGGGAGGCGGCGGCGGCGGCGGACGAGG
>CM021792.1:717580-756792 GCA_011076525.1 Nettapus auritus | reverse complement strand
GGGGGGGGGGTCGGGGGGTGCATTGCACAGTGGGTGCATTGCAATTTGGGGGGTGCATTGCAAATTGGGGGGGTGCATTGCAATTTGGGGTGCATTGCAAATTGGGGGGGGTGCATTGCACATGGGGGCGCATTGCAATTTGGGGGTGCATTGCACGTGGGTGCATTGCAAAGGGGGTGCATTGCAATTTGGGGTGCATTGCACGTTGGGAGGTGCCTTGCAATTTGGGGGGTGCATTGGACGTGGGAGTGCACTGTAATTTGGGGGCTGCATTGCAATTTGGGGAGCATGGGGGGCTCTCTGCATGGGGCTCGGTGATGCGTTGCAAAGGGGGCTCCTAGGGGGGCTAACACCAACGGGACCAGCATCGGGGCGCTTCCCACCCCGCCGCCTGCCCAGCCTCACGCTTCGGCATCCCACTGCCCCCCATCACCTCCCACCGCCCCCCGTATCTGCGCGAGGCGCGTTTGGGGTTTGTTGGCTCTGAAGGAAGGGGTCTGCTGTCAGCCACGCCAACGCAGCGCGGCCCGCCGGCGTTATTGAGCAAAGTCTTTGGAAAAAAAGCTCAATGGGCTGCGGTGCGTCACGCCCCCCCCCCCTAAAAAAAGTAAACCAGATCAAGGCAGGATAGCTTGGGACGATGCTGGCGCGTCCTCTGTGCAGGAGCTCCTCATCCTCCGGCACCAAGGTTGTCCTCGCCCCGGCTGCGCCCACCAGGACATTTCTCCATCAAGCCCCGACAACCAATCTTTCTCCCTGTCAGCGCGAAGCTATCATAAAGCTGTCCGCTTGTCTATCAGCTTTATTTGTTTTCATTTATCAAGCCAAGCCACTAAAAGCCTCTCCAGGGCGCTGGCAGCCCAGCCGCGGCCCCTCTCCGTGTGTGGCTGCGGGGGGAGCGCGAGCGGACCCCGGCCCAGCAGCACAGACCCCAAAGGGGTGTCCCAAAGGGACCTGGAGAGATTTCGGGGTATGGAGCTCCCGATGCCGGACCAGCATCGCTGAGACGGGCCCTGACACCCCTGGGCTTCGAGGTCTGGTGAGGGGAGGGCGATTCTTCTTCTCCTGCCCAGAAGCACAAGGCAAGGCACAGGGCCAGGATCCCACCACGCTCCCAGACTCCTGGTTTTGCCTTTTTCAGCCTCATTTTGGCTGCTTGGGCACCTGTGGCTTCAGATGCATCAAGACACTGGTCCAGCACCAGACTGGGAGCAGGAGCTGAGCGCCCAGCCCTGCGGCCAAGCCTGGGGCTTGGGTTTGGCTTCCAGCCGGCCCAAGGGAGGGCAGGGGGCACGGGGCGGCAGCAAACCTCACCGCAGGGTCTCACGTCCCTCGCACAGGACACCGGGCGTGCAGGCTTTTCAAAGAAAAGGTCACTAGAATGTTTTAAGGCAATTAATTTTTTTTTTTTTTTTTTCTCCTCCAAAGCCTCATTCTTGGAAATCGCTAAGCAGATTTGGCTGAAATCTCAAGAAAGGAATGACCTCGACTGAGAAATTCAGGCCGAGCCGTAAAGCTGCGAGCAGCTGAAACGCCGAGCGCTCGATAACAGGCTCTGCTCCAGCCTAAAGCATCTCGGGCACGGTTCGCGGGGAGCGGCCGTGCCTTTTATTAGATGGAGCTGCAGAAAGCAGAGGAGCTTCCCGGCACGGGCAGCATTATCCAGGGCTTAGCTCAGGGCTGGGTCTCCCTGCCCCAGGGGCTCCGGGACCAAGAAACGTCACCGGCTCCAGAGAGCACCCATGGGTGCGTGGCATGGCTGGGGCTGGCTCCAGCCTGGGTCTAGCGCCCAGGACGAGGCCCCAGCAGAGGCTGTGCGAGGACGTCCGAGGGGCTTCCAATCGGGCCCTTGTGGAGGGAAACACCCTGAAGTCAGAATTACTAAATTAACCAAGCTGCACCACATCCCTCGAGACTAATCAATCCCGTAGTTATTTTGTAAACGGAGGAATGGAAACAACACCAAGCCCCCGGCGCTGCCTTCAGCGGCGGCTGTCGGTTTTTGGCCCCAGTTTGGGGTGCGGCGGGCACCCAGGCACACTCGGGCAAGAAACCCAGCTCAGCCCAGTTTTCCCAGTACAGCCGAGCACAGCGGCTCCTTCCAGAGCCGTGGGAAGTCAGGGATCAAATTCGCTGGGAAATGGCCGGTAAGGGGAGAAGCGCGGCAATGGCCCCGTTCATCCCAGCTCCTTGGCGAGGTCCCGGATTGGTTCCTACACGCCCCTGCCAGGCGCGGAGCCCGGCGCCAGCTCCCCGTGTAACGACTTTTTCTCCCCCAGCCCTTGGTAATTGGAAGGAAAACACTTTCTATGGTTTCTCTTGCTTTCTTTCGAGCAGCACCGGGTTGTTTTTCTTACCAAACAAAAACAACTATTTGCCTTAATTATTGCAAATCCTCATGTTTCCAGCCCCCAGCTACTCTAGGGGGGGCGAGGCTGGTTGCAGGGAGGTATAATTTACACCCATCTTCTATAGCTTTAATTGCACCAGCCCAGAAATTATGGAAAATATTTGCTACTGAAAGCAAAAAAGAAAAAAAAAACCCTTCCTGCTTTAAAGGTAAAGAGTCGCAGCAGAAAGGCTCGCGAGGAGCGCGGCTCCAGCGCCAGCAGAGCTGAAGCGAGCCCGCCTGCTCGTTACCAGGGCTGGTTATAATTTAGCTGCAACAGGAAAAGGGGCCCAGCCGCGGCCCCGGGAGCTTTTGGGGCCTGGATGCGTGCCCGCGCGCAGCCGCGGTGTGCGGGGGGATCCCGGCTGCCGCAGGCTCTGCCCCTGCCGTGGGGTCGTGCCAGCGCCCGGCAGCCCCGGCCGAGCCCCCCCAAGGTGCCAAGAGGCCGGGGAGGGGGCGGCCGGGGGGGTTTGCGGAGAGGGTTTGCTGTTTAAGTGAAGACACATGTGAGAAATTAAGGGCTAATTTACAACCGGTCCCAGGCAGCCACCGAAGGGGAGGGGGAGGATGCGGAGGGAGAAGGAAACAAATCCATTAAGTGACCCAAATGTCAGAAACCCCAAAGTAATGAACAGCCACGAGTGCATTACTGCCGGCTCATTAGCGTCTGCTGTCAGCTTGGGCCTCTCCGCTCCCCTGAGCCGCGCCGGCGCTGACGGCAATGCTCCGGCACTCGGGCAGCCCTGCCCGTGCCGGGTCCGGGCTGGCACCGTGCCACCGCCCTCTGCTCCGGGCACGAGGCGTGCGGCTGAGCGGTGAGGGCAATTAGCCACCGCAGCGAGCCGCCCAGGTCTCCCCGCACCGCCGGAGCAAAGCGCCGCGATGCCGTGCCGGGACTCCATGCCTGTGTGCCCGGGTTTGTCCCAGGGCACCCGTTAGCCTGTGGGTCGAGGTGCCCCGGGGGGACTGCGGGACAACAGCTCCGGGCTGCTCTGCGGGGCAGGAGATGGGGTCAACTGGGAGCAGAGGTGTCTGCGCAAAGGGGTGCCCGTGGGAAGCCGGCGACTGGAGGGCAAGGGCTATCAGTTGACACAGCCAGGTTGAGGCACAGCTTGAGCCCCCACAGGCTCGCCAAGCCCTCACTTTATGCAGGAAATCACTTCCAAGTAAGCAGGGGCAGCAGTGCAAAACACTACAAAATAACCCAAACGCAGGCTGCGCCGCTGAGCCCGGAGCTCCTGTGTGAATCCGCCCTGGGAGTGCTCCTTTTCCTCCTGAGGAAAGGTGGGGACACCCCAGCACACGGCTCAGGCATGGAAACGCAGAGGAGAAGACGCCCAGCACTCCCACGCCCAAATCCACCCACGGACACGCTTCTCCCGGGCGTGCTGGGCGCTGCCTCCCTGCGGGCTCCGCGCACAGCACCGGGCACGTTTCGCTGCCTCATCCCACGCTTGTTAAAACGCCCGGCCCCGAAATCCAGCTGCACGTGAAGCCACCCCCGGCTGCCGAGCCGTCATCCCACGCCAGGCCCGTGCTGGCATGAACGAGCGCGGCTCCCGGCAGCTCCGGGGGCTCGGTGCCAATTTGCACCCGCCGCGGCCGCGGCCCCCTGCGAGAGCTGAGGCTCGGCTGCCGGAGACGCCGGCTCGGCGAGCATCCTCGCACCTCTCGCAGCAGCCATCCTCAAAGCAATTTGCAAACATTAATTAAACCACAGCCCCTTCACCGAGGGGGGTGGGAAACGGCTGCGGAATGGCACCTGGATGCGAATGCAGCTGGCGCCTCCGAAAGCAGCCCTGCAAAAACCCACCCTGCTGCAGCAGGGGAAACTGAGGCACGTGGGGACATATCTCCAGGTGCCGAGGGGGACCCTGGCAGGAGGAGGCAGCAGGGCCCAGCAGATCGGGTTTGTGGCTTGGTGCTGCTCAGACCAGGAGCTCCTCGGGGCTGCAGCAGCATCCTCATGGCTGGGAGACTGGTGGGAGTTGGACCCCGGGGCTCAGCTCTGAGCACGGTACCCTCCCTGCCACGGTCACCCTGTCCTGCCGGCAGCCATGGAGGAGCAGCAGGACCAACATGAGGAGCCTTGCATGGGTGGGAGTGCTGGCTGGGGCAGGACAAACCTCTGGCTGCTGATGCAGGCCCAGCTCTGCACGTGCGTTTGCCGGCAGCAAAACCCTCCCCAGCCTCCCTTGGGAACCCTCCCTGCAGCAGCCAGCGCCGGGGCCCCCGGCCTTGGAAACGAACCCAGCGTGGGCTGAGCTGGCTCCGAGCCGGCACCGCGCGTGGAGCAGCAACCACAGCGTGCCAAGGGCCCGGTGGGGGCACGGACAGACGGCGGCTGCTCCCCGCGGCAGGCAAGCGGCGTGCAGACGGACGGGTGACCCCGCGGCACGCCGCGGAGCGAGGAACAGCTTGCACGGATCAGACCTGACGGCGCAGCGACTGCGCCCTGTTAGCGAGCAGCGAGGTCTGGCGGCAGCAGCGCCGCACGTCCCGGCTCTCCGCTGCCAAACCACCAAGGAGCAGAGCTTTTGGCCACGACGGTGGCGGTTCTGGCACACGCAGCGATGCAGTGGGACACCAGCCTCGTCCAGCACCGAAGTTCAGTGCCAACGGAGGGGCGCAGCAGCCTGCGTCCTGTTTGGCCACCGCGGTCATTATTTGCCAAGCCCCGCACCGAGCTGGATGCGTGCCGCGGTGTGAGGGCGGCCGCAACCGGCACCGAGCCCAGCCGGGCGCAGCTGGGACGTGCGAGAGATGCCCGGGGTAAAATCCCCCAGGGACGACCCCCAAACCGGCCTCTTTTCACCCCAAACTCGGGCCGCGGCCGGAGCAGCCCCGGGGGCGGCGGCGGCGGCGCCCAGGCAGCGATTGCCGGTCCAACACCCCCCCCTAGTGCCTGCGCCCCTCGGCTGCGGCTGGGGGCGGCTCCTGGGGACACCCCGCGCCGCCCCCGTCCCTGCCCCGCCCGGCCCGGCCCCGTTCCTTTTCTGTCCTTGGGGAAAATTCAATCACCTAAGAAAAGCACCGCGGATCCCCCAGCTCTCCATCCATCCGTCCCGGCAGGGGGGCAGCGTAAAAAGCCTGGGGGGCGCAGGGGTCCGCAGCCCTTAACCCAGCTCCCCACCAGGGATGGCAGCGGGGTGCTGGCAGCGGGGGGCTGGCACCCGTCTGCTCCCACGAGCCCGCAGCGAGCGGTGCCACAAGGATATCACGCAGCCCCAGCAGCCGGTGGGCACAGAGCTCGCCCAGCAGGTCCCCAAACCCCCCGGTGCACCGAAGCAGCTCAGGTGCGAGGCCCTGGGGATGTCCCCAGTGTCCCTGCCCAGCACCTGCAGCAAAGGGAGCGATGCTTTGCACCTGGAGCCATCGCCCCGCTGCAGCCCAGCACCGAGAGCGCGGGGCTGGGGGCTGAGGCTGCTCGGCCCCGTTCCCACCAGGGGCACGGAGCCGCCCCGCAGCGCCTCGGGAGCTCTTGAATATGGAAAGCACAGGGGAAAAGCGTTTTCTGTTCGGCCCGAACCCACCCAAGTGGAATGGGAAGGGGAGGAGGGGAGGGCAGCCCGAAGAGTTAATCCACTTTGAATTGCAGCGCGGCTGCAGCCGAGGCGCAGACACATCAGGGCTGACAGCTTGACAGAGACGGATTGGCAGCTCCCGAGGTGAAACATCCCGGCCCCAGACACGGAGCCGTATTAAAGCCCGGCTTGGAGGGGGCAGATTTCATTACTTCATTGCCCACATCGGAAAAATAAATAAAATAACTAAAGGGGAGAGGGAAGGGAGGGCAGGGAGCTGGAACGGGCCCCAGCGGGACACAGCTCCGGGGCTGCGCACTGGCCCCGCGGGCTCCCCAGGCGCGGGTGGGAAAGCGGCTGCCCCCCCAAGCATGGACCTAGCCCCAACCAGGGCATCTTCTCAGCTGCCCTACATGAGTGGATGAAGGCCAAGGCTGCTGCCAGCTCCCAGCACCCGTCAGGATGCATCTTCGCTCCCACCCCTCGGGACGGGATCCCTGGGGAGCTGCTGAAATCTGCAGAAATAAAAAACAACCCGGGGCGAGTGGGAGCGGACGCTGCAGGGCGACCGCATGCACAGGGCTGCCCGGCCGGGCACCGGGCACCCACGGCCCCATCCGAGAGCAAAAACCCCTTCCTTTTGTAGAAATCACATTTTTCAGGAAGGAACAAGCTGGGAACACGAGGCCGGCTCTGCCCTCCCAGGGCCGCCTGCCTGTCAGCAGGCTGGAATCACTGAGCTACAACTGATGTCTCTGAGGGATGATAGGGCAGCGACCCTAATATTTTCTGCAGCAAGCACTCCTGTAAGCTACCTTTGTGCTGGAATGATAGGAATTCATTACAGACCACCCCCCGCAGCGCGGCTCGCTCCCCAGGGAGGAATCTGCAAGCTCTCTCCAAGCCTAAATGGGATTAGGTTATCTGGAGGCACTGAAACCGGAGCTGCAACAAACCTGGGAAGCCCCAGCGCATCCAGCTCAGCACCGCTGGTTCTTGCCAGGATCCGTGGGGCCAGGCAGTGTCTACAGGGCAGGGTTTCATCCTGCCCACAGTCCCTTCATACCCACGGGAGCCTCGCCAGGCATGGCCAGGAGCTGCCCTGGGCAGGGGCAAGCCCTCCAGGTGAGGATCGGACACAGGAGGCTCGTGGTGAAGATGCTGGATTTCGGCACATCTCATCTGCCCTTGCATTTTGGGCAAGCACCACTCCTGTGGCCCAGCACCCCCCCAGCATGGTCACCCAAATAAACCTCGCCCTCATCCTGCCCCAAAAGGCTCCGCAGCACCACGACTGCAGGAGCTCAGCGCTGCGTCCCCGCAGCCGGCGGAGCCACTCCTGCGCGAGGAAGGGTGACGTGCCACGAACTGCTGCAGGCCTGGCAGTCCCCAGACAACGCCGGTAACAGCCCAAACCGCTTAGAACTCCACGTCTGAGGCTCGCAAAACTACGCGTTCACTCGGGGAAGGAGCATCCTCATGCTCTAGAAGGCAAGCAGCTCCTGCAGCCCTGTGGGGCCATCGTGCCCAGAGGTGTCCCCGTGTCTGCACAGAGCTGGGGAATCGCAGCCCCGGGGGACCCGCAGCACCCGGCACCCACCCTCGGCGCGAGCAAAGCAGCTGCCTGGGTTTGTTTTAAGCACTGCTGTGTCTGCAACCATTTTCTCCTCTCCCTACGGCTGCTGGATTCCCTCTCAATCATGTCAAACAAATCCAGAGAAAAACATGTTTGACTGCATCAAAGTTCAAACCTCCACCTGTCTGTGTCCCCAAGCAGAGGCCCTTTAATGCTGCAAAGATGTAAACTCCCCCAGGTCTTCATTATGTCTTACAGGCCCGATATTATATCAGATTATGGAATCATTAAACAAAAAATTGTACTCCTCTCTGTCCAGAGGGGCCTCTAGTTACCTTGTCTAAATATAACAGCATCATTTTTAACCAAGGAGCTGGTACAGTCCCTTGGGCCTTCATTATATTTCATGGGCCAGGGCTGGAATCTCATCTCCGGCTCAGGTGCTGCCGCGCTCATCCTGCGCTCGTGCCGAGGTCTGCAGGCTCCTCGCGCGGCGCCGGACGGAGAAAAGGCTCCAGCGCCCGTTTTGGGGGTGAGAAGAGCTGCCGAGACGGGAGGCAAGCTGGAGAAAAAGCAAAGGAAGAGAGAAAGGCGATGTGGGGGGGCTGAAATCTGCCCTAGGTATGCACCCAATTATTTTAATTGCATGTAGGTGCTGTTTAGGGCTCACTCACGCGTCGCACATCATTGTTTACTGCTCTGAGCAGAACCAATTATGTTTGAACACAGAGGGGCTGAGAGACAGCAAATAAACAAGCAGGCGCGTGGCGGGATCCACTGTACGTCGGTTTGCTCCCGTCCGTCAGTGCCCAGCCGGGCATGGACCGGGGAAAGTGGGGGTGCGAGGGCAGCCCCCCCAGCCTGCATCACCCCCGGGACGGGGCTGGGACAGGGGGAGCCCCGAGGGGCAGCGGAGAGAGGGGCGAGGGAAAGCAGATCTGCTTGGGAGCAGAGGGGAAACAAATAAAGACATAAAAAATATAGTTTCTTGTGGGGTTTTGACATGAGTTGTCAGAGCTGGTGGTGCGTGTGCTCCTGTCTTTACAGTAAATAACTGTCAGCAATTAGAAAGTGTAGGTGTTTATGGAGGGAGCCAGGCGGCTCCGGGCATCAATCACGGCGCCGCAGGGAGCAGCGGCCGCCAGCCCCGGCTCCGCGCAGGGGCAGAGCTGCCCCCGGACTGCGATGTGCCCAGGGCCACCACGGCACTGCCGGCTCCCCGGAGCCACCCGGACGGTGGCAGGGACGTGCCAGCCCCCGTGGTGATGGCACCGACCAGCGCCACCGCAGCAGTACCGGGGACAACACGCAGCGGCGGTGCTACAAGTGCTGGTTTTGAATCTGGGCGCACCACGGGAAGAGGTCACCGAGCCCTGGTTGCCCTCCCACAAGCTCTGCACCACGAGCCAGCCCGCCTCGCCTCTCCCGTCCCACCGACAGTGGTGGATTCCAGGGGACCTGTTGTAGGGGGTCCCCAAAAAGCCCCCCTGACAGAAGCTGGGCTGCTGGGGGCACGCAGTGGGGTGAGGCACCAGCTCCCCCAGCTCCGTGCCGCTCCCTTCCCTACGCGTCCTCGGGAAAGGCAGCCATCGGGTGAGCGTACAGAGACACGCAGATGCGCTCCCCAGAGGGGGTTTATAGCTGACAGGGGCTGACAGAAGGGGCCAGGGGGAACGTGCCAATTAACGGCCCCATTTCACAGGTGGGAAGCCGGGGGCTGCAGCCCGGCCCTGCCCGCAGCCAGCACCGCGCCAGATGTCAGCGGCAGAGCCGCCAATTCCGCCCTGAGCCTCAGCCCTCCCGCCGCAGACATCTCCATCTTCTGCCTCCTCTTCCTCCCCCCATGCCCACCAATAACTGCCTCCAGCTCCGTGCGCCCTGCCGGAGCTCTCCCTTCCTCCTCCCGGTGCTCCCTTTAAGAAAACCGTGAGGGCGTTTTACCCTCGCGCTCCGCGGGTACCGTGACACCGATAACCTCTGCTTTGTGCCCGGCGGCTCAGACGAAAACGCTGCCTTTCAGCTTGGCAGCAGCCTGCCGCCGAGCCCGCCGGCCGCGGGGCCGTGGCGCGGGGCCTTGATGCGCCAAACTTCACAGGCGGGCAAAGGCACGGCCCCGGCAGCGGGGCCACGGGGGACGGGGGCACGGGGGAGCCCCGCTGCCGTTCCTATGGTGACCGAGGATGCCGGTGTCGCAGCCCGAGGCGCTACTTTTGGTACTTCCAGATCAAACGGGCAGGGCAAGCGGCGCGGGGGAGAAACGCACAGAGCGCGGGCGGTGCGATGACTTGAATTAACAACGCGGGAGCCGGTGACTCTCCGCGGCGCCGGTCGGGAGGAGGCACAAACTTTGCCTGGTTAGGTTAAGAGCTATCTGCGATCTTTTTTTTTTTTCCCTGACCTTGTCCTCTCCCTCGTTTTGGTGTCTGTCCGGTAAACACGTCTGCACCGACGTCGTGCCAGGGACAGAGAGGGGACCCCCACAGCGCAGTCTGTAGATATTCACCCCATTTGGGACATGCTGGGGATGCCGGCCTTGTGGTGCACACCAGAGATCAGAGCAGGGCTCAGGAGCACCAGGAAAACCCCAGCACCCAGCCCCCCCTGGCAGGGTCCGTGGCACAGCCACAACCCATACCTCGCTCCATGGCACATGGGGAACATCTCCCCTCGTAACAAATGTGCTGGCCGTAGGGCTGGGAGACCACGAGCAGAGCTCAGCTCCTCCCTGGGGGCTCAGCAGCAGCCAGGGGGGACCCTCAGCACCCAGCTGCCTCCTCAACGGCACGGACTGCGTATCTGCAGGGAGAGAAAGGCAGAAGATGACTTCTTCCCCGCTTTGTCTCTCCTCACAGTCTCTTTTCTTCTCTGTCTCCATCAGCCTCCTTTTCCTCGCATGCTCTTTACGCTCTGGAGCACTCTGTGCTTTACTGGGGCATTAAGAGGCAGCAGCTCAGACTGTTTAGTGAAGCATTAAAGGGGCATGAAAACGCTCACATTGCATCTGAGCGCTGAAAGCCCTGAAGCATCCAGAGGAAAAAAAAAAAAAAAAAAGCAAGCAACCTACCAATTCTGCAAAATAAGACATATTTCTGTGCACTGCAAACATGTGCAGCACCAGACGACGTCCACACCTCGGACACGGCCAGCGTTTCAGCCGGGCCATCAGGCTTTTATCGGCTCCCGAAGCCACCCCCTTCCCACGGGTCACTCGGGAGCGCTCGGGCCATTAGCGAGAGCAGCTGCCATCTGCCAAGATCCAGCCCCACATCAGATTTCAGAGGAAATTGCCTGCCTGGAAGAGTTCATGCCCAAGACCAGAGCTTCACACAGGAACACGCGCATTAAAATCATCACAGCTTGTGCACACAGAAAGGAATCCACCCCTCGCTCTCCCTCCCTACCAAAACTGACAGCAACCTGCAAGCCTCTTGGGCACCAAGGGGGGATTTTCCCCCTTTGCTGACCCTGCCCGGTCTGACGAGGGTCAGAAAAGCCCCGGCTGGCTTGGGGCAGGGAGAGCATCGCCCTCGGTCCCTCCTTTAGGCACTGGCACAGCCCCAAACCTGTTGGCAGCCGCCGAGCAGCTGTGGTGCGAGAGCTGGAAATGAGCCTGAAAAGCGGCCAGTGTCTGACCGCTGCGGGCCAGTGGCATGGCTGGGGAAGGAGCTGCCCCACCTGGGTCCCTCCACAATGTTTTTTATTATTTATTTTGTCCTGTTTTGTTCTTCTGGCTTCAGGGAAGTCCGATGCTCCCCAACTTGGCTGCTCTCCTCGTCCCAGCAGCTCAACGCGGGACAGACACGTGCGCCCCAGCTGCGGGGCTCTGCTGCTGCTTCCAAGGATGGGGACAGGAGGGAGGGAAGCAAGAACGTGGGGTGGCTTCACACATAAACCCACAAGAACAGGGCAAGAACAAGAAGAGCCAGGGCTTTTGCTTTCGGACCCTGCCTGAGCTCAGAAACCAGCCCCAGGAGCCCAACGCCGCCGCAGGAACATCCCGGCACAGCCTCAGCTGGGGCATCCCAACGATCGCAGGGCTCCGACATGAGAGAAGGGATGAGCTGGACACACAGAGGGAGCTGGGGGCTGTGGGACATCCCTGGGGGTGCCTGGACACCGCCCAACCCAGCCAGGACCAGGAGCATCACCGCTCCCAGACCTCGTCCCCCCTCTCTTCTTCCCCTGGAATTCGCCTCCTTCTTTCGGGCAGCTCCTGTTTCCATCGCAGAAAGGGCTCTCTGTTCAGGTCTCCCCCCTCCCTCCTTTTTCCAGCAATTGTTATGTTAAAATCCCCAGGACATGTTTCTGCAAAGAATTAAAAGAGGGTGAGGAAGAGATTGTTTTCGTCGGTGTCTCACTAAGTCTCTGACCTTGAGCGTGAATAGAAAACAAGAAAAAAGGGACTTTATGCTAATATCACTCACTAAGCACAAGGGGGGAAAATAATAACGGCAAATGAAGATTATGAATGCAAATCAACTTAATAAAGAGACAGGGTCTATGCAGGAGCCTTGTTTTGCTCTTGTACAGAAGACTCGCATTGTCTGGTTGTGCTGCACCCCAGGTCTAATCACTACAAATTATATCAAGATAGAAAAAGAAAAGAACAGGAAAGGTTTAATTTCCCAATTATGACATTGTTCATTTCCCCTGCTCGCGGCTGCTCTTTTAAAGGGGCCTCTCGCGCCGGCCCTTGGCCGACAGCCCACGGCTCGCCTCCCTCCAGCCCCCAGCGCTGCTGGTCCTGAGCCTGTCCTGGGCTCAGGGTGCCAGCCCCAAAGCCAAGGCCCCAGCAGGCGAAACCCACCACCCACGGCAGGCCTGGGAGCCACAGGAACACCCCTCAGTCAGCCCCTGTGGCAATCTCTACCTCCTGTGTGTTTATTTCTTCCCCTCTTTTCCCTTCCCTCGGCCTCCGTTTGCCACACCACCTACGGGGACCGGCACTCAGCATCTGTGCACGGAGCATCCCTGTAGCAAAGACCCGGTCCTGGCAGGGATCGTGGGCACTATCACAGCACCAGCACGAGAGCTCGAAAGCAGCCACGGTGCTGACAAAGAGCGGTCACGGCAGCCTTGGCCACATCCAGATCAAGAGGCAGGGAGGCTGCAGTGAAAACGGCTGGGGCTGGTCCTCGCCGTGGCATTTCCAGGCTGTTAGAGTTCAGCCACCCCTTCCAACACCCCAAACACACCCTTGCCCAGGGGAAAAATGCTCCTAGACGGAGCTCTGCCTTGCAGGAGGCAGCAGTTGCTCCGAGTCTGGTGTGCTAAAAGGGGTCAGCGCCCTGGTGGAAGACACCGAGAGCCCCAATCCACGCGAGGAGGTGCCCCAGGAGCTGCTCCCGTGCTCCCCGAGGGGCTGCTGAGCCAGCCCCAGGGCTGTGCCTCGCGGTGCTGCCTTGCTGGAAGTTCAGAACCTCTCTCCTCTCTTCCACAGAACAGAAATCAAGACCAGTTCTAACCCAATGAGCCCAGGAGATGAAATCAAGCCACGATTCAACGTAAAAGCGCTGCCCTGCTCGGTAGTTCTGTGCCAAAACTCAGGCTTCATCTACCAACTGCAGGGCCCCCAGCACCCTGCTGCTCCCCTGGGACCTGCAGCCTAAAGCACCCCCGGACCACCCCACGCCCCAGCTGCCACATCAGGCTCAGGACTCGTGACAAGGATATCGCAGAAGATCTGGATGGGAACAAAGCTCCCAGAACCCCGCTGCCCAGCTCTGAAAACCGCTCCTCCGGCTCGGGGCCACGCTTGTCCGGCGGTGCCACGGCAGCGCGATGCAGAGCCGGCGTTATCTCCATCCCGCAAACACCCCCGGCCCTCCCCTCGCAAACAACGCACACGAGAGAGTTTGGGGCTGGGAACGCAGCTCTTTAATCTCCAGCAAGCCTTTGACAACCTGTCTCGTCCTGGCTTTTAGCTGTGCGAGAGCTGCTCGCTAATGGAGCATTAACCTTGGAGAGCTTCTGCAATTACTCCAACACTAATTCTGACAGTTTTTGGTGTATCTGTTTGTTCTTTTGACAGGCAAAAGGAATTTCTTTTTAAAAGCTGTTTGATACATTTGAGACCTTCTGTCCACATTCCCTTTTTTTCTGCTAGATGGGAAGGTGGGGGAGAAAGGGTGGAGGTAGGGAGACGCTGTCTTCCTACACACACAGCAGCACAGGCACAAGCCAAGATGTTTCCTCCCTTCCAAACCCCCTCCCAACCCCTGCTTTAAGTCACAGAAGCGTTTGGTCTCTCCTGACCTCATTAGGGTAATTAGTAAACCTTTTGAAGCTGGGAGAATGGCTCTGAGCTGTGGGAAAGTGAGGAGAGCAAAGAGCTCTGAAAGGAGGCGAGCGAGGATGGGGAAGGGGGGAGACAAAAACATCCTTGGCTGCGCAAGGGGTGACCTGCAGAAACGGAGGGGACGGAGCGGGGGGCGAGGGGTGCCAGGGTTTCTGCTCCCCCAGCACCTTCTTGGGCTGCCCTAAGGCCAGGCAGGACCTGGGCGTCCCAAAGGCACACAGAAATGTGGTGCTGGGCCCAAAGATCTCAGTTCCCTTCCCTGATTTGTCATCGCTGATGATTTGCCAAAGGGCACTGAGGGTTCTCACAGTGCCTCAATCCTTCTTTCATGTTAAAAAAGCCTCCCCGTGTTATTTTCTACATGGAAAATATTTCTATGCATTAATATTTCTAAATATTTCTAATATTTTCTACATGGAAAACACGCTGGGGAGGGAAAGGGCTACCTCTGCCTGCCCGCACAGCTCCCAGCAAAGCCAGGCTTCTCCCAGGGACTTCCCGTGCTCCCAGGGCCAGGTTTGCCCTTGCTGGGAGCCTGGATCCGAAGCCTCGTGGGGCAACGGGGACGTTCCTGCCAGCTTCAGATGGAGGACGAGAGTTATTGGTGTGAGCACCGCTCTCACTACCAACCTAGAGTCCGCACGTGCATGCGCCAAAGGGATGGGAGCCTTGATTAAGGACACAGCCCTCCTGTAACCAACACAGAAAATGCTTTCCGTGCGCCTATCCCAGCCAGTTGAGGAGCCAAAATGATGGCTGTGGAGAAGCTGAAGTTATAATGTGGATAAAAACCTCCGCTTCTAAAAGAAAAAAGCGGTACCTCAAACCTTTGCTATACATCACAAAGGGCACAAACCTGATACCTCTCTGCATTCTTTAGAAAGAGGGAGTTTGATGTGAGAGAAAAGCAGATTAAAATAACACTGGCGAAAAAAAAAAAAAAAAAAAAAAAGAAAGAGCACAATCTGCAAAAAATGTGAACCAACCGATCCCCAGCTACTGCTGAGCCTTCAGGTGCACACAATGGCATCCCCGTGCTGCCGGGTTTCGGCTCTTCTTGCTCCAGCTTTCCTCTTGCACGCAGAAACGAAACCCTCGCAGCTTCACGGGGAGGCTCCGGTGCTCCAGAGCCTGGTGACAGCTCCGGCAGTGCCTGGGGCTGAGGGCACGAGCAGGCAGGGGAGCCGAATTTGCCTCTGTTGGAAGAGTCGCCCCCAGCTTGGGTGTCCTTGGAGAAGTCAGTGCTCTAAAACAAGGCTAGAACAAAAACACTGCCCAGCCCTGCCTGGTTTCTGGAGATGAAGCTGCACCTTGCCCCCTACAACATCCTGACCCCCCCGGCTTTGCGTGCCCATTGGGCTTTTCATAACCAGGAACAGCACCGACACCGCTTTTTGCCAGAGAGGGGGTAGCGTGCACTCAGCACGGCAATGAAACAAGTAGGATTATTTTAAGTACGCAAAGGATTTTTCTTTTTCCTTAAAAGAGCGAGAGTAATTAACCACCAGAACATATTAGCAGCATATCAGGGATGCAGTAAATGCTCCATCACTTAGCTGCCTCAGACGAAAGCTGGCACTATTTCTAAAAGAAACCCTCTGGTTCCAGCACGCAGAAAGAGGCGAACCAGCCAGCGCTCCGTGGGAGGCTGCGCATGATGAGCATAATGGTCTCTCCGAGCTGCGAAACCTGCACGTCTCGACACTTCCATTTCCTGGCTCTTATTAGCCAGCAGACGGCCGGGTTGCTCTGATTGCAAAGAGAGCAAGCGCATCCCTCGGCGCCAACAACAACAGTTGCTGCGGCTCGCAGCGAGCCCCGAAGCGTGTCCAGCACGGAAACACAAGGACCTCAGCCGCAGCTTCCAGCAGGAGAATAAGTTGGGAGGCATCAGCGAGAGCACGGCCCAGGCAAGTTTGGTGCTGTTTGGGTGCAATCTGCTGGCACTGGGAACGACACAAAGCTCGCTGGGGAGCCGAAGGCAAACATGCGGTTCCTGGGAAGCGGGCTACGTGCTCCAACACATCAGCCCCGACTCGTTTCTGTGCCCACACCCCTGGAAAGGGATGCTAATTAAAGCTGCTGGCAGCCCCTGCAAGCACCCCGAAATGCTGGCAGCCCCGACGCAGGCAGGGAGCTCTCCGAACCCATCACGAGCCTCGCTGGAATCCCGCAGCCCATGGAAGCGCCTCCACCGGCTCGGCCCCAGCGCTTCTGTGTCCTCGTGGTTTCATCTCGGAGGTGCGCTGAAGCCTCATCCTCTCAACAGGTACTCCTGGACGTGGGCTCTAGCTAGCGCCTTTGATCTGGCGATGCAAAAGAAGAAAACACCGAAGTGTTACATCTGAGGCGTTGGGCTCAAATTTAATTTTAGGGACATCTTCTCCCTTCGACGCGTGCAGTCCCGCATTAGCATGCGCCAGCGGTACAGCATCCCCTTTAATGTTTACTCATCCTTAGATTGCAGAAATTGTTGTGTGAATTCCTTCTTCAATTAGTTCTGGTACTCCAAAAATAAAAAGTAAAAAATATTGTTCCGTTGCCAGCACGGTTATGATCACTTCTTTCCTTTATACTTTTATTCCCCAGAGTAACTTAAAAAGAAAATGCTTCTCCAGCCTCCCCTGCAAAGCCCCCTTTAAAAAAAAATTAAAACAAAACCAACCAACATTTCTGAAGGAAAGGCTTTTGTGGATGAAGTGCCACTTCCATTCACCTTTCCATCGCATAGGGGGAAAAAAATAAAGATCAGAAGGAGGATTTAGACAAAAAGCCAACTAAGTAAAGCTAATTTTTTATACAGAAGAATCCTGCCCGTCGTACAGAGGGGCTTTGTTGAGTGGAGCAGAGAAGACATCAGAGGAGGATCTGCAGCAGGTTTTCAAACACTTCCAGCTACCTTCACAACGTGTGAGCTGTATTCCAAAATAAATACAGAGGCAATTTTCAGAGCACCCACGGTGCGTTGCAGGGTAAGCCCCCCGCGTTGCTCACAGCTTTTGGCCGGTGCAAGCCCCCCACACCCTGCAGAAGGCTCCGGGGGACTTGCTGGGGCCAGAGCCTCCAGAAGCTCCTCCAGAAACCTGCAGGTGCTCAGCCCACAGCGCTCCCCATCCACAAAGGGCTCCGGGCACCTGGCACGCTCATGGTAATGCGGGGAGGTCAATGACCGAGGGACGTGTCCCAGTACAGGTGGTTCCACCCATCACAGCCACTTCTTCGTGGCACTGAAGGAGTCCACCTCCTTGACAAAGGGCTCCGAAACCCTCATGTAGAACATCCCTAACCCTTAGAGAAATCTTACATCTTTTTGTTTTTCCTCCCCGGGTGGCCAGAGGGGCTCGCACCACTTCTGTGCAGCAAAAGGGAAAACACGCACAGCCTACAGCGAGACCTGCCCCGACAAACCCCGGCTTTATGAAGGAGCCTTCCCAAAGCGGGCCTGAGCACAGACAGCAAGAGGAGCGCTCTTCTATGCCAGCGGAAAGCTAAGAGGTGCTCCCCCCGCGGGCTCCTGCCGCAGAGGTTATTTTGCACTCGGCAGAGCACGGCTGCGAGGTGCGGCGCTGCCGCAGCACACGGGCGAGGGAAATCAAAAGAGCTTACCAGCACTCGGCGCGCAGCTCCCATTTCGAGGAAGGAAAATTTGCATCCAAAGCACCGAGAGCACTTTAACTTGAGTTTGAAATAAATTCTCAGCAGATACACGCTGCCTGCTCGTGTCTGTGACCAGAATCCCAGCCAGCGCCTGCCCGGGCTTCTCCCCAGCGGCACAGAGCAGGGCCAGAACACGGCGAGGACAAACACCTGCACCTGATCCAGCGTGCACAGGCCCCAGCCATTAGTCCCATTAGTGCTAATTGGAGCTACCACCCCCCTCAGCCTGAAAAGGAACGAGCATTGTATTTGCCTCCCCTTGCAGCTCGCTCCTCCGCGGCACCCCGCACAGTTTTAAGCCCACGCGGTTTTAAAGCCATGAAGCTGTCCTGCCCCAACGGCTGCCCTGATAAACGCTCTCCATAAGTTCATTAAGAACTGCACTTAATTTTGCAGAGCACGCTCCCCAGGGAGGGCCACGCGCATGCCAAAGGGCGCTGCTGCGGCACAAGCCCGCGCATCGCTCGCTGCAGGCGTTTGGGCTGGGAGCCGTGGTGTGAAGGGGGGAGCGGGCTCAGGGGGGGCTCTGGTCCTGCCGGGTGGGTGCCAAGCCTCGGACCAGCCCAGGGCAGCTCCGTGCTCTGCACAGACAAGCCTCGCCCTGGCGGTACCAAGCAGGGTGCCTACGGGTTAATTCAACCAAATGAGGGCATCTTTTAAGTTTGGCTGTGCCAGAATCACAAAAAGCCCTTGCAGACAAGTACTAACAGGGCAAAAAATGGGATAGAGGTGGGGGGAGAGCGGCACCCGCAGCTGGGAGATGAGCTCCCAAAGCAGGGCCCCGACACCCGCTGCTCCCCGCAGGGGGCTCATCCCCTAAGGGCGTTTGCATCGGAGCCCCAGGCAGCTCTCGAGGGAAGGTTTCCCTCTCGAAGGCATGGCGAGTTATCCTCAGCCTAACCACGTCTTGCCAGCGCCCCGTTAGCAGGATGCTCGGTCTGCGAGTGCCATCTACAGGGTTCCCCCGCTCACCAGCTTCTCCTTCAGCTCTGCCTTCCCTCTCGGCACACGGCGTGGCAGGAGCCTGTGGCAGGAACGGGTACGGTCAAACCACGGAGCAAACGGAAGCCCCTTCATCCCCTGGCTGTGCCACCCTCCATAACCGGCGTTAGGCCACCAGGGTCCTGTGCACAGCCAGGAGGACGCAGGGACATGGACAAGAGCAGGACACAGGAAACTTGGCTTCCCTTTCCTCCAGTGCCACTGATCTGCATGACGGAAGTGTGCACAGCCACCCTCGTTTGTAAGATGGATGGAAAGCAGATGTTAGTTCGTTGTGTTCAGTTTAATTCTTTGCGCTGAGGAGCTAGGACAGCCCCAGCCAGGGGACAGCCCCCTCCCATCTCCCAAAGCAATAAACAAAACAAAATTTGGCTCTTCTGGTGTGGAATCCCCCCCAGGGATTCACTTAGCCTTCTGTACAAGAAAAGGGATTAAGGTAATAAGAGGGAGGAAACTTGAGAAAGTGGAAACAAACCCTGAGATGATCAATGGAGGTGAGCACTGGGCAAGGCAGAAGTGTAACAACACAGAAATAAGGCACAGGGAGGTGGGAGCTGTTACCAGCAGAAAGCACGGTGGTGCTCAGGGCAGCTGAGCAGGGAAAGGCTCCAAAAAGGCTCCATCCCATGGGCTCAGCAGCAAGCCAGGCACGTGAGGCAGCCCCGCAGAATAACCCCAAACGCTGCGACGGCGGGATCGGGTGAAACAGAGCGGTTTATTTCATTTGTTCCGAGATACAAAGGAGGGGGGACGCTGTAAACAAAAGGAAAGTAAAACAATCAATCAATACGGGACTGGTTGCTATTTAAAAATAAATCAACAATTCAAGCGGGAGGGTGAAAGACTAGCTCCTCATTTCTGAGAGCGCAGACAACACAATGCACTCAGGCGCTGTTTTATTGACTTCTTGGAAATCTGCTCATACCACAGGTCCATCTCCCAGCACGTTAATGCTGTAGATCCCATTCCAGTCACATGTACAAACGAAACAAAACAGAGGAACGTTGTTAACAACAGAGACCCGATGCTCATATCGCTCTCAGTCAACCTCATTAACCTCAGCAGACGGTCCAGTCGATTTGCCCAGCAGCTCAACACCAACAGGAGAGGATTCGATACAGCCCTCCGAGAAGATCAGAGAGGCAATTATGTAAACTTTAGAAATTAGGCTTTGGCTTAAACAACAGTGATTGTTTCGAGCAAACTCCGGAGCAGTCACCTGTGAGACTCGCAGGCCGGTGACCGTGCAGCATCGCAGGGCACCGCGCACTCCACCCTTGCTCCTCGCCACCCTGCTCCTGTCAGCTCCGACAGCCTTGGTCCCATCATCTTATTTTTGGCAAAGACCAGCAGAAAGGGGCTGCCAGAGCCCACAGCACCTCCCACGAACATCCCAATTTGTTCCAGAGAAAGCAAGCGCAGCAGCAGCTGGCGAGGCATCAGCCTGCCCGAGCACAGCGCCGGGACAGAGGCTGTTGCAGCATCTCCAGTTTATTTGTCCAGGAGAAGCAGAGATCAGTAAAGCTGTGCTGAGCTTTGGCTCGTACATACCTAATCATACAGCTGAGCTGTGCTGATGCATTTGTACTTGAAGGAGTCTCAGATCTGTAACTAGCATCTTTGTTTTCTCCTCTTAGAAGATGCCTTTAACAGAGATTTGGAGCTACTCCACATCAAACGGAGCGGGATTGTAAAGTCATGGCCTGTGAGGAGCGAATCCAGGCTATGGACTGCTCCTGAGATGCTGGGTGGCTCAGCAGAACGTGGAAATCGCCACCCACGGCCACGGACTGCAGCTCAAACTCATCTCTAGACAGAACAGCTTCAGATTAAAAGCGACAGCAATCCTACATTGCAGCTCCAGAATCACTTTTTCATTCTCCAGATGATGAAACTCTCTCCTTTAAAGAGGGCCAGCAGAAGGGCTTCTGAAAATACGTACGTGGCACGTAGGTGTCGGGCTAGCACACCCTCTGGGCCTTCAACTTAATCATCACTTGCCTGTACAGCACAAGAATAGGGACCTCATTACACACTCTAGCTGCATCCCTCTGCATCTTCCCCTGCTCACATTCTAAATACCTACTACAGCAAAATCAAATTCCATCAAAATTATTTTCATGACAGGACCTACAGCTCGAGGTCCTCTCTTTGATCAAAATCATTCAAACTGTTAACATTAAAAAATCATTCCCTCCTGCAAGGAAAGGAAACTTATA
Organism: Nettapus auritus; assembly: GCA_011076525.1. NCBI lineage: Eukaryota > Metazoa > Chordata > Aves > Anseriformes > Anatidae > Nettapus > Nettapus auritus. Next base: position 736,127 of record CM021792.1, on the reverse strand, counting down.
AATTGCTAAACCCATCTGTCCAATGAAGAGCAGAGCCTAGAGAATGATCAAGTAAATCACCTCCGCTAAAGAAAGACCAATGAACGCGTCAGTCAAAACGCTGTGCCGGGGCATGTCAGCGGACTGAAAGAGTCAGGCTTACCTGGCTTGTGCACAATGCAACAGAGAAACAACTTTGTAAAGGGAATTGAAGAGCCAAAGAAAGTTATCAGCATGTTCATAGACCTGCCAGGCTGTAGAGGATCAAGGAAGCTACACTACCATGAATCAAACAAATCAGCTCTCTGATCACCCAAGGGGCAGCAACGGCCAGATCTAGCTATTACCGCTATCCTCACCGAGGAACGCAGCAAAGGCTTTCATCTCTGCATCAGCTAAACAAGCAGAAAGTACCTAAAAGAGGCTTGAAAGGATATAAATGATATGAAATTAGGGCACATCCAAGTGCGGCGTTCACATAACAGCATTACTAAAAATATATATATATTTAAAAATCTTTTGCCTGTGCGCAAGTCGGGGCTGCCAGCACCTGGGGTGACATTTCTCCAGGAAACCTCTGAGGAAGGCTGCCCCTGGCACGGGTGAGCACCGGGACCACACCGCTCCATCGACGGCCCCACGAGGGATTTGGGTGCAGCAGCCAGACCCCGAGCTCCCAGGTAACCGCAGCAAAACCATTTGTCATCGCTAGCTGATAAAGGCACCCTTCTGCCCCACTGTTAAGCATCGGTTTTGTCCCCTTATCTAGAGGATTTGCTAACCTAAAGAAAGGAGCCATTACTTCAGACATTCTCAACCTTCACCATAAAGGCAAAGTCCTTAGCCTTACAGCTGCACCGCTTATGGAGGGAAATCCCCGGCCCGCAGGGCAACTTCCCTTGGGTTCTCCTAACAAAGGCACTACCAATTTGGGGTGGAAGAAGGACTTAAGGATACAGGTCAGCACTGCCCGGAGTTTTCCAAGGAACGACCCTCCTTTCCTGGCTGAAATGTGCTGTGAACAGAAGCACTTAGCAAGCAATTTTCACCATTTAGCAGTAGATCCACCTAACAAAGACGTTCTAACACAGTCACGTTTGGTCCGACATTGTAAGAACCCAGATACGGACACAATGAGCTGCACAGGAACCCTCCAGTTTGCTGGGCTGGCCTCAGACAGAGCCAGCAGCTCAAAATCCAGAAGCTGGGTAGGTGTCACACATTGCTCCAGTGAAAGTACCATTGCAGCCCCTGAGACCTGCAGCTGGGCAGAGCAGCCCGAACACTCGCAGCCCTACAGACTACGCAGCCAGTAACTCTTGGAGAAACATCCCCTTGGGCCAAGTGGCACATTTCATTTGTAAACATCTTTGCTCTGTAAACCCATGTAACGCGCTGCATTATCAGGTGTAACAGCTAATGCTACACGAACACCGATGTATTTAACTCACTGCTCTTTCCCCAAACTATCCTGTCTGAACTAAGGAAACGCTATCCATGCCCAACACTGATATAAGAGACAACAAAAGCTCGCCCAACTCCACCATTAGATGCAGAGCTGGGTTACAGAGACACTTACTAAAGAGGTCACCTGATATTGCATGAAGGAATGAAGAGCAGCCTACAGAAGGAACCCTCTTGACTGATGCTTTGAGCTGACTGCCAGTCAGGAGAGGGATATGAGCAGCTTTCAAGTACCAATAGGCCAGCAGACACAGCTGCTGCACTCGAGTCCAGAGCCATTAGATTTCAAATGCTGAGGATTCATCCAGGAGTCACATTTTCCTTAGTGTCTCCCTGTGCAGTTGGCAGCGCTCAGTGTAGCATCCTTTAGCTTGCAGCTCCACCTTTCCCCAGAAACACGTATAAAGGAAACAGGTTTGGTCCCCTTTCCCCTGCCCCAGCTACCAAAGTGTTTGTGCTTTTAATAGTCCTTATAAGCAATTATAAAAAAATAAAACTTGAGCATTGGTAAGGTGATTCCACTGGTGGACTTGCACCCCCGTGGGCGGTCTTCACAGTTGGTGCCGCTGGTCCCAAATCATCTGGGAAGAAAAAACACAACGCCCAGCATCAGTGAGCACACACAACTAGACAGATCATTAGCAACCTCAAAACAGCTGGGGGAGCTGAGAGGCCAGAAGCAAGCCATGCCAAGCTAACATTCCTCCTCAGCTTTAATAGAACATTCTCCAGAGAAATCAGACTTGCATGACCCAGGGAATGAAGGCACATCGCTATGAAAGCAGGAAGGGATGCCTCAACAGGACCTTGAGTTTAGCTGTGACTTGACTCAGGGGCAATTCCCCCACTTGAGAAACAGACAGCTTTATTTCCTCAGCGCAGGGAGTCTCAGACTGGGCCACGAGGGACGTCTGTCCCTGCTGCTGGCCTGCTGAGCACACGGCACAACGTGGTGCCCCAAACCAGGACAGGCGCCCATCAGGGTGCTGGTCAGGAGATGAAGAAAGGCACAACAAAGTCTGTGTGCTGACACAGAAAGACCACAGGCAGCAGTTCCATTTACGCAGAGCTGTTTACAGGATCTGTGCCAAAGCTTCCACCCCTTAGGAAAGGATTCTGTTAGTTTCTCGTGAGGAAAAGAGAAGCATAGGAAATACCCGCTTACCGCCTCAGATTTCGTGTTTCAAACACTGTGTCCTCATCACTGTCAAGCGAAGCCATCTCTATGTTCTCATCATAATTTGACAGAAGGCCATATTTCTTCCGCTGAGGCTTCTTCAACCTGAAATTAGTTTTGAGCTCTCTGGGTCCCTCTGATCTAGAGCTGAGGGCACACAGATGGCAGAGTGAGTGCTCCGTCACCTGCAGCGCGACAGGTTCACGCAGAGACAGGGCCTTATGGCTCCATGGGCGCAACAAACAGGACCAGGAGGCTTTTTAGTGTTAATTAATAGTGGCATGAATGTACACGACCGTTTCCCCTGCCATAGGGAAACACCTCCACGCAGCTCCCAGCCTGGTGGAGGGCAGGGAGCTGGGACAAAGGGGCACAACCCAGCTGGGGGGGGCAAACCGGGTACCAGGATGAGGCAAAACGGGTACTGGGACGGGGCCCGCACTCACCGGACTGCCCGCAGGAGAAAGTAGAGCGCAGCCAGCGCGGACAGGGCGCTGAGCACGTACAGGGCCCGCTTCAGCACCGGCAGCCCCAACCCGGGCAGCGGTCCCGGCCCCGGCCGCGTCCCATTACCGGCAGCCGCCCGCGGCGCCTCCGTGACATTGAGCGGGGCTGGGGCGGTCGGGGTGGCGGCCCAGCCGCTGTGTAGCAGCAGGAGGAAGAGGAGGACGAGGAGGAGGCAGTGGGGCTCCGGCCGCAGCATGGCCGGGCGGCTCGGAGCGGTGCTGCGGCGGGGCAGGCGCAGGAAGGCGGCGGGACCGTGCTGTGCAGTGCAGGCACCGTCCGGGCCCGGCGGAGCCACACGTGGCGTTCCGGGGCAGCACCGTTCCGCGGGGCCCTGGGCCGGTGTGAGGCTCCCTGCACGGGGCTGGGCTCAGCGGGGCGCTGCGGAGGCGGCTCTTCATGTCCCACTGCGGCCCTTGCAGCCTGAGACCCCCCTTGCAGCCGCCATTTCCCCCTCAGAGCCACCCCGGCCTCCTGAGGGCCGCCATTTCCCCCCTCGCAGCACGACTCCTTCGCCCAGGGGCGCCGTTTCTCCTCAGAGCTGCCATTTCTCTTCGCCACACAAACCCCAGCCTCAGGGTCTCGGCTCCGCTTTGTCCCCTCACGCGGTCAGGGCAGCCGCAGCCCCTCAGGCCCTGCAGATGAGGGGCCGCAGGTTGTCACCCGCCGTCCCCTCGGTCTTGGTGGGAGCCCTTGTCACCATCCTGGGGCGTGCACTTGGTGGGGGACAGCGAGCAACTCGCAGCAAACGCACACAGCAAACCTTTCTTCCAAAATCCCCAACTCTCAGAGCGGTGAACATTTAAAACCACAGCACAAGAGCTCCAACGCCCCAGGTGGTTTATAAACCACCCTAAAGCATTGCCCTTTAGGGGAAAGGCCCGAGCTGTCCGGATATACCAGACTTGTACAAAAATAACCAGTTTCAGGCTGGACGGGGTCACCCCTCTCAGCTCACACCAGTAGGTGTCACAGCAGCCCCATGGCACCCAAGCACCGTCTGGAGATCACAACTTGCATTTTGCATTCAGCCCCTGCAGCTAGCTATCCCCAGGCACAGCCCGCACCCATCCCAGCAACAAATCATTAATGCAGCGCTGTAATTAGCGATGCCAAAATAACAGCATCTCAAACTAGGCCTGGTTTTACACCTATAATTATTTTTGCTTGTGTTTAAGCATCTAGGCAACCTATATAGGAACATACGGTCTTTCAAATAATGCTTTGTAAGTATTTGCAGATTGAACTTGTTTAAATTTCACCTGACCGCGTTATTATTTAACTTGGCCAAAGGTTCCCACTCTCAGCCCTGTATTTAATATCATCCTCCATTAACATACAAAGTGTAAATTAAAAATTAACAGATACAGCCCCAAAAAACGTATCGGTAGATTTAACTAGAAGCACTGCTCGTTTGGATAATTTGAAAAGGTTAAAAAAAAAAAGAAAAAGAAAAAGAAAAAAAGTTTTCAGGAAGTAGGCTTCATCATCATCCCATTCTGCATGAACAGAATGCCCCCAGGGCTCTCATAGACCCTTATTGCACAGGAAATTGTGATGGAAAATAGTGATGTCCATAGCAGGGCAGCAAACCCTACATGCTCAATTCCCACTGAATTCCTTTGTGCCTGGGAGTCTCCAACGAGAACACTTCTTAATAAGAGCAAGTTTTTAAAACTGGAGTTACCCATTAATTTAGCTGATTTGTACCAGCTAAGTGTCTGGCCTCCATCACACCTGTCTGCTCTGCAGAGCTAATTCAAGCAACAACAGAACGCAGACGCCTGGGTAGGTCGGCGTGCTGGCAAGCAGCTACAACCCTCCTTAATAGCCAGGCTTTACACTGCGGACTGGAGAACACACAATCAATCCTGCCCTTCAAAGACCACGGCAGTAATTGTTACCAGGCTCAATACCCACAGCTGCATAATTTCTTCAGGCACTTAGGCTGTATGAGCAGACTTGGTTTTTGCATAATACACTGCTTAAAAGACTATTCTTCAAGTGGGACTTAGCATAACCAGCAGCCAGAGAAGCAGCTGTTAAAGATGGAGGGTTGGGGTGAAAAAAGCAGGATAAAGCAATCAAATTTGTTCTTTTAACACAAAGGTCTGCAGGACAGTAGCAGAGAACCAGAAACCCTCTCGGTGCTTTGTCCAGCTACCACATTGCAGTCTCCCGGCTCATTCTCCGCAAAGCTGCCAGAGATGCATTCACAGCTGTCAGCCTTTCCATCAGTATAAATCCTCCTTATTGAGCCGCCACATTTTGAGGATTTAAACAAGAATGAGACCTCATTTTTCATGAGAATCAGGCACCTGCACCAATTCAGTTTGAACCAATTGAGCGTGGTTACAGCGGCAGCAGGTCTCTGAGGAACGCAGCCTTCATTTTGGAGCAGGAGCCCCGTGCCAGCCATCAGTCAGGCCAGGGCAGGAGTGGAAAAAGTAATCTAAGCCGCTTCCGCTCCGCTGTGTAGCACGGCAAGACACAGGTCTAGCATATCGAGGATGACAGCCTGAAGGGCAAAGACTTTTAAAGGACAGTTTGGGTTACAGTGTGGCGTATCGGAAAACATCCTCCACTACTCAGGGAAGAAGAGTTTGTGTAACCTGAAGCATGCACGAAACGGGTCAAGGACAACTGAAGGAATTCAGCAGCCAGTATTCATCTGACTTCACAGACTCGGTAGCAAGTAGGTAACAAAATTAAGTTATTGCACGCATAGAGAAGAGGAAGAAAATGGCAGTTTGCTTTGACGAAAGGTAGAGAAACCCAAACTGCAGCAGTTAATGAAACTGCAGTATAGCACCTTAATTTAACAAGTGTTTTAACTCCTGCACTACTCCTGGCAAAATGCAATAGCCATTGCAAATGAAAGGCAAAGTCTGCTATCATGAGTAGATGGCAATCTTTATTAGCCATTCTGTTCCACCGAGTCAAAGAAGTCCATACAAAATTGCAGATTCTCCCATTGGTGGTTTATGCACCTTTGATCTGTGGCTGAATGTCTGGTTCACAGCACTAGCAGGAATTGGTCTAACTATATATTCCCCTCTTTAGACACAGAGATATGTTTTGGCACTGAAGTAGCTACACACAGTATTATAAAACTCGCCAGCTGTTAGGGGTCAGCTTTCTGACTGACACCCACCCAGGCAGCTCGATTTACCCTGCTCCATACTGGGCACTTTCCTGCATTAGACTGGTGGAAGCACTTACCATACGGTTATCTACTGAGCACAGCTCCACTTCTGGAAAGATTGTGGAAGTGCTCTTGTGCTCTAAAAGCCTTTGGAAAGCACGTGCTATCATTTCCCCCCACTTCCGAAAGGGGGCTGCTGTATTAATACCTTTTTAGGAACGACTCAGATCAGCTAACTTTGCACAATGTAATTACACCACCCTCACCTGGTACCTTTTTTTTTTTCCATCTTACCCTATGTGATCCTAAAACCCAAAAGGTGAAGCTTGCTTCTGAGTTACAAATACTCACTTCATCAATACGGGAATAATCCTAAAGCAGCCTCACCTTGAATCAAGCACTCCAAGACCAAAGAGCAGGTGCAGGCAGGTGAATCTCACGTGCCGAGAACTGAAATGCGTGGAATTCTAAAAACATACAGCCACTTGTACGAGTAGCAGAAACATCCCATTTCAGTTTTCATAAGCAAGATAGTTTTAATTGCACTAATGTGTATGGGAAGAAATCATTCCTTATCCAAGCTCAAAATGGCTTTTAGTACAAGTGCTAATTAGACTTCTGCATTCGTTACCATTTCAAGCATACCTCAGCTGGCAGCAGCAGCTTCTCCTCTGCACAATGTTCGTTATGTAATTACTATCTGATAGCTGCCTTCAGATGTAGCCGCTTCACTACTGAAGTTTTTACAGATGCACTAACAATGTAATTAGGCCACTTAATTCAAGGTTACAACAATACAATTTTAATTCTTCCTCTAAGCTGGCCTTACAGACAGGCTGCCTTCCTACCCTCTGTCCACCTCCCCACCAGAACATTTTTTGTAGCTTCGGCTGGGCTATACACAACAAGTAACTGAATTTTTCTGGTATGCCTTGGCCACAAGCTAGTATTCATCATTTTTTCCCCACAAAAGTACTACAAAGATTCATTTTTTTTCCACATTCCAGTATTTTATTCTAGCTCAATTGGCTTAATTCCTCCATCCATTGACCTATATAAAATCAGTAACACCACCGCTTAAAGCTCTTCATCTCCACTCCAGTTTAAGGTTGTCCTTCTTGGTCTTCCCTGATGCAGTTCATTGCTGAAATAAAATTAAGACAGTGAATTTTAAAGGCAGAGTCTGCGTACATTTTCATCTTGAAGCTACTGAAGGCAGATTTTACCACTTAAAGAACAAAGTACTGTTAAAGAGTAACAGAGCCAAAACTTTTGGTTCAGGAAAAGCTCCCGGGACGAAGGTCAGACTGCAGTGGGATGTTACCTGGCTGGCAAAACCGCATCTTGGTCCTGCTTCCCTGGAAGGATCGCTCTCCTTGCTCAGAATCCCCACTCAGCATCCGTGGCGAGCGTCCATCTTCTCTTCAGCCTGCCAAAGCAAAGGTGCATTAATAATAATATAAAGCAGAGACTTCACACTGCCACCCACCTCCCCCAACACAAGTCACATCATAAACGAGGGTTTCACAAGCCATTCGCTGAACCCATCACATCACAGAAGCACAGTCTGGGAAAACTGTTCCAGGGCTGGCTGATGCCTTTGATACGCCAGCCAATGTATCATTTGATCCCTAAGCAGAGAGTTAACCACTTTGACATGGCTGCTTAGGAAGTGTGGGCTATGGGAAAAAGTTAATGGCAACAAGTAGGATGGCAAAGAAAGCTACAATTAAAGTGAGCAACTTAATGAAGTCTAGAAAAGAGTCTCAAATAGATGAACACATATCAAGTCAGGGAATTCGGTTTCCCATCTTGCTTCCATACCTACTAGCAAGACATGACTGCATGCCCAACTCTGATCTGTGGAACTGAAGTTGTGCCACAAGCCAAAGGTTGCATACGGCATGGGTTAAAATTTTTCCATCAGTTGACCAAAATTGTCAAAGGAATATTTCACAGGTACATTAGACTTTCAAATGAGCTCTCAACAAGAGGAAGGATGCGGACATGAGCAAAAGGAGTTACCTCGAATTACAGGACTATTTCCACATATGAACTAGCCAAGAGAGCAGCTTTCGTCTCAGAGGTTTCTGTTGGAGGCACAACACTTCTTTTCTCCAAGGACACTGCAGTTTCCATATGCTAGCAAAGAATTCTTAGAACTTGTAAGGCAATGACAAAGCTAGCTAATTACGGCAATTTACCTACCATTGAACACTCCACCAAGCTAGTAACTAGTCCAGTTACTAAAGGACTAATTCCTCACTACAGCTTTTCAGTGCAGGGTATTTCAGTATTTTAAGGAAACATCAATTATCCTCGCTGACACTGGCATTCCCTCAACGTCTGCTGACAGGCTTTGGTACTCGAACATCCTAAGGTACATGCTTTCAGTCGCCTGCCTCTATAGACAAGTTTGACTGTTCTTATGTGAAAGTATGTCGACAAATTCACATGGCAAGACCGGTTAAGATTAAATTCCAGCGACCGTTCAGTACATCTGGTCTGCTCTTGTACTATTCCCTGCTTTTCTCCTCTCCTCTGGCATCCTCTACATACTGTTCTCCGTCTTCAAGGATTGTGTTGTGCAATGAAATGTAAATGTCAGGAGCAGAGTTCATTTCAGACGGTCTTTTAATAGGCTTCGTAAAGCCAAAGAAAACTGTATACAAGAATCCTTTACCACTTCAAATACAATATCAATGGAATATGCATATTTCTTCCAGTAAAAAAGGACAATATAAATAAACATTTTCAAGAACCTCTTTTATGGTAAGTTTGCAAGTCTACTTCTGGGTAATTTACATCATTACAACAGTAAAAATACCGTTATGCAGGTTGAACATACAAGCGAGTTTCTCTTTAGATATATCAAGGTGGTTTGCCTTCCAATTTGTACCCAGGCTGCATTCCTACCTTGCTACACTAAAGGAATGTTACAAAAGACGAAGGTAATGCACTTAAAAAAAAAAAAGAAAGAAAGTCCACAGCTTGTTCAGCTTCTAGTGAACATTGAATTAAAGGTCCTTTCTATCTCAAAAGAAACTGAATTGGGGCCCCAACTTTAAAAAAATGCCTTGGCTCATCATGAAGGATAAAATAAAATCTGAAGTGCTTTCAAAAAAGATTAAAAACACTTGAAAGCAGAGCTTTCTTAAAGAAAAGTCTAATTAGACCATCTTGTATCAGAAGCTGTCAGGCTGTGTTTGACAAGATTAGAACTGATAATACTACAAAAGTGAAAATACAAGTAGATGTACTACACAATAACGATTTCAGCGAAGCTCCAAAAATCTTTATAAATACAGCCATTGGAAGGACGATCTTGAGTCAGGAAGGATTTTTACTCGTTGTGTGTAGCTGAGGACAAGAAGCAGGCACAATTGTAAAGGCACTGAAGCATAGACAAGTTCCAGCATTTTACTCCCTTGCATTATTCCAGAAGCTAGTGCGCTACAACGTAAGAGAATTCCCCCACCCTTGAATAAAGTTTGTTAGGGCTTCTGAGTTTTGGCTTAGTCTCAAGCTCGAAGAACGTATTTAAAAAAAACTTGCTTTGCCTTAGATCCAAGCAACTCCTACACATGCATTACAAATTAGAAATTTAAATGGCACAACCACGTCCAAAGCCTGACAGATTGGTTCTTACGGGCAAGAACAGAAATAGTGGCACAGTCCAGCTGAGCCTTACAGTATTTCCAGACTTCAGAACAGGGTCAGAAGATTTAAGAGAGTTCCTACAGCAACGTACACATCATTCCCATTTGAACCACGACTTACCGTAACTGTCATAGCTGTCTCTGTAGGATCCTCCTGAAGACCTGTCACCATAGCCACCTTGACTCCTGCTGTTAAAAAACAACCACATGCTTTGTATTTGTCCAACAGTTTCTGCAGCCTGTCAACGTTTCTGGCAAGCAGGCAATGGACATCAAGAGCTTAATTATTACAAAAAATCATTGTAGCAGTTGCGACAGCATTACCTGCTATTATAGTAGTCTCTGGAACCATTATATCCTCCACTTCTGGAGTCAAATCTACTTCCGCCATAGCCTCTGTCTCCACCTCCTTGAACAGAAACCAGGTTACGGTTTTTCTTTAGCATTTTGACAAATGCCACTATCATTTCAAGGAGTACAAGTCATTCATGCACACTCACCTCTGGAGAAGCCACGGCCCCGACCTCTGCCACCCCGGAAAAAGCCTCTGCCCCCAGAAGAACCCCCTCTGTATCCACGAGATCTGTTCTCTGATGACTTTCCAGCTTGATCAACTCTGATCTGACGTCCGTCTACAGACTAACAACCAGAAAACACACAACTCAGCTCGCTATTTTACAGTTATACACCTTTACTTTCAGTTAAGCAGTACCAGAATTCACTAGTTCTTATGAAGAATGGTTTTATTAAAGGCCACAGCTAAGCCAACTATGCAAATAAACTGACTTTCAAACCATCGTTCTTTTTTGTAACTGCATAGTTAAAAAAGATACTGAAACACCATAAAACTGTAGTAAGACATGCTCTTCTGTATTTTTTTCTATTTTTTGTTAGAACACTAGCATTTATCTGTTTGTTTTTTTTCCAAGCAGTACTGCACAGAATCCCACCCTCCAAGCCTCAATTACGACCTTTTGAGGTTAAAAAAGCCAGTTCCAAGGGCTCCTTACCTTTCCATTCATGGCCATCATTGCATCTTTAGCATCGTCTATGTTTTCAAATGTAACAAAGCCAAAACCTCTGGACCTTTGAGTCTCTCTGTCTTTCACCACAACAACTACAAAAAGGGAAAAAAGCAGCACACATCAGCACCCGCACAACCCACGGGACCGCCCAGTCATCGCGGTCATTGCTCGGTGCTGCAGCCTTACCTTCCGAGATCTGCCCGTACTTGGAGAAGACCTGCTCCAACGACTGCTCGTTGGTGTCAAAACTCAGCCCGCCGACAAAAAGCTTCCCCTCGTCTGATGCCATCACGACCTGCAAAGCCAACGCACCGGGGTCAGCGCCGCCCCGACGCGCATCCCCACGGCCTCAAGCGTTAACCTCGGCCCCCCAGCAGCAGCCCGGCGCCCTTAGCGGGCCCGGCTCCACCGAGGAGCCGCTGCGGAGCGCGGGGGAGGCGCCGGGGCCGGGCCCGAGGCTGAGGCCGCCCCGCCAGGCCCCGAGGCCCCGCCAGACGCGGGTCCGCACCGCGCATGCGCGCCCCCAGAGGCCCCCTCGGGAGCCGACCCCCCCCCCGCCCCGCGAGCCCCCCCGCCCCTCCCTCCCGCCCCGCCCCCCGCGCAGGCGCAGCGCGCCGCCCCTCCTCCCGCCCGCCGCCATTTTGCACGGCCGAGGCCCGTCGCCATTTTGTTTCTGAGGGCGCACCGCGGCCTTCCCCGCGCCCCTTCCCTCCCTCAGGGGCCCACCGGGACGGCTCCGCCCTGCTCCCGGATCCCGCGGAGGGCACCCGCGGCGGGCCGCGAGCCCGGCTCCGGAGCCCCGTGCCCAGCCAGGCCCGCTCCAGCTGCACACCACCGCCGGCCTCAACGCCCTGACCCCCCCCTTCTCCGGGCCGGCCGCAACCTGCTAACAACGGCGGCGGGCGCTTACCGGTGCTGCGGAGCCGCGGAATCCACGCAGCGCCCCCAAAGCTTCAGCACGATGAACGCCGATGCTGGCGGGGCGGCGGCTTATAAAGCTTCGCGCGGGGCCACGCCCCCCTCATGCATATGCAGATAGAGCCGCCGCCGCAGGGCGGGGCGAGCAGCGCCGCCAAAGAGAAGTCGCCTGATTGGCTCGCGCGTCATTAATATTCATGAGGCCCCGCCGCGCGGCGAGGGGAGGGGGGAGTGAAAACAAAACCGCCGCGGTCCCTCCCGCCCCCCTTCCTCCCACGTGGGGGTGGGGCGTGGATGCCGGCGCTGATTGGCCGGCAGCGCGGCGGCTGTCGGCCGGGGGAGCCCCTGTGAGAAGGAAGGAAGTGGAGGCAGCCGATTGGCCGCTAGGGCTTTCCTAAGCCCCGCCCCGCCCCGCCCATTGGCGGCCCGCACGCCGAGGGGGCGTGGCGGCGCTGCCCCAGTTTCGCGCCCTTCGCAGCAATGCGGCGGCCGCAGACAAAGGGGCCGCCTGAGGGGGCCGCCGCCATCTTGGGCCCGGCCTGGCCTGGCCCGGCGCCGGCTCCGGCTCCTCGCCCGTTCCCTCATCCTCGGGGCTGTCCCCGCGAGTCCCCGCCGCCCCTTCATCCCCGGTGCCCTTCGGTGGCCCTGTGGGGTGAGACAGCCCCGTTACTTGTTCAAAAGCACAAACATTTTAATTAAATAAAAATAAAAATAAATAAAAACTTCTCATTTTTGCACTGAAGTGGTTAAGGGCCCAGACTGGGGGCCTGTAAGGTGAAAATGTCTCTGTGCTAAAGGCTTCCCGCAGGGACCTGACTGGTGAATATGCACTTCTGTGGGACCGCATTGGTTTGAAAAGCGCTACCAATTTCCCAGTTTTCCCCCCAAAGCTGCAGTTTTGCCTCAAAACCGCCTCCGCGCACAGCAGAGGCCTCCACGTCCCTCCGCCTCCCTCCTTCCCCCAACACCGCCACAGCTGCAGGCGTCCTTGGCGCAAGGCTGACAGCATCGGTGACACCGGGGGTGTTTGCCCCCCAATTTCCTACCGGAGCATGGAAACGGACAGAGTCAAAAATAAGCCACAGCAAAATGTGAAGTTTTCTGCCCACCACCGCTCAGCAGCGAGTGCCCTCTCCCTGCTCTCAGCAGGGCCATGCCTCCGCTTTGTTACCGGCTGGGCCCCGCGCTTTGTTTTGTACACAGCCAGGTGTAGTAATTACGAGATGCAGAGGAATCTCGGTATTGCTCTCTGCCCCAATCTCTGCTGCCGTACGCGCTGTTTTAGTTAGTTGAGTTTTTGCTGTTTCGTTCCTCCTCAGCACCGGCACGCCGTCTGCGGGCTCGGCGCTACGGTGCTACAGCACTGAGCTCAGCGCCAGCAGGGACAGCAGCCACAGCCGGGGTGCTCAAAACATGTAAAAATACAGCACTGATGAGACACCAATCTAGTAGTAGTAGCATTTTCTTACTGGCAAAACTGTGAAAAAAAACCACGAATTAACTTCCTGGTCCTGAGAGCGAGATAAGAACGTTAAGTAATTATTACAATATGCATCATATATATGATCTATTGGTAATTAAGTGCATGTGGTACACTGCAGTAAAAGGAGAAGAAAAGGTTCAACATTTGGAAAATACTAGAGCAATAGTTAAAACCGAGATGTAACTGCATAGCAGGATAAAGTAGTACACTATATTGTGCAAATAAAAAGAGCGCTTCCCAATTTGCAGTCTGAGTTACTGAACAAGCCCGGGTTACCTTTCAGTTCTGGCCAATTTTGCATGGGTTTTTGCCTGTGCACCAGCCGTGGCCTGGAGGAGCGAGGAGGGTGGGCTCGTGAGCCGCATGAGACCGCAAATTGATTTTTGCCCTTCAAGAGGGAAGATGACAGCGCAGCCCTGAGCTCGCGTCCCCAGCATGGCATTCTGATTAAATTAGGGACACGTTAACATAAGCATTTCTGGTCCGTGATAAGGGCGGGTAAAGTGACCTTGACGCATGGAGCCGTTTCCCTGCGCTGCTTCAGGGGTGTTTTAGTCCTAGCAGGACCAAAGGCTGTGGGGATGGTGTATGGGCATTGCAGCTCTCCCCAGCAGAGGCTGGATTCGTCTGCAAAAAGCAGGGGGCATAATGCTGGTCTCCTTTGGGTGCACACCGATGCCCTTCCTTTGACACCGGCAGAGTTGCTCTATTAACCAAGATTGCCCGCGCTGGCCCCGCTGCCGCCCCAGTTCCGCTGCTCTCAGGAGGTTTTGCGTGCTCCAGATCTGCTCGTTCCCGTCTGACCCAGGCGTTAGGCGCAGCGTCTGGCGCTGCAGGCTGCGGGCAGCCCCTGCTCCGAGCCGGTGGCCGTGCCCAGCACAACGGGCCCCAGGACGGGGAAACCTTGATGCTACCTACAGCTGAAACGGCACTGGGAGGAGTAGCTCAGTAAATACCTGGACCGGCAGATTTCGCAGGTTGTTAGGGCAGTTAATTGGGCGTAACGCCTGCTTTGCCTCCCCGGAGCAAACCTCCCTGCAGCGGAGGCTGGCACCAGCACCGGCCCTGCTTGACGGGGCAGCGATGGAACCGTGCAGCAAGGGAACGATGCAGCGAGGGAACACAAGCCGCCTGCACAGCCCAAGAGCAGAGCAGAGGCTCCTCGTGCTCCCATGCCCAAGCCCATTTTCCGTCGCCTTTGGGTTCCCAACGAGGAGGGACAGCGGTGCTCGCAGTGACCTAATATGGTGAAAGCGCCGTGGCTTCGTCAAGGACTCCAAATAGGCGGCTCGAACTACGTGCTCCTCAAAGCGGAGGCCGTGCCTTCACGTCTGTAGGCTGTGGTGTGCGATCATCGCTCAGTCATAAATCACAGGAGGCCGGAGGGACTGCGGGGATCAGCTCGGCTGTTGAATCATGCAACCCTGCTCCTGACAGATGTTTGTCTCATCCTTTTTTTTGTTGTTGTTGTTAAAAAATAAAATAAAATAAAATAATAATTAAAAAAAAAAGCCTCCAGTGGCAGAGATTATGGTACCAAACATGGTATAAATGATAATACTTGTTTCCTGAAGGCAGCACACCAGCCCTCGGCTCCACGCTGAAATACACGAGGGGTGCAATGACGGAGCCCTGCCCTTCGGTCCTGCCTTCGCTGCAGCCTCCACAACCAGCCCAGGCCTCTCCCTGCAGGCTGGGGGTCCCCCCCGGGACCTTTTTTCAGGGGCTTTCCTCGAGGCCTCGGGGACCAGCGTCACCCAAGCGCTCCGGGGTCTGCCCAGAGCCACACGGCCCAAAGCAGGGAGCTCCAAACCCGAGCAGCCCCAAATTCCTCTGGGTGCCTTTGCCTCCAGCGAGGGCTGGGGAAAGCAGCTCCCAGGAGGGTGGGGAGGAGCACGAGGGCAGCGTGAGGAGGCGGGTGAGCACCCCGGGGGCTTTGGAGCAGCACCCACAGCCTGCTTTAGGGCTCTGGCTTACACAAGCCGTGCAATAGCAGGATGGGAACGGGAACAAAAAACGTCCACGTAGCCGCGCTTCTGCGCTCCGGCGTCGTGTTCCTCCCCCGAGCCTAAGCAAAGCGCCGGGACCACCCTTCCTGCATGCAGCCGGGGGGGTGCACGCCGCTACCGCAGCGCCCGCCAGCACAAACCGTCCGGCAGAGCCGCCTCCTCGCCCTTTGTTTCTGCCGGGATTGCAGGGAAAAAGGGAGCGGAGGCTGGCCCGAGCCAGGGGTCCCCTCGCCAAACCCTCCCGGCAGTGCCACGGAGCAGGGGCTTGCACGGCGGGGGGAGCACGCAGAGCCCCCGGCCCCTGCTGCCCCACGGGACCGCCGGGGGTCTCATCGCCAGGCTCGGACTCGGAAGCACAGAGCGGAATGCGGAGCTGGGTCTGAGCTGAGAACCGGCGGCCCCGAAACCCGCAGGAAAAAATATTCCCTCCTCTCTCACTGCGTTCCCTGAGGGAGTTGCTTATCCAGCTTTGCAGCTTGAAAAAAAAAAAAAAGGCCCTGACGCAATCCGGCTGTTGCCATGGCAAGAAACGTTGCTGCTGCATTTCCCTCTGTGATTTACTGCGACTAGGACTTAGCAAGTTGTAGGACAAAGCAACAGCAAGCCACGGGATCGGCTCTCCAGCGAGGCTTGCAAAAGCTGCACGAAATCGGGGCTGGCACACATTGCCCTGAGGAACACGGCAGCGTGGGGGACACCCAACCCTGAGCGTTGGGAAACAAATGTGCTTCCTCAGCCTCCGCCATTCCCAGCTTTCTTCCCCCTCGTGCATTTCCAACCCCCGAGGGCCCCTGCCCCCTGTGCCGGGCTGGCTGCAGCTCCCCAGGAGGAGGGAGGGATGCGGACCCCGGGGACTGAGGTCCCCAAGCCTGGGGACGCGGCCCCTGCACGATTTAGGAACACGAGGCCCCTGCACAAAGTTCAGAACCGAGTGCACACCAGCGCTGCACCAAAAAGGCACCAAATCCCTTTCGGGGCGCACCGCAGCAGGCGCCGTGCCCTGCCTCCAAGGCGTGCAGCCGCTCACCCGCCCCAAGGACGCGGCCGGACTCTGCCCACCTGCAGAGCCGAGGCGATGCCCACCCCCAGGTGTGAATTTGGGGCGTTTTGCGAACTCTTCCCAGGTTGCAGAGCAAACCGGCAGCGGGCTGTGACGCCAGCACCGAGGCAGGGATTTGCACTGAGGTCGGAGCAGTCGTGTTTTTTTTTTTCCATCCTAGCTGCAAGGGCAAATCAGACCTCACGCCACGAGCAGCTCCGTGCTGCAGCGAGAGCAGCCTCGGCTCAGCCATCACCTTGGGGGCCACAAGGCTCAGCCCCCCCTCATTCTGTCCCCAGGCTTTCAGAGGGCTCAGCCGCCCCGGCTCCTGTTTGCCTGCACGGTACCTGCAGGTCTGGGGTCCCTTTAGGGCCCTTGGGAACATCCGACAGCTCCAGCCTCCCCGCAGAGCCCATGCCTCTGCACCAGCCGTGCTCTGCTTCCCTCCGGGGGCTGGTGAGAGCCTGGGGTGCCCCCCCGGGCCGGGGACGGACGCTCCTCGCTCCCCACAGCCCCGTCCCACCCCTGCATCCGCGCCGGGAGCGCTTCCAGGGGCCCCTGCGCCAGCTGCGGCTCCTCCTGGCGTGGAAAAGGCGGCAGCAGCAGCGCGCTTCTCTCCCACCTTCGCTGCTGTCAGCCTACCAGCTGTATTAGGGACTCATCTCGGTTATATAAGCCCTCATTAATCATCATCTAAGAGTATTTGCAGCACAGTCGTTCTTAAGGTCAGGAGATGCTGCCTGAGGACACCGCAAAAACTTCCACCAAGGGTGACCTTGCAGGACGCAGGCGTGGGGCTGCGGGGAGATCACCCGGAGACGTGCAGACGAGCAGCGCCGCCCGAGCGGGTTTGGTGCTCGAGGCACAGCGACACAAGCCGGGATCCTGCGGGGGCAGCCCCAGAGCCCCCCGAGCTGCGGCATCGCCCACCCGGCCAGACCCGAGGCTCCCGCACCGTGCTCCTGTGCCTCGGGAGCCCCCCTGCAACCCAACCTCTCCCCGGGCAGGAATGAGAACCGACAGCCGAGCGGATTCCCGGCCGTCTGGGTCACTTTCCCCCCCGCGCTGCCTCTCGGCCCTGCCCGCGGCTCCTGCTCCTTTTTCCCCCTTTAAGGCAGGGAAACGGGTCGGGGAGGTTCCCCCACGCGGGGCAGGCGCAGGCAAGGTCCCTGCCTCGAGCAGCACCGCGCCTGCCCGGGGAGCCGCGGCCTCGCAGGGAAGGGCCCGATCCTGGCACGCACCGAGTGCCGCGAGCCAGCGGGGCTGCACGAGGACCAGGAGAGCAGGGACCCCCCGGCAGCCCCAATTTTGGGGGTCGCGCCGCCAGCCCCCCAGCATCCTTTGTCTCTGCGCCCTCCGCTCGCCACGCAGCAGCGCCGAGGGCCTGCGAGGGGACCCCGAACCGGGAGGGCACCACTCCCCCGGCCGCACCGGGGCAGGGCAGCACCGTGGGGGGGGGTCCTCGGCCCCCGGCGCCCCTCGCCCGCTCGTGCCCCTCGCCCCGCTGAGCCGTTACCTTGGTGCTAAAGCCTGCGCTTTGTGGAGCTGTCCTCCCGCAGCTGGCTCTTGGCAGGAGGGGAGGCTCCTTCAAAGAGCCAATTCACGGGGCCTCCCCGCCCTGCCTTCCCCCGCGGGCAAGGTGGGGGCTTTCTCACGAGGGGGGGAGAACGGGGCTGGGGCCCCCGCAACACGGCCGGGACCCCACCGTGGGGCTGGGGGTGAAGCCGGCCCCGGGGCTGAGCTCACCCCAAAGGGGGCACCGAGCATCCGACCGCCCAGCAGCACCCTGCGGCCCCCCAGGACCACCGCAGCAGCCCCCCAGGACCACCACGAGCAAACCCACGGCCCCGAGAGCACCGGGGAAGGAGGCACCAGCACCAGGCTCCCACCGCCGCGAGCCGAAGGGGGAGGCGAGGGGATGCAGCCCCCCAGGGCTGAGCGCCCCCCAGGCACAAAGCCCCGCTCTGGGCTGGAAATCCTCCCCCGGCCACCAGCCCAGCCCCGCTGCCGGAGCCCCGAGAGCTCTGGATAAGCCTCCCCCAGCATCCCTGAGCAGGATGCGACCTGCCTCCCGCTGCTGGGGGCGAGCCGTGGAGCAGCAGGACTTGGGGAAGCACCCAGGGCAGGACCCAGCCCCCCCCCCCC
>CM021792.1:698999-717180 GCA_011076525.1 Nettapus auritus | reverse complement strand
GGCCTCGGGCACGGCTCAGCACCTCTGCCCGCAGCCGGAGAGGGCCCTGGGGACCGAGGGCACCCGCTGCTGCCCTTCCTCCACCCCCTCCTTCGCCCCCCCCTCCGGCACAGTTCATGTTTTGGAAAAAAGAAAAATAAAATAAAATAAAAAAGAGCGAGATCCGGGAAGCGGGGGCGCGGTTCCTGTTTTAACGCCCACGGCTCCTGAGCTCGCCCCCCCCGCGCCGCACGGGGCCCGCTGCGGGCAGGGTGCTGCATGGGGGGGGGGGGGGGGGGGCCGCCGGGGGGGCCCCCCCCGGCGGGGGGCTCTGCACAGCCCCCACCCCCCCCCCCCCCCCCCCCCCCCCACCCTGGGGCGTCCGCGTGGGTGGGTGCCGGTGGGGGGCCGTGGGAGGGCTGGGCACGGGTGGGGGGCGTTCACACGCCGCGTGCGCCCGCTGCGGCCGGACGGCTCCGTGCGCGCACCCAGCCCTGCCCCACGGCACCCACGCGTGCACCCTGCCCCACGGCACCCACGAGACCTGGCACGGCACGGCTGCGGCCCCTCGGCACCGCTCAGCACCCCAAAAAACGGACGGGAGGAGAGCCCCCCCACTCCATGGGCGCATTCGAGGGTGTCCCTGCGTGGCGTCCCCGTCCCCACCCGTCCCCGTTGTCCCACGGGACCCTGCACCCATGGGTGCCGGCGGTGCCCGAGGGTGCTGAGCACTGCCGTGGCGGTGGCAGCAGAGGGCAGCCACGCTACGTGCACGGCACCGATCCTGCGCTCCCGGCGCTGCACGCGTGGCCCCGCAGCCCACGCGTGTGCCGTGGCCACCCCCCGGGACACCCCTGCACGTCCCCTCCACCTCCCCACCCGGCTCCTGGCTGAGACCGGGGGCACCCCCTGCTCCCGGCTGCACGTGGGGCTGACCCCAGCACCCCCCCAGCACCCCCCAGCACCCCCCAGCACCCCCCAGCACCCCCTTCCCCGCTGCAGGGCGACTCGGGGCGCAGCAGAGGCGCAGGCTCCGCACAACCCGAGCGCCGTGGCCGTGGGTGGCGTGGGAGGGGGCGCGAGGGGGGGCTGCGAGGCTGCAGGAGCCGGCCCCAGGCCCCCTCCCACCGTGCTCCCCCCCCCGGCCCTGCGCAGAGGGTGGTCGCGGTGCGAGTGCTGGGGGTCTGCAGCCGCCCGGCGGTGCTGCAGGCGGTGGGTGGTCCCGGGGCTTCCCCAGTGTGGGGTCCGGCTCCAGACACCCCCCCGCTCCGAGCCCCCCTCGTGCACCAGAGCCCAGCCCGAGCCCCCCCACGCCGCCAGCCCCCCGCAGCCCCCCAGCAGGCTCCATTCGGGGGGGGGGCTGCCTCCCCCTGCCCGGTCACCAGCACCACGCCAGCCCCCCCGAGGCAGCCAGGGGGGTCCCAGCACCCGGCGTGGGGCCACGCGGAGGTGTGCACACCCACGTGGAGGTGCCCACGGGAACACGCGCGTGTGCACACGGCCGTGGGAGCACACGCGTGGCCCCGCTCACACCCAGCTGGGCACCGAGGCCGCAGCCGGGCGGACGAGGACACGCAGGGGCACCCACGCGGGCGTGCGAGCGCCCAGCCACACGCGTGTGACCGTGCCGCGGCAGTGACGCTCTCCCTGTCCCCGAGTGACTGTCTGCTCCGGGATGAATCACTCCCCTGCGCCGTGCCTCAGTTTCCCCACAGGGGCCGGTGGCCCCGGGCTCTTCACGGTGCAGGAGAGGAGCCAGACGGCGCCGGGGGCCACGTCTGCGCGCTGTGCCCCGGGGCCGAGCTCCCTGAGCCCCTGTGTTCACACCAGTTCACACCACCCCGTGCACACCCAGCCACGCGTGCGCCAGGTCCCGCACGCTTGCACACGGCCGGACACGCGTGCACGGGGACAGCCCCACCTCGGCTGCGGCCGTTGCACGCACAGGCGTGCGTCTCGGTGCACACGCGTGTGCACCCGCTGTGCCCCCCCCCACTCGTTGCAGGGCTCGGGCCCCTCGGCGGCGCTGCACCCACGCTGCGCCCGCTGCAGCCGTCGCCGTGGCAACGCTCCGGATTTATCAATGGAGACGATTTCGGGAACGCTCCCGGAGAGGCGGGAGGAGGAGGAGGAGTTGTGCAGGGACACGGCGGGCGGCTGTGGGAGCTCACGGGGACGCTGCACGGAGCCTGCACGCCGAGGGCGCCGTGTGCACACGCGTGTGCGAGGGAAACCTGGCCAGGCTGCGGGCCGGGGGCTCGGGAGGAGCATCCTTTCCAGGAGGAAGCCGCTCCCTGCCTGGTGGCGGGCAGCTTTTCCTGTTCCTGCAGGGAGGGCAGAGCCCGGCGACGGGGGCCGGGGCTGCTGCAGGAGCAGGGAGCAGGGCGCTGGGTCCTCTGCCTCGCCGGGGGGTACAATGGGGGTGCAATGGGGGAGGCCGGGCCCTGTCTGGGGGGGGGGATGTGCCGCCTGGTGCTCAGCACGCAGGACAGTGAGTCAGGACGCCAGGCTCTATTCTTGGCCTGCCGCTGACTCAGCGCGTGGCCCCAGGCAAGGCACGCCGAGCCCCACGCTTCCACCGCGCTTCCCCAGCACGGCGGTGATGGGGAAGGGGTGCTGGGACCCCCAGGGCTGCAGCCTCAGGGTGCCGAGACCCTGCTCCTCTCAGGGCTGGCCCTCACTGGGGTCACACTGCAGTCCCCCCAGCCCCAACCCGGGGACACGGCCGGGACGCGTCCTGGTTTTCCTCCTTCCCCTTCTCCATGGGAACCAAAGGCCCAGGGAGCTGCTGCATCAGCACAGATCCCGGGGTCACTGGTGGCACGCGTGGGCACCCGCAGCACTCACGCATGAACCGAATCATCTCCGGCAGGAAGGCGCAGTCAGTCCGCACAAGGGTGGCCGTTACTTCGGGCACGAGCACCGAGTTAATCCCTGCAGGAAGGCGGCATCACTTCGAGCCTGAGCACGCCGCGCGCGCATGCGTGAGCACACGAGCCACCCGTGCACGAGCACACAGTTAATTCACGTGCAGGCGCGCACTCGGCGCATGCACGGCTGTGTGATTAGGGCACGGACGAGAGCCCGATTCATCCACGCGTGAGCGCACACTCAGCTCACAGCCGAACACCCGACTGCTCACGCATGAGCACCCAGTTTGTGCCCGCAGGAGCGCCCGGCTCCGCGCCCCGTGCCAGAGCAGGGGCACCCGTGAGACTGTGGCCCCACGAGCAGCCGGGCAGGAGCAGAGCAAGCACGGGGCAGCAGCAGGAAACCCTGCAGCAGCCGGGCCCCCCCCGCACTGCCAGCACCCCCCAGGAACGGGAGGGACCGAGCACAACCCACCGTGAGGCTGCAGGAAGCCGAGACAGGGACTAAGCCTGGGGAAAGGCGGGGAACAGGAGCTCACTGCGGCGTTCATTGTTTGTGTTTTCTCCTTCCCTGCTCCCCAGATCAGTGCCGAGAAGTTTGAGTTAATTGGCAATCAATTAAATTAAGCACGAATTCCTGAGCAGAGTCTGCTCTGCCCGCAGCACCTGGTGCCTTCGCGCCTCGGCTCGCGCTGCAGCGGCAGCCCCAGGTGGCCGCGTGTCACCGGGGCCCCGTGGCCCAGCCAGGACGGGGCCGAGGCAGCGGGGAGGAAGCGAGGCCGGCGGGGCCATTTCCCAGCTGCTCGCCCCAGGAAACAAAACCTCTGCGACCGCACGTGCAGGGCAGGCGGACGCGCTGCGTGCCCGAGCGCCTCTTCCTGAGCCTCCCCTGCTCCCTGGCACAGCGGGTGGGTGCCCCCCAACAGCACGGCCCCTTGCACGGGGGGGCACGAGTGGGAATTATCCTGCCCACCCCCGTGAAATGCACGAGCCCCGGCATCTCCTGCCCGTGCCCGTAGCCCTGCAGTGGGGCCGTGCCTCCAGCACCAGCACCAAGAGCCCGCGGGGACGGGCACCGCTGCCCCCGTACCGCGGGGACGCTCACCGCTGCCGCTTCCAGGAAGGGCTGAAGAGGAGGCGATGGGATCTCGGGTTCACACCAGCTCAGCACTTTCGCAGCCCTCCCCAGCCCCGTCACACCCGGCTCATCGCACGCCTGCTCACACACACACACATACACACACACAGACGCACGCACACGCTTGCCGGGCCCCCGGCCAAAGCCACAACACACACACAGCGAATAAAAGAGCGAAAAGGAGGGGGGGAAAAAACTCCAGTAAGTGAATGACCCTTTTTCCAGCCTCACCACAAAACATTCCTGACATTTTGGGCTGAGCCAGCGAGGGCGCGTGCATGTGCCGGGGGCCGTGGTGTGCGCGCTCGGGGGCTCGCTGGGGGTGCTGGTGGCGGCGCAGCCCCCCGGGGCGAGGGTCCTGGTGCTTGGTGCTGTGCCACTCGCAGCCTCCACCCAGCACCGGCCCTGCCGCTGGCTCTGCCCAGCCACAGAAGGATCCCGGAGAAGCTGCTTTGGGATGAGAACCGACAAAACTCGGAGCAAGGATGAGCCACGGGGGCCAGGGGCTCAAAGGCTGCCGCGGGCAGCTTGGCCACCACGCAGCTCACTGCAGAGCCAAGCCGCGGGGTGTCCGGGCAGGCTGCGGCCACGGCGCTCGCGGCCGGTTGGGATTTGCAGCCCAACGGCCCAGGGAGAGGCCGGCAGCCCCAGCCCAGGTGAGCTCGGACACGGGAAATCCCCGGCAGCTGGAGCCAGGAACCCACAGTTCCTGCTCCAGCCCAGCCCAGCTGCACGGGGAAGGCACCTTTGTCCTAGGGCACAATGCTGAGCTCTGGGGCTCCTGCCAGGGTCCATTTGCCACCCAGCACCCCGGACGGGTGCTCGGCCCCAGGCAACATCCCACCGGCCACGGGGCAGCCTGGCCGCACTCCTCCTCCCCATCTGCCGGCCCAGGAAAGATCCGTGCCGTGCCCGGAAACTTGCTGACTTCTGAAAAATGGGTATTGGAAATAAAACCTCATCCGAAGTCCTGGGGAAAGCGGGCTGGCGGCCGTGCCGCGGCCGTGCCGAGCACAGGCGGCTGGCGGACGCGAGCAGCAGCCGTGCCGTTGCGCTCTAGCGCTTTATTAATCACGGCCTGGATCAGCTATTCCATTATTTTGCCTGGGATCGATGCTGGGCTGGCAGCCCTATAATTAACTGACTCAGCCTGTTTACCCTTCACAAAATCCTGGCAAAGCGCTGCATTTTCCCCTGCCCTCAAGTCCCCCGGTGCTGTGGCCGGCAGCCCGTGCAGCGCTCCACGCCGAGCTCCTCGCAGCTGCTTCGTGGCCGAGCGGCTCCGGCAGCCTCCGCTCGCTGTCCCCAGGCCCCTCGTTCCCTGGCAGCGGCTTCGCTGCCCCACCGCCGCCGCTCAGCAGCGAGGGCAGATCCTCGCCGGGTTGACCCCACGCCGCCGTGGGGCCGTGACGTGCAGTGGGAGCTCGGGGTGCCCCGCGCCCGTCCCGGCGCCATCTCAGCGTGGCTGACACAGAAGCTCTTTCTCTCGAGGCTTTTTCCCGGGGCTGCTACCTGCGCGTGGTGCCGGGGGCGGATTTGCCGTTTTGCTCTCACACCTCCACCACTTTCCCCTGAACGCCAGCCCGGCCTCGCGCCTCCGTAGCGCTGCCGCCGTGAAAGCTGAAATGTCCCCGTGCTCCGGGAGGTGACACACATCTGAAACCAGAGCGGCTCCGGCCCCCGCTCAGGCTGCAGCTCCCCGTGCTCCCCGGCACGCTGCAGGGAGCTGCTGGGACAAGCGGTGCTGCAGGCACGAGCACAGCCCCAAAACGCAGCTGCTCCTCTGCGGCTGCTCCCAAAGCCGCGGCCGCTGGCACATTTTGGGGTCTGGGTGGCCGGGGCGCACCAGAGGCTCCCCTGGGGCGAGCGAAGGAAGCGCAGCTTCACACCAGCTCGCTGTTTGTTTGTTTTACAGATGACTCATTCCTAAAGCGCTGCGTCCCCGTGCCTCCCCACCTGCCTGCGGGTGACTCACTGCCAGCTCCGCGCTGCTCGCCGCGACCCCCAGGTGCCACCTGCAGTGACCCCGTCCCCGGGAAGGGATCGCGGCCACACGGGGACACGCATGGGACGAAGGGGAAGCCTTCGAGGACGAAGGGCAGGAGCTCGCAGCGGGCAGAGTTAAGGGGATTTTGGCTGAACGCAGCTGGAGGAGCCGCACCGGGACACGGGCAGCGCTGCGCGGCCGTGGGCAGCGTGGGGCCGGGACAACCTGTGGGGCACGGGGCCAGGGAGAGCTCAGCAGAAGCGGTGCCGGAGGGCAGGGCCGGGGTGGCTGTCCCAGTCATTGCGAAAGCGATTCTGGCGAGCGGGGCCTGGGAACGGGCTGCGGCGCCAAGCGCCGAGGGGGCAGCAGCTCCACCTCGCTCTGACTCAGGGAGGCCGCCCCGTGCCACCGCGCAGCGCCCGGCCCTCAGCACCCCGCTGACCACCGGCGTGGGGCGGCCAGGCTCAAGCAGCCGGCCTCTGCCCGCTCCCCGTCCCTTCCCGATCCCATCAGGGAGGTGAGCACAGAAGCGCAGGGCACCGATGAGACCCTGTCTGCTCCAGCAATGAGTGCTGGGAGCCAGCGGCAGGAGCCCCTCTCCCCTCTGCAGCCACCAGCACCCACACCCTGCCCGTGCCCAGGTGCCCCGTGCCTCCTGCGGGATGTTCCAGCACCCCAGACCCAAACCTGTGCCCATGGAGCAGCCCCGGCACGGAGCCTTGTGCCTGTGCTGCACCAGGGAGCCCAGGGCAGCGCTCAGCACCGCTGCCCGGGGGCGGCACGCCGGTTGGGCTGGCGCTGCACAGCTGGCACCACCAGAAACACCCCGGGAAACGTGCCCGAGCCTGAAGCCGGTGCTCAGGCGTGAGTCAGGGCGTGCGCGGTGCCACCCCGAGTGCCCGGAGCTGCCTCCTCCCGCGCACCCGGCCTGGCAGGGCCGGAGCTACCGGCCCCCCGGGACTGAAGGGGACCCCACGAGAGGGCAGCGGCCCAGGGCTGGGGGCCCAAAGCCCAGCCCCGCTCCCCGCAGCCCGGCTCCGCTGCAGCGCGGCCATGGGCTCCACGTGGCTGCGCGATGGCAGGGGCCGGCCGGGGGGTGGGGAGAGGCAGGAATCCAGGACTGAGTCACGGCTTCCTCTGCGCGCCGTGAGTCATCCCCGGCAGGCAGTGGGGAGACGCGGGGCCGGCGAGCAGAGCCCGCCGGGGAGAGGAGCGCGCACGGCTGCGTGCGAGGGCAACCCCTGGCATGTGCGTGTGCGCGGCCCCGCTGCGCCGCCCGCGCGTGCACCCGCGCCTTGACGTCAGCGGGAGGCTGCTGGGGGTGCGTGTGTGCCCCCCCCCAGCTGCAGGCAAGCCCAGGAGTGCGAGCAGGCGCTGGCACGTGTGTGTGTGTGCGTGCACACGTGTGCGCTCACCTGCCCGGGTCCTCAGCAGGCACGAACCCAAGGTGCAGGAGAAGCTGCGTGTGCACGATGCACGCGGATGCAGCCGTGCAAGCAGCCGCACGCGGCCCCGGTGGCACACACCCGCCGTGCCCGTGCCTTGCACGCCAGCTGGAGCCTGCCTGCGGGGCTGGGGAGCGGTGCAGGCACCAGCAGCACCCCCCCGGCACCCCTTGGCCACGGCTCCTCGCTCCCAGCACCCCAGGAAGGTGGCCGGGAAGCTTCGCCCAGCTCCGGCTCCCCCCATGCCTGTGCCGCAGCCCTGAGCCTCCACCACGCACACAGCCCCTGCACAACCGGTGGCCACCCCCCAAAAAAAAAACCCCGGTGGGTGCCCGTCCTCCTCACACAGCCAGACCCAGCACCTGGCTGCAGCGCAGACGCAGGATGTGCACCCCAAATCCTCCCCCCCAGCTGCGGGTGCGCAGCCTGCACCCACCCTTACATGCGGGGGGGCCTCCCGGAGGGGGGGGAGCACCCTTGCCGACGTGGCAGCTACCCGGGGGGGCTGGGGGAGGTCAGGGGAGGAGCCCCCGCACCCTGCAAACAACGGGACCCCCCCGGCGCTGCTCCCCCCAGCAGAACGCCCCCCTCCGCGGGCACACGCCCCCCCCCCCCCCCCCCCCGCGGCCCCCCCCGGGCCCCCCCCCCCCCCCCGCTGCTGGGGACGGGGAGGGGGGGCGCTGCCCACGCCGCGGGAGCCTGGGCGGTTGCCACGGCAACGGGCCTCCCTCGCGCCGCCGGGATGAATGGGGCGGGAGCGCGCGCGGCGGCTCTGTGAATGAATGAGCGCGCGGCGCCCCGCGGGGCTGCGCAAAACCCGGAGCGGAGCGGGGAGCACGGAGCGGAGCCCGGCTGGGAACACCCGGCCTGGAGCGGGAGGGCAAGGACTGGAGCTGAGCCCCCGGCCCCGCGGCAGTCGGTGGGGGTCCCCCCTGCAGGCACCACGCCGGGGCTGCTCCCCCCGCACGGCCCGGGGGGGAGCCCCCGTTTCTGCACACTGGGTCCAGATGCAGGGGGCTGTGCTGCCCCCTTACACCCCCATCAGACCCCTTACACCCCCACCGACCCCATCCTGGTCCTGCTGTGGGGCTGGGGCTCCCCGGTCCCCTCCTAGCTTGGGGTCAACGTGGGGCCCTGCGATTAACCGGGGGGCTGCAGGGGGCCTGCCCAGCTCTGGGCAAGCTGTGGGCTGCCTGCACCCTGCCGGGTCCCTCCCTCACTGCCCGCCCCCCCCCCGCTCGCTGCAATAGCCCCGGTTCCCAGCAGGCAGGATGGAGCAGGGTGGCACCGCCGCGTCTTCCCAGCAGGGCCTGGGTCAGCCCCGGCTGTCCTCGTCCCCAGCACAGCCCGTTCCCAGCACAGCCGGTGCAGGAAGCGGCGTTGCGACACGCGGGCCGGTTCCCCACGCGGGGAGGGGGCATTCCGGGGCTGCCTGGGGGCTGAGTCACCCCCGGCCACCAAGGCCACGCACACGGAGACGCGCCGTGGCCACACGCAGTGCTTGTGTGCGGGGCCACGGGAGGCACGCGCGGGTGGGAGTGTGCACACGCAGGACACGCAAACACGTGGGGACACGAGCATGGCACATACGGTGACACGCAGCTGTGACCACGCAGAGACACGGCACAGCTCCTCGGGGGCCACAGGCACGCACACACACACACGTGCACACATGGGGGGGGGACACAAGCCCCCAGCAGACAGCACCCTGCAGCACAGCAGCAGGCGCAGGACCCTGCAGCTGCAGCCACCGCGCGCGGGGACCGCCAGCAGCCTGCACGTCCCCAGCTCCTGTGCATGTTGGGGACATTTCGGGGGGGGCAGAGACACTGCGGCCCCCAGGGACCGGCAGCAGGGGTGTGCGCGGGGCGTGCGGCCGAGCGTCGCTTGCTCGCCGGGGCTGCGTCACCCGCGCTGACGCATCGCTACCTGTGGGTCCCGCCGCTATATATAGCCCCGCGCACGCCCCATCTGCTCTCTCAGCGCGGCGGCTGACGGCTCAGGGGGGAGGTTAAGGGGGGGGGGCAGCTCAGCACCCCCCTCTCCGTGACACCGGGGCCCAGAGGCTGGGTGGCCCCGCGCCAGCCCCGAAAATCGCAGCAGCGAAGGAGGCAGCCGGGGGGAGCGCGGCGCGGTGGCACCGTGCCACCTGGCAGGGCTGCGGCTGGCAGGGCCGGCGCGGACGTCACGCGGGCTCCTCGAGGTCCTCGTAAACACGGTGACGCACCGGCGCTGCCCTCCGGCCCCGCTCCTCGCCACGCTGCTGGGGCCACGCTGAGCATGGCGTGGGGCGATGTGGGGAGACCCCCACCCACCGCCACGCTGCCGTCACCGGGTGCATTTGAGCACCGTCCCCGGGGGTCCCCGCTGGGGGCTGAGCCCAGGTCCCACTCCCAGCTCCCTGCAGGAGACACCGGGGTGGTCCCCAGGTGTTGGGACACAGGGGGCTGGAGTTTTTGCTGCTGGTAGCGGCCCCTTTCCAAGAGCAGGCAGCCAAACTGGGGCTCCCAGTATGACCAGTGCCGGCTCGCAGCGCGGTGCCGTGGCCGTGGGGGTGGCAGCTGCAGCACAGGGCCCTGCCGCGGCTCCATCCTGGCTCCGGCGTGGGGCCTCCGGAGGAGGAGGAGGCGCGTGGCCGTCCCCTGGGAGCGGGCTGGGCGGCGTGCCCCTGGCTGCGCGTCCCCCGTGATATCACCGCCCAGGCATGCCGGGCTGCCTCCGCCGGCCGCGGCCCAGAGCCAGGCTGCGGGGGGGCCGGGGAGGCCCCGTGGCCACGGGGGGACCCTCTGCACCCCAGCCCGGTGCTTGGGGATGCAGTGCAAGGAGACCGGTGTGCACACACAGCACCCACGCGTGCACACACAGCACCCATGTGTGCCCAGCGCTGTGCACACACGTATCGTGACGGCACAGCCACGTGCACGCCACCGCTTGCACGCCTGCACTGCAGCGCACTCCCCCCTCCGTGCGCACATGCGGCTGCACTGCACCCGTTGCACACGTACGTGTGCACACTGGCTGCGTGTTGTGCATGCACACGCGTGCGTCGGGGCCCCAGGACACGTGTGGGGTGGAGGGCGGCTGAGGGCGGTTTGGGCGAGCGCCGTGGGGCTGGGCTGGGAGCGGTGTGGGGCTGGGACGGGACGGAGGCCGCCGGCCGGCCGGGGGGGTGGGGTGAGACATTCCTTGCGGCGCTTGTTATTTTATCTGGTTCAAAGTCAGTTCCTGGAATGTTTTTAATTCCAGGATCCCGTCTCTGTGCCGGCAGCTCCCTCCCCGGCCCCCCCGTTCGCCGCCTCCGCGCCCCACGCCGGGGCTGCCTGCCCGCAGCCCAGCCCCTCGCCGTGCCCTGCGGGACTGCAACCGTGGGGGCCCCACGAGGGGCCGTGCCTGCAGCTGCACCGGGGCCCGCATGGGCACAGGGTGGGCTCTGCACCCCAAAGCCATGCCCAGGGCAAGGCGGCTCGGGCTGCACCCATAGGTGCCCCGGCGGTGGGAGGCCACCCACAGCCCCCATGCGGGGGCCGGAGCTCGCCCCCACGAGCGCGCTGGGACCCTGCTGCCGGCAGACGCCGTGTTCCCGGCTCCTGCCAGGGACACGCCGGCTCGTCGCCCACCCGGCGTCTGGCACAGCCGCGCCAGCGCCGTCTCTCGCCAGCAGCCACCAGCGGGTGCCCGGCGCAGCAGCGGGTGGCACCCATGGGGCTGCGGGCCGGGGGCTCTTCCCGAAGCAGATAATCAGCCCCGCACGGGTGCTTGGCAGTGGGGTGTGCACACGTGTGTGCGTGTGCACGCGGGTTTGCACGCAGCGTGCTGCCTGCATGCACACACAAGCCGTGGCAAAGCAGCTTGTGTTTTTTTGGGGGGGTGAGGAGCAGTGGGTGGGTGTGCAAGGGGCTGGGTGTGCACAGGGCCGGTGTGCAGCAGGGCTGCGGCTGTGGGTGTGCGCCGGCCCCAGGGGTGTGACGGGAGGCCCGTGGGAGCCGCGCGGCTCTCACCACCGTGGGTGTTGCCCGACGCACCCTCTGCTGCGGGGGCTGAGCTGGCGGGGCTGGGGGGCACCCGGTCCGACCCGCTGGCACCCGCTGGCCCTGCGTGGGTGGGGGCCTCGCTGCCCCTCCGAGGGTGCCTGGCTGGCGGCGGGGCCCCCGCCGGCCCCAGCCCTCTCCTGTCGGC
This sequence comes from Nettapus auritus, assembly GCA_011076525.1. Classification (NCBI taxonomy): domain Eukaryota; kingdom Metazoa; phylum Chordata; class Aves; order Anseriformes; family Anatidae; genus Nettapus; species Nettapus auritus. The sequence goes on along the minus strand of CM021792.1, from coordinate 705,585 downwards.
ACCGCTGCAGGCGCAGGGGCTGGCGCAGGTCAGGGTCACCCCGTGGTGCTCTGAGCTTTAGGACTGAAGGCAAATATTTGCCCCAGGCTGGCGGCTGAGGCCCGGCGGGGTGTGTGCTGTGCGCACCGGGCCGTGGGCTGCTCCCGGGGGGGCTGGGGAGGGGGCACCCCCTCTGCCTGGGCAGCTGCTGCTGCGGGTGTCCCACGGGGGGCACGGTTCCCCCTCGGGGGGCTGATATATGGTGGGGGTGCAAGGGGAGCGTGCACTGCTTGTATGCACGCTCACCTCTGCATGTCCCTGCGTGCACAGCCCCCTCCCCGTGCATGTTTCCCACCCCCCCTATGCATGCACTCGCACCCAGTGTGCACCCTCCCCTGCAAGCACCCCCTGTGCACACTCACACGTGTGAGGCCGCACACACACACAGGAGCCCACCCACCAGTGACACCCGTCCCCCCCCCAGCAGACACCACACCAAAGCGGCGACGCTGGCGCTGCCGCATTGCCTCATACTGGGAGGACTGGGACGAGCGCGGCCGCGCCAGCGTGGGCCTGGCCCTGCAGGGCGGGGAGCGGGGACGCGGGACGGGGCGGGGGGCGGCAAGGAGGCGTCGGGCAGGACGGGGCGCGGGGCTGCGACGAGCACCTGGACACCGGCCTCACCCACCCCCCCACCCCCCTCCGGACCCCCCCACACCCCCCGTTATCACCGGCATCTCCCGGCCCCGGGCGCGGTGATGTCACCCGGCGGCGGCGCGATGCGGCGCCCGTGTCCCAGCTTGCCTCCTGCCGCGCTGCAGACACCTCCCGTGGGTGCCTGCGGTGCGGTGAGGCTGGCTGAGCCGAGCTGTGCCATGCCTGCGGTGCCATACGACGCTGTGCCGTGCCAGGCCGTGCTGTGCCACGCCGTGCTGTGCCACACCGTGCTGGGCCATGCTGTGCTGTGCCAATCTGGGCTATGCCGTACTGTGTTGTGCCATGCCGTGCTGTGCCACACCACGCTGTGCCATGCCATGCTGTGCCGTGCTGTGCCATGCAGCCCTGTGCCGTGCTGCCCCATGCCGTACCACGCTGTGCAGCACTGTGCCTCTGCTGTGCCTCGGTGCCAGGCCTGTCCCATGCCCATCCCACACCCTGTACCCCCAGCAGCACCCTCAGCTCCCCCAGGCCCCCCAAACTCATTGAGCTGGGACAAAGCCAAGGGGAGGGGGCCAGAAGGAGGAACCCCCCCTGTGGGGCCAGCGGTGTGGGGGACCCTGGGGGCCACCAGTAGCGCAGCTGCCTGCACACGCCTGGGTGCTGCCACCGTGCACAGCTACCTACTGCGCCCCCCGTGCACACGCGTGTGCACGCAAAGAGGTAGGCGTGAGCGTGCACACGTGCGTGTGTCCCTGCGCGTGCCCGGCCGGGCAGGGATTGCCTTAAAAGGCCTCCGCCATTTGCTCAGCGCGGCGAGCGGCTCCTCTTCCCCTTGCCAAATTTGGCGCGAGTGGCGCGGGCCGGGGGTGTCGGGGGGGGGGCAGCCCAGGGCTCTCGCTACCCGAAATGACGTCAAAGCCGGGCGCTGGCAGCGGGCCGCCCGGTGCGGCACAAGCCACCGCAGGAACCGGAGCCACTTCCTCACCCGGCCTCGGCTTCCTCCGCAGCTCGGCCCCGGGGCGTCGGCTGCCCCAGGGGGGCTTTGGGGCCCAGTGAGCCCCCCCCAGGCCCCCTGGGTGTTCCTGCAGGGAGAAGGCAGCGGCCCCAGCTGGGAAATCCCAGCCGCAGGGTGCTGGGGGCCCCGTGGGGCTCTGGATTGCTCCATCCCCTGAGTTCCTCCCCCGGCTCCCTGGGGTGCGGGGATGCAGCTGGATGGGGATGGGGGGGAACAGGCTCAGGGTGCAGGGATGCAGCTGGCTGGGGATGTGGGCACCAAGGCCTGAGGGGGCTCCTGCCCCCTCCCCAAATAACAGCCCGACAGGTCAGCCCCTGTTTCCCTGGGGTCAGGCTTTGCCCATGAACCCCGCGGTGCCCCCTGGTGCTAGGGGTGCCCCACGCTGGGTGCAGAGGCGCAGGGGTGGCAGGGAGCAGCGCAGCTTCACCCCACAGCCCCCCAGGGTGGGCTCGCAGCGGGCTGGGGACGGACACACGACGGGGACACTCCTGCCCACGGCATCCCCAGCTGTGACACCGCAGCCACCGCTGCCCGGAGCCATGCCGGCCGCGCTGCCCTGCGGCCCCGCTGTCTGCCTGTGGCCCTGCACAGCACTGGGTGCTCAGCTCACCCGGCCATGGGACCGCAGCAGTGCTCACCACCCCCGGCTTCCTGCCCGCTACCCGGAACGGAGCCGCCGGCCCCGCGCCCTGGCACTTTCCACCCGGGGACCCAAAGGGCCTCTCCCTGCGGGAGCCAGCAGCGGGGCCGGGGGAAGCCGTGGCAGGGCCGGAGCTGACGCGCAGCCCCAGGGCCTTCCCCTCCCCGTCACCTTCCCCGGGGCGGGGGAAAGCCGCGGGGAAACGAAGCCGCTGCTGCAGGTGGGGAAACTGAGGCACGGCCACGCCAGGCCCTACGGATGGAAGCCGGGGCAGTGGGGCCGGAGTTCGGTGGCTGTGGGTTTGCGGCCGCCCCGCCGCCGTGACGCAGGAGGGCGGCGAGCCGGGCTGGTGGAACCGGCCAAGCTCCTGGGGCACCGGCCCAGCACGCCGGCGGGACGGGGCCCGCGGGACAGGGCAGCGCGTGAGCGGGTTCGCCCAGTTGGGTGAGCGCCGCGCAGCCCCGGGGTCCGGCGTGCCGCCAGCACTGGGAACGCCGGCCCCGACACGTCCCCATGGGGAGAGGGGGGTGTGCAGCACGGGGACCCCAATGGTAAGGCCACACCGAACCCGCTCCCCCTTCCCAAGAGGAAGGTGCAGAGCCGCTGCTTCCCCCCTGCTTTTAGGTTTCCCTTCCTCCGGCAGGGCACGGGGCTTGTGAGCGAGTGCAAGGCTTGGCACGGCTGTGCACAGGTGTGGACACAGGTGAGCTGGTGCAGGTGTGTGCACGTGCTAATGCACACTGATGCAGGGTGCAATGAGGGAGCTGAGCGGCCCCAAACGCACGGAGGACACCAGGAGGACACGGGACACCCCCAGCCCCAACGCCGACAGCAAGAGCAGGCGCGGTTGCATCCAGACTGCCCAAATTTATTTCAAAAATAAAAAATAAAATATTAAAGACCGAAAGCCTCGCTCTCCCCCCCGCCCCCCCCCCCTCCCCGAAACACACAAAAAAGACTTTTACAGACAAAAAACACATCACATGGGTTCTCTATTTGCACAGATCTCCTGACGAAAAAATCAAAGTCGGACAAGAAAAAGGATTTCTACGGCCTATGCAAGACTATGTCAGTATTGGCTCAGTCGGGTAATTAATGTCTATAAATATTAGCCCCACGGCTTGCAGACAGCCATGACCAAGTACTGGGTTTGTTTATTCATTATTTTTTTTAACTTTTTTTTTTTCCTCCTTTAAGTTAAAAAAAATCCAACCGACCAACCGGCGGGTGGGAAAGAGCCCAGCGACTCGGCCGTTGGTCTCTGCCGCGGAGGGAAGGCGCCATTTCTTCTCCCTCCGAAAAATAAAAATAATAAAAAAACACCCCCAAAACAAAGCCCCCCCCACCCTCGCTGCGGCAGCGGGGCCGGTGGCGCCCAGGCACACGCGTGTGTCCCCCCCCCCGCCGCCCGCGCGGACCGGTAAAGTGCACGCGGGGCCGGGGAGGGGGGGCCCAGCCCCGCAGCCGAGCAATGCTACATATAGAAGGGAAGGAAAACAAACGGCCCCCCAGGCTGGTGGGGGCCCCCAGCACCTCCGGAAGAGACTTCGTCTCCTCCTGCCCTCGTCGGGGGGGGGGGGGCCGGGTCGCCCCCGCTGCGCCCCTCGTCACGGCCAAAGCAGCAGCTTGGAGCCCCCCGGCTGGGGCAAGGGAAGAGGCTGGGGGGGGGGGCAGCTCCTGCCCCGGACCCTCCCCAAAGCAGGGGGGGGGCTGCTCCAGCTGCCCACCCCCCCTGAGACCCCCCCCCTTATTGAAACGGTCCCCCCGGCGCAGCCACGTCCGCAGGAGCCGGCGAATCTAGAGGAGATCTGGCCCACGAAAACAGAAAGGAGACCCCCAGGCGGGGCGGGGGGGGGGCACCCCCCTTCCCGGCAGAGTCCGCGGCCCCCGGGGCGCCGGCACGGCTCTATGCTACGACGAACTCGGACTTCATGTCCGCCTTGACCTCCGGCTTCCAGACCGAGTCCTCGAAGTCCAGGTCGAGGCTGCCCTCGCTGGAGACGCTGCTGTTGCTGTTGGTGCGGCTGGACTTGCGGTTGGGCAGCCAGTGGTAGGGGGCGCGGGCGTCCCGGCGCGCCTTCCTGCGCAGCCGCTTCTGCTGCATCAGCAGCTGCAGCCGCTCCACCTTGCAGCGCGTCGCCCGGTTCTCCGTCTGCCGCAAGCGGTCGCCTGCAAGGGCGAAAGGGGGGCACGGGGTCAACGCAAGGGCACGGTGCCCGCGGCAACCCGAAATCGGTCCTAGGGGGGGCGCAGGGTGCGGGAGCCCTTCACTTTTTTCCCCGCACCCAACAGGGTCTGTGGCAACCCGAAATTGGTCCTAGGGGTGCGGGACCCCCTCCCTTTACCCCAAAAAAGAGGCCAAGGAGTCCGTTCTGAGGTGCTGGCCCCACCGTGGCACAAGGGAGGATGAAGAGTCAGGGAGAAGGAGGAAAAAGGGAACCCGGTCAGTGATAAACGTGGCTGGGAGAGCAACGAGGCCCCAGCTGCAACCGCAGGGATGGGGGCTCAGGGCGCAAAGGGGACGGAGCGGCTCCACTGGGCCTCCTGCCTCAGTTTCCCCAGCACGGGGACATGGCTGAGCCACACGAACACAGAGGGTAAAAGCCCTGACTGATGCCACCGCCAGGCAGGGCGCATCCCACTGGTTCCTACTGCTGCCCAACTGGGGCAACTGGGAGGCGAGCTGGTCCCCGGGGATGGGGACAGAGCCCAGGCAGCGGGGCAGCCCCGTGCATGGAAAAAATCTGAGGGTTTTGGCATCGCTTGCTGGCACAGGGGTGGAAAAAACACACCAGAAAGGGGGGGGAGGACACAGAGCCACGCAGGTGGCCCCGGCACAAGTGCCCCCAGGTCAGGGACTCCAGCTGCCCCCCCCCATCCCCTACCATGGCACCTTGCTGGGAAATTCACCACCCCAAGAAGTGCCCTGGGGGTGGCTCTGGCCACGCAGGGTGAGCCCAGCCTGGCTCGTCAGGCACTGGGGGGGGGCACAGGTTCCTCCCCCACCAACGCACCCCGACACAGGTGGCCCTGGGAACCCCGGGGTGGCGGTGGCACTGGGGGGCCCCGGCCACGTCACCGAGGGCTGGGACCAGCTGGGGTGGCCGCCACCCCCCCCCCGCCAAGGCCAGGAGAGAAGGAAGAGAAAAAAGCAAGGGGAGAGCAAGGACCCCCCCCAGTTTCAGTTCTTTTCTCTACGCAAATCGTGGAGGGGGGGGGCAGGGTGCGTGCCTTGGGACGCCTTCCGGCCTCGGGGCGCGCAGGTGTGCGCCCTGTGAGCACCGGGGGGGCCACGGGAACCATCCTGCCTGTGTCCCCCCCCGGGGAAACCCGCCCTCGCCCCCATCATGGCATGCTGCGAGCAGGGGGTGGGAGCTGTCATTGTCACCCCCCCCCTCAATGCACCACCCACACAGCAGGGCACGGGGACAAGGATGGGGACACCGCAGCCACCAGCGCTTGGGGTTGTGAAAAAGGCAACACCGAGAAGGGGGGCAACGGGGAGGGGGGCAATGGGGGGGCAGCACGAGGTGGGGGGGAGCTGCCTCGGTGTCCCCGCCACGGGACGTGTCCCCAGGGCTAGGACGGATCTGGGGCAGCGCCGCGGTGCCAGCTGCTGGGAGAGGAGGAAGAGGAAGAAGGAAAAAACCCCAGGGGAGGAGAGGAGGCGGCGCAGGGCAGGAGGCTGCTCCCTTGGGACAGGTGACAATCTTGGCCCCCCAGCACCGTGTCCCCAAAATCCTGAGCACCCAGGGGGCTCCACAAGGGACCCCCATGGCCAGGGGTGCAGGGTAGGGTAAACGTGCCCTAATTACCACTCCTCTTTACCCAAAGCACTGCAGGGACTTAACCCCTTGTGGAAAAACGCAATGGGGAGCGGGGCCAGCTCGGGGCTCCGCAGGGACCCCCCCAAGCCAGGAACCCGGAGGGGACAGGAGGAGTCTGAGCGCGGATCCCAAGTCCCCGGCGCGTCCCCCTGCTCACCGCTGGGCTTGCACATCCGGATCTGGCTTTGGCACTGGACAACGGGGTGCAGGGGCGGGGAGGCCGCGGCCGCCGGCAGCGGCTCTGAGGTAGTTTTGGTGGCGAGGTCCGGGGACGAGGGAGGCGAGGAGGAAGAGGAGGAGGAGAACTGCGTCTGGCAGCGGAGCTGTGCCAGGGACTGGGGCATGCCCTGGTAGTGTCGCGTGGCGCTGAGGAGGTCGTTCAGGATCTGCAGGATGGTGCCGATGTCCCGCCGCGGCCGCCCGCTGCTGTCCTGGCAGTTGGGGTGCAAAGTGCCTGCGGAGGGG
>CM021792.1:674855-688999 GCA_011076525.1 Nettapus auritus | reverse complement strand
GAAGCGGGGAGCTCCTCGCTCCTGCTGCTGCAGAACAAAGCAGGACTCGAGGTGGGACGGGGTCCCTTTTCCCCCACGCCTTCGGGGAGCCCCCAGCGCGGAGCAGGGCCCTTCCCGCGGGGCCGGTGCAGGGTGCGTGGTGCTGAGCTCCCGGCAGCGAGTGGGAGCGTTCCCACGGGCGCAGGGCCAGCGGCAGGGCTCGCACCGACACACCCCGGCAGGAGGGTGCAGCCGAACCGCTTCACCCCTGCCCGCCCGGTCCCGCCGGGGGAGGCTGCGTGGGGCTGCCAGACGGGGGTCCCGCTTCCCCCTCCCGGCCCCCTGAGCCCCTCGGGGCCGAGCGGCTCAGCCTTAGTCACGGTGCTGAGAGTGACTCAGGGTACCCCGTGTGCTCAGGTGAGCCACCGCTGTGAGTAAGGAGCTGCAATCCCCACCCTCCCGGCACTGATCCGGGAAGGAGCCCCCCCCCCCCACCGGACGGAGCCCCCCCCCCCATTCGGGCTGGGGGCTGCCCCAGGGCGGGCGGCTCGGGGCGGGCAGCGGGGTGTCCTTGGGCAGGACAACGGTGCTGTGTCGGTGACGCTGGTGGGGCTGTAAACACCCAGGCGTGTCCTTAGAAACACACAATCGGCTCCGTGTGCTTCCCGGCTCTCAGGGACGTGTCCTGGTGGCCCTTGGCAGCGCGTCCACGCATCGCTGCCTGGGGACACCTTGGCAGCTGGCCCCGCTGGCCCAGCCTGGCCTCACGGCCGGGCCCCATCTCTGGGGCACCCCACAGCCCTGTGGGGCCCCGGTGCCCGGTGAGCTGAGGCCGGGCGAGCCCCAAGGTGAAGTCACCAAAAGGGGGTGACTCGGGCAGCACCCGCTGCGGGGTGCGGGAGCACGGAGCCGGCCGCAGGCAGCGGTGACCCCAGCGTGGCGAGGGGCTGCTGGACCCCGGCTGCCGAGATCGTGAGCCATAGCCACGCGGCCTGGCCCCGGCCCCGGGAAGGATGGCGAATCCCTCTGGATATAGCAGCACTCCCGAGCCCAGGTACGGGGCCATACTTGGCCGTGCCGCGGCCCCGCTGCCCGCGCTGAGGGCAGGACTATTCTGGGCGCCCTGAGCTCACGGCCCCCTCCGGGACACCGCGCTCCCCATCCCCGCTGACGCAGGGCGAGCAGCTCCCTGCCAGCCCTGGCGCGCTGCCGGTCCCGTGGCCGGCACCACCCCCTTGGCCCAGGCTGGGATTCGATTCCTTCCCCTCACCGGCCGCAGCACGCGGGCTTGGCCCGGGTGCAGCCTGGCTCCGCTCGGGGCCAGGCACGGGCAGCCAGCTGGCCCCAGCGCCAGCACCGCAGGGCTGGGACATGTCCCCGCCTCGCCCCCTGCCCGCAGCCAGCCCGGGGCTGTGTGGGGCGGGCGGGGGAAAAACCTGAAGGCCCCCAAAATGTGGGTGTGGGGTGGGAAGGGGCTCCTGGGTTGGGGACCCCTGCCCGCTGCGGCTGAGAGCGCCGTGGAGCCTCGGTCCCTGGAAAGCCCCTCGCCAGCCTCCGCAGCGCCCAGGCTGGATGCGGCCCCGGCTGTGCTCAGCACCGCGCGGTGGTTTCTCAGACACCGCGACGTTTGTTGGTCTGCTTTAAATCACCGGCTCCAGGAGTCAGATGACAACTCAGCCTGTTGTTGTTGTTGTTATTATTATTATTATTATTATTATCATTATTATTATTACAAATGCTTGAGCAAGTTGCCAGCCCAGGGGAGGGGAAGGACCTGGGATTTCGGCAGCTGAACCGGGCTCCTCGGCTGACCCAGGCTCCTAAATCAGAGGGAAATGCAACCCCCTCCGCCCAGCCCTCAGCTCCCGCTCGGGCGTTTTGTGGTCCAGCCCGGGCAAGAGAGAAGCTGAGGCAGCTCCGGCCGCGAGCCAGCACCGCCCGCGCTGCACCGCGCCTCCGCCGCCGTCCTGGGGCTGCTCCCCGCTGCCCCTCGCCCAGGGGCTCCCCCAAATCCCCCCAGCCTGCCCCTGCCCTTGCCTCGTCCCCGCTGAGCCCAGAGTGAGGGGCACAGGGGTGCCCGGGGGCATCGAGCGGGGTCGCCTCGGGCAGGGCTTGCGTAGGGCACCGCCGCCGGCCCTGCCGCCCCATCCTGCTCCTGCCCCACAGCCCGGCCCCCCCCCGGGACTACGCCTCCCATAACGCCCCGTGCCACCCCACAGTGGGTGGGGTCAGGGGGTTCCCACGGTGCATTGTGGGGGGTGTAGTCCCCTGCCCCACAGCATTGGGGTGCGGCATCCCCTGCGCCCATCCCTCAGCCCCACACCTCCTGCCCCATGGCCGGGGGGGGTGCTCAGTGTGGCTGCCTGGGGGCGTCCGGCTGGAGGGGGGGCACTGTCAGGCAGCGAGCGCACCCCCAGGGCTCGACCCACGGGTGTCTCCCCCATCCTGCCTGCACGGAGGGTGGGGACGGGGCTGGCACCCAGCTGGGGTCCTGCAGAGCCCAAGCCTGCACCAAGGGCCGGGGGAGACGCCGGTGTGGGGCCCTGGGGGGGGCGTGGGGCGGCGCGTCCCACGGGTGCCCCGACGCGCTGACACACGGGCGCACACTCAGCGCGGCGGCATCCCCACCCCTCGCGCCTGCCCACTGCTCCACTTGGAGCCGCATCAAGAATGCGGGGACCTCACCCGCGTGGGGGGCACGCTGCCAGCCCTGGGGCCGCAGGCACCCCGTCCTCCCTGCTGCTGCCTCAGGGGGGCCGGGGCTGTTCCCCAAGGGACGGGGGCCCTGCGGGGCGTCCGGCCGCCCCATGCACCACGGGCTCTGACACGGCATGGGGTGCAGGAGGGCACAGACGCAAGCGCCCATGCAGGCTCCCCAGCACCGTCCCTGCCCTCTGCCGGGGCCGGCACCCACCAAAACATCGAGACCAGGAGGAGGAAAACAAGCCCCGAGGGCGGGTGGTGCCACAGGAAACCCCAGCCCGGCGGTGCTGAGGATGGGAGGAGGTGCTTCCTCCCAGCCTCGTCGCTGCACGCGCGTGTGCACCCGCTCCGCAGCGCCTCGCGGCACGCTGCACTTGTGCGTGCACACGCACGTGCTCACCGCATGCACAGACCCCGGCACGCACTCCTGGATGTGTGCTCGTGTCCGTGCACGCTCGCCCAGGCCCCCTCCATGCTCAGCCTGCTCCTGCACCCCCCAGCCCAGCCGGACGCTGGCTCACATCACTCACATCCCGTCACGGGCACACGCACCCCCTTGCTTCCCGGTCGGGCCGCGCTCTCCCCCCGGTTGCGGTTCCTGTTTGTGGCGATGGAGCTGCCTGCACGGCCCCCCCTGCGCTGGGGGCCTGGTTGGGGCGGGGGGCTCCGCCGTGTCCCGCTGCACAGTCCCGGTGCTGCCCCTGCACCCTGTGCCGGGTCTGGGGTCCTGGTGCCACTTGGGGCGGTGGAGCTCGTTCCTGGCCCGTCGCCACGTGGGGTTGCACGCTCTCCCCACGGATGTGGGGCCACGGCTTTATTCTGGGAAGAGCGGCAGGAAATCCTGGTGGGAATGCGAGCTGGACCCCGTGTGTCACCGGCGCTGTCAGCACAAAGGAGATGCCAGGCACGGTGCGCCGGGAGGCCCCAACGGCTGGGAGCTCGCCGAGCATCACCCGTCCTGGCTCCGTCCTTCCGCGGGACCTGCCCCGTCTGCCCGCAGCGGGACCGTGCTGTGCCCATTTCCCAGCTCGGGGGAATGGAGGCCGAGGGGGAAGTGACGTGTACAGGGTCGGGGTGAGTCAGTGGGAGCTAAGAATAGATGGAGGAATCCAGCCCTGGGCCGGACCCACTGCGCCGCATTCCCTGGCCGCGCTGCAGGGAGACGGGCTCAGCTCATCTGTGCTACCTGTGGGGAAACTGAGGCAGCGGTGGGGGAAGTGACTCACCCCACACCGTGGCCTGCTAAACACCCTGCTCTGATTAGATAATGGGCGGAAGGATCAGAGAGAGCCGAACAACCCCTAATTAAACCTTTGTCTCCCCGCGGTGCCTTCAGCTCCCAACGGAGACCTTGGCCACGCTGCCCGGCGCGGGGGCAGCCCTGCCCCGAAACGCCGCTCACACCCACCGCACGCTGCAGCGCGTGGGCAGGAGCACGCCCCGACACCCCACGAGCCTGCGAAGGCAGAGGCCATGCCGGCCATAAGCGGGGCTGGGGGGGGCGGACCTGAGCCCCCCTGCCCACAGAGCCCGGAGCCAGGCGCTTCTCCCCCTCCTCGGCGCACGTGGATGCTGAGAGCACCCATGGGACACGGAGAGCCCCCTCGGGCATGCACGGATCGTGGGAATCCGGCATCCACGGCCCCCTGCCGGGCTGGGGGGGCAGGCAGGAAACAAGCTCCCCATTGCTTTGGCAGCGGTGCTGAAGGAGGCGCATGGGGCGGAGGAGCTGGAGCGGGCAGGAGGTGCCGTGCCACGGCTCTCCCTGCTCGCCTCCTGCCTTTTGCTCTCTTCTTTCTCCTCTGCCCTGCACACGGTGCAACGAGCGCCCGGAACTCACCCCCCTGGGGTATTTATTGTAGCGAGACTCAAACCAAGGCCGAGATAGGCCTCCAGATAAGGCCAGCATCTCGGGGAGGCCGGCGGCTCCCGGGCAGCCCTCCCGCTCCTGGGGCCGGGGTCAGGCAGGCAGAAGGTCTCTGCAGGCGGCTGAGTTCGGGTCGGACCGGCTGCACCGGCCCCGCTGCCACCCAGGCTGGAAAAGCCCCCCCAGAGAAGGGGAGGCCGGTCCTGGTCCCACTCCCCCCCAGCACGGCCCCGGAGGTCGCCCGTGGGTGCTCCCTGCATGGGTGCCGACAGGGCTGGCCTGTGGGGCCCCAGTGACGTGGGGCGCTCTGCAGGATTAGGTTTTGAGGGGAAATGCGATACGGCAGCGATAGGTTAGGCTGCAGGAGATTAGATCATCTGTGGTTTTGGGAGCACCAGCAGAGCGGGGTTCTGCTGTAACCTCTGCAGCGCCCGCCCCGCGGAGCCCATGGGCGCCGATCAGCCAAAAACGCAGCGGCGTCGCTCCCGCTCCCACCAGCACCAAGGAAGCTCAGGAGCCTGCGTGCAAGTGCTCAGGAAAACAAGAACCAAATAAGAGCAAAAGAGAAACTTCAGAGCGGCGCAGGAGACCTCTGTGGAGCAGCCACCCAGCATTGCCTCTCACCTTTGGCTGCTCCCGACAGCCTAAGGAGCAAAAAGCCTCAGCTTAGGGCTGTAACTGCTGTGAACTTCCAAGGCAAGGTGCTGCTGCTGCAGCCCCCGGCCCAGCTCCCTTCCTCTTCCTCCAGCCACAGCCCTTGGCCGGAGCTGAGATGAGCTCAGAAAGTTTTGAGCCCCCCTTGTAGCCCCAGGAACCGGGAGCCAGGCTGCGGCGTGGGGCACGGCATCACCAGGCGGCTCACCGGGGTCACGGCCCCTCTCCCGGCACCACGGAGCTGCCCCATCCCCACAGCCCCCGGGCGCCCCCGGGGTGCCCACGGCAGCTCGGGATGCTGCGGGTGCTGCAGCCGGCCGGGGCTCGCCACCGGGTCGGGGCCCATCTGCTCGGCAGGATGTGGGGCCGGACGGGGGACACAATGCGGGGAAGCGGCGAGGGGCGAGTGGGGACGGCCTCGCTGCCGGCACATCCAAAAAACCTCAGCATCAGCCCAGCCGGGGGTGAGCACGGTGCCGGCGGCCTCCGTGCCCCAGCGGGCGCAGCGTGGCCGGAGGCATCCCCGTGCCCCGCATCCCCGCGCCGGCTGCTCCTGCACCTGCCTGGCCCCGGGGGGAACCGGCCTGCAGCAGCCTGTCCGCGGGGAGCCGGGACGCGAAGGAGCTGGTCGGGGCGGCAGCGGGGTCCGCTCAGCCCACACAGGTGTGGCCGCGCCGGCGGCAGGCAGCGAAGCTCCGCGCCCGGCTGGCCCCGTCTTGCTGGGTGGCAGCGGCCTCCCTCCCCGCGCTCTCCTCCCCGGGGCAGGCACACCCTGTCATTACGCCCCACAGCAGCTGCCGGCGCTGCCCGGGAAGGGAGGGGGCGGCGGGGCCGGGACAGAGCCGGTTGGGGACGGGGATGGGGACGGGAGGACGGAGAGCCTTCGCCCAGGGAGCGGGCACGGCCTCACCTGCCCGGGCAGGAGGGCGCTGGGGACCCGCGTCCCCTCCCCGCCGGGGCACCCTGTGGCCTCGCGGTGGCCTTGGCACGAGGGGGGGAAGCAGCCGGGGTCACGCCGAGCAGCTGCCGGGGACGTGCCCGCGGGGCCGCGGGCGCACAATGCCCCCATTGAGGTCCCGCGGGGGGGGGCGCCCAAGGTGGCGGTGGCAGAAGGGACTCCAGTGTCACGCCAGGCCTCAATCCCGGCTATTTATACCCGGCCGGGGGGCGGCCGCTCCTGCACACAGGCGGCCTTTGAGGCAGCGGGGATGAAAGCGCGGCGCGGGGGCATTCCTGAGGGCAGCCTCCCCGGCTCCCCCCGGTTTCCCTTCCCCACCCCGGGCCCCAGCCGGCGCCAGCCCCGCCAGGAAGAGCCCCACCGGCACCGGCAGCTGCGGCCGCTTCCTCCCCGCGGCCCGGCGAGGAGCGGGGGGCTCGGGGACGGAGGCGAGGGCAGCGGAGCGGGTGGCGGGGAGGCCTTGGGGACGCCGGCTCCGTGCTCGGCGGTGCTGGGCACTGGGGCCTCGGTGGTGCTGGGTGCCAAGACCTCGTCAGGCTGCAGCCGGGAGCTCCGCCGGTGCCTCCCAGCTTTACCAAGGGCGAAGTCCCGGCACATCAAAGCTGGCGGGGGCAGCAGGAGGCAGGGCGGGAGCTTTTGGTCCCCACCGGTGCCCAGCTCTGCCCCCCCGGCCCTCGCGGCCCTTGTCAGGGTCCCGGCCGTGCACACCTGGGTCCGGCTGTGCCCCCCCATGGCACGGCACCCGGCCTGTCACTGCGGCAACCGCCACCAGCTCCGGGTGTATTTTCTTAACCGGGGCCGCCGTGGGAACCTGGCCGGGCGCCACCTCATTCCGCTCGGGCTTTCTGGGCCGCCTTTGTAGCCGGCGTCGAGCCCAGCTGGCAGCCGCTTCCTCCCGGCCTCCCCCTGCCCCGCGCGGGTCGTGGCCCCGGGCAGGGGGTGGCGGAGCTGAGGGGGGGGCTTTGATGGGACCCCCACCACAGGGCCGCGCGCCCCAGCCGAGCCGGTGGCCCCCGTGCACCCTGCAGCGTTGGGCTGGCTCCGGTGAAGCCAAGCGCCGGCGGCTGCCAAAGCTGCCCCGAGCGAGGGCTGAGCCCGCAGCCCCCGGGGTCCCCGAGCCCTGCCAAGGCACCTGGGAGCCCGGGGGGGACGTGCCGCCCCCGCTGCCCGCTCCCGGCTCTGTAGCTCCCCGGGGCGAAGCTCTGTAGCACCCCGGGGTGCCTGGCGGGGGCACCCACACACCCACGGGGGGCACCCCGAGGTGCTCTCGGGAAGAGCGAGACTCCCGCTCCCCGTCCCGGCTTTCCCCACCGGTGCCTCGGTTTCCCCCGGGGAGCACCCGCCCCGGGCCAGGGGTTTGCTCGTCAGTGCTGCGAGGCTGCCGGACCGCGAGCTGCGGGGACAAGCAGCAACCCCCGGCGCTCGCACCCGCTTTTCGGGGTGAAGCTGGCGGGGAGATGGGCGAGGGCACCCCACCGCCATCTGACGGGATGGGGCCGGGGGGGCCGCCGCCGTCCCCTGGCAGCGGGGATTTTCCCCCCACGCTCCCGCCGCCGGGACAGGGCAGCGTGCGTGGGAGGCGTGCGGAAGAGGAGCATTTTCCAGCGCTGGAAACCGAGAGGAAAAAGGCTGCAGGACGGAACGGCTGCGGCAGCGCGGGTTAATCAGTACAGCAGCGCTCCCCCCGCAGAAGGAAGTGCGAGGCTACGGCCTTCGAGCCGCACAAGGGCGACGTGGCCCAAGGACGCGGCCGGGCTCGCGCCGGCGGAGCCTCTGCTGACCTTCCCACGCCGGGGCGCCCACGGCCGCGACCTTGGGGGGGCCACGAAGCCCCGGCAGGGGCGGGTGGGCACTGCCCGCCCCGACAGGGGCCCAGCTCTGTGCTCAGCACCCCTTTCCCCAGCAGGAGCAGGGGTGCCAGGCAGCCCCCGCACCCCGATGTTGCAACGCGGGGCACGAGGCTGCGAGAGGCTGGGCAGGATCCGAAGCACCGTGGGTTTGGGCAGGGAAAGGGGCGGCTCTGCCAGATGAGTCAGTGCTGCCGGGAGCCAGGGGAATCCTGGGGCTGCGGCGGGCTTTGGGTTTGGTGTTTTTTTTCCTGCGGAGAGCTCAAACCTTTCCCCTGCATTTTGGGAGCCGGGTGGGACCGTGGAAACACCGCGCGGCCAAGCGCTGGGAGGGGACGGCAGCGCCGGGAGACGCGGCCGGCGGCGCCCAGCCCCTCTCGGAAATCGTCCCCCACGAGAAGAGCCGCCGGCGGCGATGGTGATGCTCCACTTTCCGCCCCGGCCCCGCTCCCCACCCTCCATCTGGCAGCAGAAGACGCAAGTCATGGGCGAAAGCGCCGGGTGGAAAGGGAGGATGCGGGCGCCGCGGCCCCGCTCGCGCCGTTTTCCAGCCCCGCTGCCCACCCGGGGAGGCCAAGGCAGACGGAGCCCGGGCCCCGTGACGCCGCTGCCGCCGGCCCCAAAATTCCCATCCCACGGCTCCCACCTGGAGCGAGGGGGAAACGCAGGGATGGGGAAGCACCCCGGTACCCGCTGCGGGGCCTCTGGCACCCCTCGGACCCCAGGACGCAGCGGGGACAGGGCTCTCACCCCGCCTGCGAGGAGGTCGGGGGCTGTGCCCCCCCCGGCTGCGTTCCGGCACTTTGGGGATCGCCGAGCGCCTCGGTACGAGGTCGAGGCGGGGGAGAGGCCGGGAGCTGAGGCCACAGCGGGGGCAGAGCAGGACGGAGGAGCCCCCGCTGCTCGCCCCCCAAAGCGGACTACAGGTCCCAGCAGGCGCCAAGCTGGGGAGGGCCCCGGCAGGGCCGGGTCCGTGCTTGACCCCCCCCCCCCGGCACCCACCACCCCCTTCCCCGTCTCGCTGGAGCTGGCAGGAGGCAGTGGGAAGAGCTGGTGAGAGGACGCTGACGGAGACGCTTTTTTCCCATCCTAAAAATAGCAGCTGGCCGTTTCCCCAGCTTCCCGGCCTCGCCAACGCGCTTCCATTAGATGAGAAAAAAAAATAAAAATAATAAAAAAAAAAAGAAATCAGCCACCTTCCGTCGGAAAGAGAGCGGCCGCGTGTGTCGAGGGAGGCTCACGCACGCCGCAAATAGCAACCGGGGACGGAGGAGAGCGAGAGGGAGCGGAAGAGGGAGCAGGGCCGCCCGTCCCCAGTTATTCCCGAGACGTTTTAATTAGCACTCGTCCTGACTTTGAGGCTTCGCTTATGCTCGGCGCAACGTATGACCTTTAAAAAAAAAAAAGGGCGAAGAGAGGGAAAGGGAAGAAAAAGGCACTGGAGCGGCTCAGGAACCGGGAAGCCGGCTGAGCTTCAAATAGGCTCAGCGTCAGGCACTCAGAGGCTTTTAATAAGCTCCAGAGTGAGAAATTTAACACCACAGGCCTATTTTTGATCGCTCGTGGAGGGGGGGGGGGGGGAGAGAAACACAAGAGAGCGCGAGCGGGGGGGGAGGAGGGGGCGGGGAGAGGAGGAGGCAGCCGAGATGACATCCTGGGCGGCAGCGCCGAAAATAGCCGAGCCCCCCGGGAGGGCAGGCGGGGGGCGAGGGGACTGGAGCAAGGAGGGACGGTCACGCCGCACGCTCGGCTTTCCCCCCGTGCCAGGAGGGTTTGTGCAGCGGCAGGAACCCGAAATCCCCCTCGGGGGGCGCGGGGAGGACGGCACCGAGCGCGGAGCCTCGCGGCGGATGCTGCCGGTGGCGGTGCGAGTCCTCAGCCCCTCGCTCCGACCTGCTCCTTCCCGGCAGCGCCGCGTTTCCTGAGGCACACGGGGACCGGTGAGCTCGCTGCAGGCAGGGGAGCAGCTCCGCGTTCCTCCGGGCATTGAGGGTGCTGGGGTCGCTCTGGGAAGCCCCCCAAGCAGCCGGCAGCTCCAGCAGAGCGTTGCCAGCACCCCCCCGCCACCCAGGCTGAGGAAAGGCTCCCACCAAGCAGAGCATCTGCTTCCCTCTCGCACCCAGCCCGGCTCGGAGGAGCAGAGGGAGACTTCCCCTGCTCTGCACGCCACCTGCGCGTGCAAACAGCCCAGAGCTGCGGGGAAACGGGGCAGAGCCGGACAGCTGCTGTCCAGCTGCAGGAAGGACTGCGAAGAAACGGCCGAGCAAAAAGAGGGCGGGGGAGGCACAACAGGAAGCCTTCGGCGGAGACCTGCGCTGCCCTGCGGATGCCTCCTCCCGTGCTGCCCTCCTGCTGCCGTCCAGGTGGATTACCGGCACTGGAGGTGGCTGACAGCACAGGGAGGGGGCTATAAAATCTGCCTGATAAGCCCGGGGTGTGATCTCCCCCAGGAACGCTGGGCAGGGCCGGAGGTGCACCGCAGCGCCCGCACCCCAAGTGACCCTGCCCCACGCACCCGGCCGCCGGTGCAGCTCGAGCTGCAGTTTGACGCCTCGGAAGAAGGTGACACGCCACAAGACAGGATTGCATTTCCTTTTAATGGATCGGAGCGGTTTCTCCGCCTCCGTTTGTCCCGCACCATCTGTACAAACGGGGAAGCCAGAACAAGTAGGACAGCCTGGGGTTTTTCTGCAGCGACAGTGGGATTCCTGCAACACACAGAGGCGGAGCTGGTTTTACCAGGGGGTGGGCTCGGCGGAGCAGGATCCCGATCCGAGGCCTCGCTCGTGTTGCCAAACGGCTGCCAGCAAACTCTCAGACCTCAAGGGCCGAAGAGCAGAGGGAGCAGAGATCGGGGAGGCACGGGGGAGCTGCTGCCCCGCTGTACCTGCTCCAGAGGCCGTCTGAGGCTCCATGACTCACCTGCCGGGCACAGCGCGCACGCTGCCGCGCAGAAAGCCTTCCAACTGCCAGCACGTGGGAAGAAAAGAGATGAGGCGCAGTCTTAGCAGGGTACAGAGAAAATGGGCCACGAGGTAAGCTGCCTCGCCTCGCCTCCCCCGAGACAGAAGCTGTTTGTTTGCAGTGGAAGGGAGTGTACGCCGAGCAGAGGCCGCACCACTCCCTCCGGGGCCCCAGGCACGCGGGCTGCTCGGCCCCGGGCCGCCTGTCCCGGCGGGGACCCGGAGGCAGCGGCGAGGCCCCGCTCGTGACCGCAGCCTGCCGCCCGCTCCGGCACCGCGGCACAGCGCCGGGCCCTGCTGCCATCTAGCGGCCCCGGGACGGCTCCGAGCACGGCCCCGCCGCGTCCCCTGGCGCCGACGGAGGGGCCGAGAGGGGCAGCCCCCGTGTTACTGCTCCCAAAACGTGTCACCGCTCCCAAAACGCCAGGCACAAGCCCTCAGGGTCCCCCCGCAGCCTGGCTGCGGTGAGGGGAAGTGCCCCGGGGGCAGCAGGGAGCAAGGACTCTTCTCTGGAAGTCTCAGCGAGGACGTGGGTGACGCTTACCGGATTACTCCAGGGCTTTTACGAGGGCTTCGTTGGCTTCTACTTTGATCTGAGCTTCTGCTTTAGCAGCTTCGTCGGACGCGGCAGCCACCTCTGAAATGGCCTTCTCCAGGTTGGATTTCGCAGTCTGAACACGAGAGCACAAGGAACACGTCAACAAGAGACCACCGCAGGGCGGGCAGCTGTCCCACAGCCCTCGAGTCATCCCCCCCCCCCCACGCTGCAGTCGTCAGCCCCACGCACGGGGCCCCATGCGGGCTGCAGGAGCCTGTTTGCGTGCCGGGCTGGCAGCAGGCACCGTATCACCAGGCCCTGCTGTGGAAAATCTGTTCCCAAGATGAAGAGGGGTGGGGAGGAGCCTGATCAGCATCTGGCCCAGGGCAGGGATGCGGCCTAGGGAAGGGATCGCGACTGCACGGCTTCCTCTCCCCGCAGCCTGCTGGGGAGGAGCAGCCTTTGATCCCGACCGGTGGGCGACGACGGGGAAGCCGGGGGTGAAGGCGCAGCCCCGGGTCTTGGCGCGGGCTCTGCAGCCACAGGAAGCTCCTGAGACAAGCGGGGAGCGAAATCTCACTGGATCCAGGCTGCGGGGACACAGTACTCACGGCCAGGTCCAGCATGTCCATCGTCACCGCCTCCTCCGCCAGCACCTGCACCGTGGAGTCTGCGTTGACCGTGACGGAGCCACTGCTCACTGCGAAGGCACCGCGGCGTCAGGCGAGGCTGCCAGCATGCGGGGCAGCGCTGGCAAGGCGACCTCGGGGAGCCCCGGGCTCCCTTTGCCCAAACGGAACCTCGGAGCCCCGCCGTGACCTTCCCGCAGCCCCGCGGTGCCGTTAGCCTCGGGTTAATTCAGAGAGGGGCAGCAGAGGAAGCTCCGCGAGGGGAAGGTCGGACGCGGGGCCTGGGGACGCGGCTGAGCAGGGGATGTCGGCAGGAGGGCGGCACTTGGGCCAGATGATCCTGAAGGCCTTTTGTGACCTTTCTTATGGCTCTGTGACAGCGACCTCTGAGCAGAGCAGAGCCTGAACCCCACACGACCTCGTGCCGAGCCCCTTTTCTGTCGCGTATCCCCAGCCTCCAGCACGGCCTCCAGCAGCTGAGGCAGAGACCCCCGGAGCCAAGTGGGGCCCTCCCGGCCCTACAGAGCCCCTTGACAGCCCCCCAGCCCCAACCCCAACCCCAACCCCATCCCCGTCCCTCCCCGGTCCCCCGTCCCTCACCGAAGTACTTGGTGGCCGCCCCGTCCTCGCCGTACACCGTCACCACGCCGGGCCTGAGGACCTGCAGCGTGGGGACGTGAGCCGCCAGGATGCCGAAGGAGCCGGTGAGGGTGGGCACGTCCACCTGCTTCACGGCGGCGCCGTTGTAGAACACCTGCGGGGACACAGCGGGCGGCGCGGACCGGGACCGGGCAACGGGCGGCCGCCGGGAGGGCACCGAGCCGCCGGCACCCGCCGCCCGCCACCTACCTGCGTGGGGGACGCGAACGTGAAGGCCATGGCGGCCGGCCCGGCCGCGGGCTCGGCGTAGGAGCGGGCCCGGGGCGGCGGCAGCGCGGCGAGGCGCAGGAGGCGGCGGGCGCGCAACATGGCGGCGGCGGCGGGCACGGGCCGGGCCGGGCAAGGGCGAGCGGGGGAGGCCGCGGGGCACGCCGGGAGCCGGAGTCCTCCGCGCCGCCTCCCGGCCCGCCCCGCGCCGCGCCACTACAAGGCCCGTGGGGCGCCGGGCGGATGACGTCACGGGGAGGGCCGCTGGGGAGCATGGGAGTTGTAGTTCTCCCGCGGGGTCCGCCCCCGGTGTTTGTGTCTGGTGTTTATTGTAGGGTCGGTTGGGTGGTGGGGGGTTGGGTGTAGGCAGCGGGCTGGGGTGGGGGGGGGGCGGGCGGGGGAGGGGGCTGCAGGCAGCAGCGGGTGAGGGGGCAGCGGGCGGGGGGCCGCGGGCAGCGCCGGTGACAGCGGCACGGAGCCGCCGGGAGCCCCGAGCGCAGCGGGCGGTGGGCTGGGGTGGGCCGGGTTCCCCCCCATATCGCGCCAGCTCCGTATGTCGCGATAGCGGCGGGGCCGGACACTCACCTAGAGCCGGGGCCGGGGCTCCATCGCCGCCGCCGCGCTCGGTGCGGCCCCGGATTTATGAATGAACCGGGGCCGCCCCCGCGCGGCGCGGCCGTCACGTGGGGACGGGGCTGCCCCGGCCCTGCCCGCACCGGCACGCCGACCGCCCCCGGCCCTGCCCGCCCCGCAGCCCCTACCCCATAGCCCCCTGCCCTATAGCCCCCTGCCTATAGTCCTACCTGCCCCCGTCCCGCCTGCCCCATAGCCCCTTACCCTATAGCCCTCTACCCCATAGCCCACTACCCTACAGCCCCCTGCCCTATAGCTCCATAGTCTTCCACCCTATAGCCCCCCGCCCTATAGCCCCCTGCCCGCCCTATAGCCCCCTGCCCGCCCTATAGCCCCCTGCCCTATAGCCCCCTGCCCACCCCATAGCCCCCTACCCGACCCCTGCCCACCCCCCAGACACCGCATCCCCTCCCTCCCCCCCTACATCCCAGCCCGCTGCCTACACCCAACCCCCCACCACCCAACCGACCCTACAATAAACACCAGACACAAACACCGGGGGCGGA
>CM021792.1:631989-674455 GCA_011076525.1 Nettapus auritus | reverse complement strand
CCCCCCCGCAGGGCCAGCGATGACCCCGAGAAGACCAACACCACCTACCTGGACGACTCGCAGCCGGCCCAGGGTGAGCGCTGCGCTGGGGGTGCTGCCGCCGTCCATCGCCCGCCCATGACACCGGCTGGTCCTGGGGGGGGGGGGGGGGGGGCAGCGGGTGCTGTTCACGCCGCCCCCCCCCCCCCCCCCTTGCTCCTCTCCGTAGACATCACCATCAAGGTGGAGGACCCCGACTGCCTCTCGTCCTCCAGCTACCGGGATGTGGAGACCGAGCGGTTCCTGTCCTCCAGCTCCTCCACCGCCCGCCGCGTCTCCTTCAACGAGGCCGCGCTCTTCGACCAGGGCAAGAAGACCCAGGAGAAGGGGAGGAGGTGAAGGGCCGGGCCGGAAGGGGGCTGCAGGGGGGTGGGCAGGGGTCTGGGGCCGCCCCCTCACCTGGCGTGCCCGTAGGTACACGCTGACGGAGGGGGACTTCCACCACCTGAAGAACGCCCGCCTGACCCACCTGCACCTCCCGCCGCCCGCCCTCAAGATCGTCACCATCCACGAGTGCGAGTCCAGCGAGAACAGCCTGGCCATGACCCCCCGCCTGCCCCCCCCCCAAGCCCGGCCTCGCCATCTTCCAGGTGAGCGCCCTGGGGACCGGGCACGGCGCTGGGACGCTCCTGGGGGGAGCGGAAGGGACGCGGAGGTGGGGGGGTGTGGGGTGCGGGGGGCCCCGACCCCGGTGCAAAGCCCCCTGAGCGAGCTGTGCCCCGCAGCCCCCCGCGGGGGCCCTGCCGCAGCCGGCGCTGCCCAGCCACGCCGTGTGCCCCAGCTCGGCGCTGCCCGGGGACACCTACAACTCCACCGTGGACACCAGCTTCGCCGAGGCCAGCCCCTCCGCCTCCTCCGACTCCGGGGAGGGACCCTCGGTGAGTGCGGGGTGGGGGCCGGGGGCTGGGGCGGGCTCAGCACCATCCTGCTCCCCCCGGTCTGACGGCGTGGGGATGGCCCCGCGCCCATAGGGGCTGCTGGGCCCCCCCCCGCTCTGTGCTTTCGGGATTGATGGGGGGGCATCCAGCTAGAAATAGGCTCTGCCCCCCCCTGCCCCGTCTGCAGCCCCTGCCCCAGGGGCCATTTGTGCATCGCGCAGCCGAGCTGCAGGAGGAGGACAAAGGAGTGGGGCCGGGAGGGGTGGGGGGGCCGTGCCTGGCTGCTCCTGGAGCCGCACTCACAGCCCCCCCCCCAATGCCCCCAGTTTGCCGCAGCGCCCAGGAGTGGGAAAGGGGCTGGCGGGGGCAGTGCCAGCCCCGGGGACGCCCCCCCGGCCCCCACCCAGGGCACCGTCCTGCAGTTCTTCACCCGCCTGCGCCGCCACGCCAGCCTGGACGGGGCCAGCCCCTACTTCAAGATCAAGAAGTGGAAGCTGGAGAGCACCCAGCGGGCGTCCAGCCTGGACACCAGAGGTGGGAGCTGGGGGGCGGCGGGGGAACCCCCCGCAGGGATGCGACCGTGCCCCCACCCCTGCCCTGCACCCCCCCAGGGTCCCCCAAGCGGCGCCAGTTCCAGCGGCAGCGGGCAGCGAGCGAGAGCATGGACCAGGAGGACCGGGACCCTCACCAGACCGACATCATCCAGTACATCGCCCGCACCGACGACGTCGCCTTCCACCCCGCGGGCGGCCCCTTCCTGCCCTCCCCCGCCAGCCCCCCACCCTCTCTCGGCAGGTATTTTTCAGTAGATAGAGGGGACGGGGGGGGTGCATGGGGGTCCCCTGCCTTGAGGGGGACGGCGGGGCCTGGGGCGATGGGAGCAGGAGCTGGGGAGGGAGCTGGGGACCACGCAACACCGAGGTGCTGCCACCGTGCCTGGGGGCGCTGAGCTGGTGCCTCCCCTGCGTGCGGAGCCATCCCCGTCCCCATCCCTGCCGTGACGCCCGGTGGTGCCCGCAGGCTAGAGCCGGGCGAGGGGGGCGCGAGCGAGGCCAGCGCCCCGGAGCAGCCCAGTGCCTACCACGACATCTGGAGCCTGCGCGCCTCGCTGGAGCTGTACGCCTCCTCCGAGCGGAGCAACGACCAGGACTCGGTGCGCAGTGACGGCGGGGACAGCGTCTCCTCCGCCGGCGGCGTGGCCCCCTGCCCCTCCTCCTCCCTGGATGAGGCCGAAGGCCCCGAGGACAAGCTCTGGGGTCAGCCCAAGCAGGAGGAGTCGGAGCCCGGCACGCGCAAGCTGCTGCAGATGGACAGCGGCTACGCCTCCATCGAGGCGCCCAGCCGGGGGGGCGAGGAGGGGCACCCCAAGGACCAGACAGCCTCGGAGAAGCGCATCTGCTTCACCAGCGCGGGGCGGAAAGGAACCATCTTCGAGAGCTTCGAGGGCCGGGAGCCGGAGGAGGAGGAGGAGGAGGAGGAAGAGGAGGAGGAGGAAGACGAGGGGAGCGCAGCCCAGGGCGCGGTGGGCGGGGGTCTCCTCCATCCCCATAGTCCCCTGGCCTGGTCCCCGTACGGGCAGATGTTGGCGGGGCGGGAGGCGCCGCCCCGGCGGGACTACAGCATCGACGAGAAGACGGACGCGCTCTTCAACGCCTTCGTGCGCCACGACCCGCAGTTCGACGAGTCGCCGCTGCGGGGGAAGCACCGCTCGCGCGCCCACCTGCGCAAGCAGTGGCAGCACGCCAAGCAGTACAGCGACCCCGGCGTGCGCTACCCCGCGCTGGAGCGGCACCGCACGCCCCTGCGCCGCGGGGACAGCGCCAACTACCCCCTGGACGCCCGCTTCCACAGCCCCCTGCCCCGCATCGTCAGCGCCGGCGACGAGGAGGCGGCGGAGGCGGCCGAGGGGGGCCCCGGCACCTCGCCGCTGCCCGACCCCGAGATCCAGGTGATCGTGGAGGAGCCCGGCGAGGCGGCCCCCGAGCCCAAGGCCGGCCCCGAGCCCGGCGGGGATGACTGTCCCGGTCCCGGGCAGTGCCTGGGGCTGGGCCCCGGCTCGGAGCTGATGGACAAAATCACCGGCGGCCTCGAGGAGCGGCTCTACGGGCACCTGAGGAAGGCGGCCGAGAGCACGGAGCGCGCGGTGGCCGTGGCGGCCAGCGACGCGCCCCCCGACCACAGCCCCGTCTAAGCCCGGCACCGAGGGGGCAGAGACCCCGGCAAGGGGCGCGGGGGCAGCAGCCGGTGCGCGGCACGCGGGGCGCCAGGGGACGGGCGGCCCCGGCGCGGGGAAGGCCAGGCGGGCGCGTGGGGGCCCCTGGCCGTGCCCACCCCGCCGCGGGGGGCCGGCAGCGCGGGGTGGCCGAGCCCCGGTGCTCGCGGGAGCGAGGAGCCGCCGGGCCCTGGGTGCCGGCAGGGCGCAGAGGTGGAGCAGAGCGCGTGCCAGGAGGCTGGCGCCGAGGGACTTCGCTAATAAACCCCCGAACCCAGCTGAGGCCTAATCCTTACCTCGCAGCAGAGCTGTGTAGCAGCTACGCTCTCCCCTCTCGCTGTTTTTTGGGTTTGGTTTGTGGTTTTTTTTTACAAGCAATAAGGCCGCTGCGTCCAGCTGGGGCCTGTTCTCGCGGGGGAGCCGTCATCTGGGGAGCAGGGATTGCGCCCGCGAGCAGCCCCAGCGCCGCGGGGAGCCTGGGGCCTGACCTGGGGCTGCTGTGCCGGGACAGGAGGGTGCTGGGGGGGTCTTGTGCATCCCCTGGGGGGGGGGGGGGGCGGCAGGCAAAGCTGTGGCCCCCAGAGCAGCAGCATCCTGGGGGCTGGGGAGGCTGGAGCCCCCCGGGGCCGCCCTTTGCCTGTCCCTTCCCAGCGCACGGTGAGCGGGGGGCTCAGCGTGCTCGGAGGTTATTTATTGATTGTACAGAGGGGGATGCTGCTGCTCCCGGGGTTAGCTTTATATTGTCTTTGTTTCGTTTTTAATTTATTTATGTTTCAATGGATGGGTGAAAAAAAAAAAGAAAAAAGCCCAAGCTGTGTTACCGGGGGGCCCGGCGGGGGGACGGGACGGGGCCGGGCCCAGGGCCCCCCCTCAGCACCGCGGTCCTGCCCCGCGCCCCCTCCGCGGCACCCCCATTGCATGCGAGTAAAGAGGCCGGGTCCCTCCTTCCCCTCTGCAAGTCTGTGTCCAAAGCACCAACTCCGAGTACAGCTCGGCCTTTTTAAGTCTATGAACAAAGGAGAAAAAGGAAAAAAAAAGAAGAAACAAAAAAAAGCCGGGACTTCTCCCAGCTTGGTTCTCACCTTCCTGCCCCCGCCGTTTCCTCCCCTGCTCGCCCCGCGCGGCCCCGGGCAGGGCGCGTTTCCCCAGCACCGCCTGCGGCAGGAGGAAGGACATCGTGAAACCCACCTCTCCGTTTTCACTTTATTTCTTTTTCTTTAAAAAAAAAAAAAAAAAAAAAAAAAAAAAAAAAAAGAGGAAAATATATAATATATAACAGTAGTCTAAAACATAAAGTGCACGGCAATGGCTTTGCACGACTTCTACACAGCCAGGGCGGGGAAGGGGGCGCAGGGCCCCCGGCCCCCGGCCCCGTCCCACCCTTCCCATCGCAAAATTAAAAACAGAATCAGTGTCTTGATTGGCAAAGAGTGATTGGGGCGGGGGGCAGCATCTTCGCAGCCGGAGGTTTCTCCGTCCGGGGTGCTCGGGGGGGGTCTCGCCCCATCGGCTCCTGGCGCTGTCCGTAGCGGGGGGCGGCGGGGAGGGTGGGGGCGTTTTCCTCGGTCGGTTTCCTCGGTTTTTGGGTTGCAAGCACAGTCCGCTCCCAGGAGAGACGCCGAGATGGGTGAGGACGCGGGCGGCCCAGGCCCTGGGATGCTGCAGGGAAGAGAAACGAGAGAGGTTGGGGAGGGCAGCGGGGCCCGAACCCGACTCTGCCCCCGCAGGCACCTCGGTGTGAGCAGCCCCGGGGCTGGTGAGGGGGCGAGCGCTTGCCCAGCACCCGGCCCTTCGGTGGGGGAGCCCCAGACCCGGCCCTGAAGCTGGGAAGTGAAATCCAGAGGAGGAAGCGGAGCCCAGGAGCGGCGTCCCTGCGGGGAAGGGCGCCTTGCCGCCCGCGGGGTGGCATCAAGGGCAGGGCAGCGCCGGGAGCAGGCAGCCACGAACCTGCCCGTCCCTGCGATTCGCCTGGGAGGAATCGGAGGCCCCGAGCAGGCTCTTGGGACCCCCAAACCCACCCTGAGCCGAGCCCCCGGGCTGCGGTCACCGGGTGGGAAGGGGCGCGAGGGGCAGCAGCTCCCCGGGGAGACCCGCAGCCGAGGCATTTGCTGGCAGCGCAGTGCCTCCCCGTGCAGGTGACTCACTGCCAGCCATGAATTAAAGATTAAAGCTGCCACCCGGGCTGAGCGCGGGTCTGACAGCTGCAGGGGGAGGAACGGGCTTTTATTTCTGGCTTTTTTTCACACCACAAAGCTGGTCGTGATCCAAACAGATAACAGAGCCTCAGCCCCACGGAGCGCCGGTGACGAGCGCGAGCGTGAGGCCGGGGGTGGATGAGCGCTGAGCGTGAGTCATCGCTGGCTCACTTATGAATGAGGGGTGGGAAGAAGGGGACAGGGCTGCGGAGGAACGAGCCGGAACAAGGAGCGGGGGGAGCGGGGAGCTCGGGGAAGCTGAGCATCCGAGCAGGGGCAGGACGGGGCTCGGGCACGGCCGGCGCAGCCCCGTGGCTCGCCCGGGCACCTCGCGGCCCCGCGGGGACCCCTGGAAGCCCCCCCCCAGGAGGCTCAGCACCCCAGGGGCTTCGCTCCCCGCAGGCAGGAGGGCGGCGATGGGGGAGCACATGGGGGGCTCTGGTACCGAGGGGCGCCCCCAGACCTCCTCTTCTCCCCAGCTATGGCCACGAACCCCTGGGGACACCCACGGGTGCCCACGCGTCGCGGCCGTACCTGCGCGGGCGCTCCCGGCTCACTGCTGCTTGCAGGTGGAGAGCTTGCGGATCTTGCTGCTGGCCGAGCAGGCCTTGCGCGAGGGGTTGGAGGAGGCGCTGGCCCGCCGCTCCGCCTTGGATTTGGTGCTCAGCTGCCCCGGCTCCATCCCGTTCATGCAGACGGCCTTGGGCAGCGCCCGGCCGCGGCTCTGCCCGTTCTGCCCGGCCTCCTCCTCAGGCACCTGTCCTGCAAGGGGAGCCAGGCGTGAGGCCAGCAGCCGCCTTCCCCCTGCGGGGCATCGCTTCTGCTCGGCCCCGCACCGCCTGAAGCCCAGCCGGGGCTGGCTCCAAAGCCCTGGAGGACCGCAGGAGGCCCCGAGACCTCATCTCCCTCCCAGGCACACGAGCTCAGGCTGCCTCTGCCCCATTTCTCTGCCACGCAGCAGCCGGCGGTGCCCGGCGCGCAGTCAGTGCACGAGGAACCAGAGGCAAGGGGCAAGGCACCTCCCCAGGAGCTCAGGCACCCCCCCAGGACATCAGGCAGCCCCCAGCCCCCGGAGGGGACACCCAGCAGGAGCAGGGCTCGCGCTCCACCTGCTGGGAGCAGCCCCGTCCCCCTGCAGGAGCAGCTCGGCATGACGCAGCAGGGTGGCTGCGGAGCCATTTCCCCAGGGGTCCGACGGGGCTCAGGTCACAGCCCCGGGGGTCAGGGAGCGACACAGGACCCCCCTCCCCCCCCAGCACAGCCCTGGCTGGAACAGGAAGGGATGAGGGGGATGAGGGGGACGAGGGGATGCCGCTGCGCACGCCGGCCCCAACTCCCCATGGCACCGCTGCGCATCCCCTGGGTGGGCAGGTGGAAGGATGGGGGCTGGTGGAGGAAGGCTCAGGGCTGCTGGAAGGATTCGTCAGGTTCCCAGCTCCCCCCACCGGATCCAGCCGAGGCAATTTCCTTCCAGCAGGAACGTCACGCTCCAGGGCCCTTCAGTTATGACTCAGAGGGCTGAGTGGAAGCGAAGGCTGTAAGACGATTATGTATAATTTTCTTTAAAGGATGCTCAATCCTTTCCCCGCCAAGGCCGAGCGGCACGTCATCTCGCCACTTGCGCCAGCGATCACCCCACGGCGTGGGGAGGAGGGGGGCACGGGGAGGGGTGCCCGAGGAACACAGCGGGGGCCCGGCGGGGTCCCCCTCGGACCCGCGCCCCCCTGGGCTCCGGCTCCTCCCGGGGCTCCCAGGGCAGAGGCACCCGCCCGGGGTGGCCCTGAGCTGCCGGGGGGGGGCTGCTAAGGCCAAGCGTGGCCCAGGAGCACGAAGCACAGCCCCGGCCGTACCCCTGGGCCCAGGCTGCACACAGGGACCTGCCCTGGATGTGATCAGCTGCCACCTCCCGACCCCTTCAAGGCAGGGGGGGGTTGCCAGGAAAAGCTCGAGCCCCCCCGGAGGCTGAGGACACGCTGGGCCCCCCCAGTTCCTCCAGGAGTTCAGCCCCGCGTGGGACCCGCAGAGCCCGGCCGTGTCCCCCCCATCCCAATTTCAGGGCTGCAGACTCCAATACCCCCTTCAAAGCCACGCCGAACGCTTCTCCCCCTCCTTCAGCTGAACCGGGGCCAAGTCAAGTCACGTTTCTGACTGGGGAGGGAAAAAAAAAACCCACCCCCAGCAGCTCGTTCGTCTTCTGCGCACTGCTCCCTCCTCCCCCCGAAAAGAACAATCCCGGGCGTCTCTGACGGACACCGAGCAGGGAGGGGGAATCGCGAGCTAATTTTACCTCCTTCACCACTGACAGTTGCTGACGTTCAAATTAATGAAAATAAAAATTCCCCATCGGATGAAGTCTTGGCAACCGCCTGCCCCCGCGGAAGGCAGCGACCCAGCGCTGCCGGCTCACCCAGCCCTCTCCCACCGCACCGCGAGCGGCTGAGCAGGGCTAAAAATACAACACACACAAGGAGGGACGAGGCTCGGAGAACACGCTTCTCGTCCTTGCCACCTCTCACATTCCGTAACGGCTCCCTCCAGCCCATTCAGGCACAAAAAAAGGGGTTCGGAACAAAACCGCGGAGAGCCGCTGAACGGCGGCGTTTGCCAGGCACAAGCACGCCGCCGCGCTTGGCTGCGAGGAGCAAACCTCACGCGCCAGGCGTCACCCCGAGGCTCCAGCCCTGCCTTTATTGTCCTGTTTTCCAGCCTCGGAGAGAAGGAAAGAAAAAAAGCAGCACCGAGCTCCGCAGCCATTTGCCTCTGGGGACGGGGCTGCGGCTGAGCAAGGGGTGAACGGGAGGGGAGGAGAAAAGCAGAGCTGTGAGCAGCACCGAGCGGCTGCAGCCCTCCATCCATCCCTCCTGCTCCCTCCCCAAGAGGGGAGCAGGGCTTGTCGTGGGCTCAGCACTTCCCCGGCTGAGATGTTCAGCAGGGGCACGATTCAGGCTCTCCCCAGAGCTGCATCAATCTTTAAATAGCCCTTGAGAAATACAAGCGCGTCCTCGCCGCCCCTTCTTCCGCTGAGGAAGGTGAGAGGTAACGAGGTTCCTTCTCCTCCCTCCCCACCTGGACGCCCGCTGCCCTGAGCCCCTCGCGCTGCTCCCGCTGCCCGGCACGGCCCCAGCCCCATTATCGGTCGTGTTCTGAAGCGATCAGTCACTTACAACGTGGTTTCCTTCCTTTCTTTTTTAAAGAAGTCTTTATTTTAATAATTTTCACTGTTCGCAGCGTAACGCTTGCATGGAGCTGTTCGAGGAATCCTGGAGGGAGACCGGGGAAAGGAAGACGGAGACTTGTCCTGGGCAGGCTGCCCCAGCCTTTTTGTGTCGCCCCCGGAGCCGCCTGCCCCAGCCCCCTGCCCTGCCGGGCTCCTGCTCCTCCTCGAAGCCTGGGGGTGGGGGGATTCCTGCCCCTAACCTGCGAATCGCAGCTCTCGACCCTGCCACACCAGCCCCTGTTTTTGTTACCCGTATTTTAAGGTCTTGACAAGTCCCGGAGCAGACTTGGCCCCCTCTCCCCGGGCTCAGCCCCAGCTCCCCGGGGCAGGAGGTGGGACCCCAGGGCCCGGGGGCTCAGCACTGACCCCCACCCGAGGGAGAAGAGGAGCTCGCACGCCCCAAAGGAGCTGCAGAGCAGCGGCTCCCCAGGCGCACTGACAGCAGCAGGCGATGCCCTCCTGAGCCTGCCGGGCACACAACCACTCCAATTTCCCAGATCTTCCTAAGTTTCCACTTTTTAATCACAGAGAAGTGCGTAAACCAGGTAGCAACAGGCTAACCACCGCGAGAAAAGTTAAACCACCGCTAGACAGGCCAAAGAAAGCCAACCTTTGAACTGGAGCGAGGCCAGGAACCCCCTCGGGAAGGGGTCGCACGGAGCTCTCCTCGGCTGCGCGCTGCGCCTTTCCGGCCAGCCTCTGGTTAAAACACAGAGCCCAAACCGGGGAACGACTCCCCGCAGAACGGCGTCACCTGCTGGGTAACAGGACGGCTTTCCCAGAGACCCGAGGGATCCTGCAGACGCCTGGGGGACGACGAGGAGCTGCTCCCGCACTCCGCAGCCTCTGCCGTGAGCTCGGGCCACGGGCAGCGCTCTGGGGCCTAGGCTAAGCTTCGTGCTCCTCTTCCGTGCCCTGGGCCGACGGGAGCGCAGCCTCCTGGCCCGGCAGCTCATCACAACGTCTGCTCTCTCCGTTAAGCCCTGCCTCAGCTTCCTCCTCTGCAGCTGGGAAGCAAGGGGCGCCGTCAGGGACACGCGGATGAAGCAGCAGGGCTGCCCTGGGGGCTCCCAGGTTTGGTCGCTCGCTGACGGCGGCGGCTCTGTTCTCCCGGAACAAGCCTGGCCCAGCGCTAGCCGTGTGCCTGGCCTTCCAGCAGCCAGCCCCGCCTTGCGCTCACCTCCTGGAGCCGGCTCGGGAAGCTCAGCGTCAAATTAAAAAGGGGTGCAGGCGGTGCTGGTGGCGGATTGTCAGGCCTGCGCGCTTTTTCACGACCGCTTACACCGGGGCTGCTGCTGGCAGGAGCTGCCAGGGGAACGGGGAACCTCTGTGCACACGGAAGGCACCTGGCAAGTCCTCCTCCCTCCTGCCACTCGGCTTAGCAAGGCCCTGCAGTCAGGTACGTGCTGCACTGAGCCCACGGCGTTTTTCCAAGGATGCCTCGCTCCAAAAAGCCTCCGTTAGGCCAAGAGGAAGGGCCTGGCCCCGGTCAGACTCTAGCAGCAAGCCTGAGGGACGCGAGAGCACAGGACGGAGCTCTGCGGGTCACCCAGCTGGCACCGGGACATGGGCTCTATTAGAAGAGGTGATAAATTACCCGGCTGCCACCAGTGAATCAGCACTTGGGAGCGGACCTTTCACTTTGATGAGACTCCCTTCATCCCGGCGGGCTCCACCTCCGACCCACCTACGCATCCGCTGGACCCTGCTGGGCCCGGGGGCGTCCCACAGAGCCCCAAGGCAGCCTCGGAGAGCTCGGCTTCCAGCAGCCTCAGCCCTTCCCTCGGAGAGCTCTGCCGGGGAGGCCAGTCTGCATTCCTGTTGCTGCCCCGAGGAATTTCGGGTGCAGTCTGAGGTTATTACAGCTCAGGGCCTGACGCTTTGTTCTGTGCTGGTCATTCAAAAAAAAGTTTCCACCTAACCGGGAAACCAGGAGAAAACCAAGGTCTTCAGGAAAGAGATTCCTGCACAGGTAGAACACAGACCTTGCTTTTGCTTAGACCCACGGAAATCCTCTCAGCCATCGTTAAGGCAAAAACGACAGCAGGTTGGTTCGTCTTGGAGCGCAGGAACCGGGGCTGTCCTCACCACGAGGGCAGGCCAGTCCCAGACACCTCCAGTCCTTCCCACCCCTACAGTCCTGGAAGCCTTCCCTCCAAAGCAAGAATTAAACCAGGCCAGAGCGCAGCGAGAGCACGGACCAGGAAACACAGGGTGCTGATTTCAGCAACGAGAGCAGAGGCAGGGAGACCAGAACCGCCTCCGTCACACAGCACGACCGCAGGGCCCGGCCGCCTTCGTGTCGTCCCACCACGGAGACGTCCCTCGGTCCCCTGCTCACGGGTACAGAGGTGGGACACGGCAGAGCTCTCGATCACCATCGCTGTGTGAAAGCTGCGCGGGTGAAACCAGACACACCCCTCTGCTTACTGCTTGGCTTACCTTAAAACAGGAAATCCCCAAAGAGGCAACTCCGCCACCAAGTCCCCAAGACCGGGGCAGAAAGGAGTCTCAGCACAAGGCCAGAAGCACCCTTCCCTCCCAGATGTGCCATCTCTGAACACTGACTCATTTTAGGGCTGTGCTCCAAAATAACTCGGTGAGCCGAGCGAAGCCGGCCAAAAGAATTGAGTGTGCTCGAGCAGCCGCGTCCAGCAGGAGCGAGCTATTACTGGACGAGGAAGGAGCTCGGCATATGGGCAGCGCACAGGAAGGGGCATCCTGGCTGATCGAGTAAAGGAGCGAGGCATCCGGAGCACCGCGGCTCACGCTCTGTGCGTCACCCTCAGCACTTAATAATCAATACTCTCCTCCGCTGCCGAAAGGACGCGGTCGGACCTCGCGGCCTTTCCTAAAACAGCCTCCAGACGGACAAGGGAACGCTCGCTTCTGCCCTCCTCCTCCCAGCACCATCCCCTCCTACCTGGTACTGTGAAATCCTGAGTGTAGATGATATCATCTTCAATGTCATACAAGTCGTCGTCTTCGTCCTCGTTGTAGCCATGCAGATCTTCCAGATAAGGCACCGCCGTCATACTTCTCCACTTGTCCTTTGTTTCCGGGCTGGGAGGTATGGGCACCAGAGTCTCTGCCTGAGCGTGTTTCTTACGAAACCAGCTGCAAAGAGGCCAAGAGCAGAGTTCCATCAGTACGGCTTCACCTCCCAGAAGGCACGGAGAAATCCTCGACGGTACGAGGCGGCCCCGCTCCACCCCAGCATTCAAAGCTACGTGGAGAGAACTTCCCGGCTGGTTTTACCGCGCGGCATTTCAGCTGGGGAACAACCAAGTGGAAGGGCTGAAGAAAGGCAAGCTCGCCGTGCTGACTGCGGGGCAGGGACAGCAGCAGCCGTGCAGCCTCTCCATCCACCGGGTCCCTTGTCACCCCCGGAGCACCTAGCAGGCCTGCCCAACCGCTGGCACGTTGCCGTCCGCTGCGAGACACCCTGGGGTGCACGGCACCCACAGAAGGGTGGCCCAGGGCGCACAGAACGTTTCCTGCATCGCCTGCTCAGTCGCAGCGAGGCACAACACGCCAGCCGCTGCTCCCTGCCCGTAGGTCAGGGCACACGAGCAGAGCAGCCCGAGCTCCCGTCCGAGCTGTGCTGCCAAAACAACAGCGGAGAAACCTCTTTATCCTGGCGGAGAAACCTCTTTATCCTGAAGCTGAGGCCAGCACGGCAAAAGGGCTTGCAGAACGTAACGCTAACGAGAGTGCCGCTTGCTCCCGAGCTCCCTTTAACAGGCAGTTGTCAACGAGATCAGAGCAAAGACGCTTTCCCCTCTCATCCCCCTGTCCCAAGGCACTTCCATTACCACTAAAACCAGCAGCCACAGCTCTGCCACCTGCCCGCTGCAGGGTATCGGCTCTGCAGGCCGTCCCTAATTAAACGAGGAGCCCAACAGACCCGCACCACCTCAGCGCCCCCGAAGCCGGTTTTTGTCCTTCCACAGCAGGGTCCCAGCACCGCTGGAGCCTCGCACCCCCGAAACCCCCTCCCAGGGCAGGCGAGGGCAGCAGTTCCTCCAGCACCAGGGCGTTCCTAACGCACCTCTCCAGCTCCCCCTCACCCCCTGCAAGGGGTCCAGCGGCAGGGAGAGCTGGCAGGGAACACGCCAAGGGCCAGGCGCTGCCGTCCCCGTGGGCCTGGAGGAGTTCTGTCCTGCCGCTCCGGAGGCCGCGTGTCCCGGGTCGAAGGGAGGCTGCTTCCTACGCCAGCCCCGCGGGTGCTCTGCAGGGACAGGAGGCATCCAAAGCGCCCACGTTTGGGGCCATCTGAACTGCAGCCTGGGCTCCTGACCAACTGCTTGATTGGCACCGATACCAAATGTGCCTGGTTGGATGTCGCTTGGGGCACTGGGATCTGTTCTCCACGGGTGCTGCCTTAGGAATCGACTTGAGGCCTCCCTGAAAACACTTCCCAAGAACAGCGTAAGGCCTCAGTGTAAGACTTCCCTTCTTGTGAAAGCAGCGCTCCCATAAAGCTACCCAGCAAGAAAGGAGTTTGGAGAGAAATAGAAACCTCGCTATTGGGATGAAGCAGCACCATCCTCCGGTTCCCGGAGGGGCCTTACAGGGGTGAAACAAGAGGTCACCCCGGCCCCTGGCCTAGCAGGAAGCGACAGGGCCAGCGTAACCAGCTTGGGGCCAAGAGCTTCAGCGAATCCCGTGGCTGGCTTCCTGGAGACGTGCACGGCGCACAACGCTCCTAACGCGACCGTTTGAGTTCCTTTACTTGGGACACCGCTTTCACCAAGGCAGCGACTGCCAAGACAGCAAACGCGGCAGGACGGCCTCGCGCGGGAGCAGAAGGCCCAACACAACCAGCAGCCGTTTTTGCCAGGGGCGCTGGAGATAAATGCCACGGAGCTGAGGGGAAGGGAACACGCGGGACAAACGCGATGGGAACGACGGCCGGCGAGGGAATATTTTAAAGGGAGAAAGGCTGCAAGTCTCCAGCAGCGTGTTTTTATTTTGCT
Organism: Nettapus auritus; assembly: GCA_011076525.1. NCBI lineage: Eukaryota > Metazoa > Chordata > Aves > Anseriformes > Anatidae > Nettapus > Nettapus auritus. Next base: position 660,935 of record CM021792.1, on the reverse strand, counting down.
GTATTCCAGCTCTGCCTTGCTTTCCTTCTGTCCTACTTACCAGGAGAGCAAAAATAGGATTTTATTAACAGCTGAAACCTGAATCACTGTACTCCAGTCGTCATGATCCCGTCCTCCGGGAGGTAATTTCAAATACTTGCATATGCATACATGGTAATGAGGCTATAGAGCGAGCAGTGAAATTCATTGAAGTTCTGAGAAAATCAAAGACCTCTTGGAAGGAGCCTCAAGCGATCCTTTCTGGAGTAGCAGAGTAGTTCCTGGCAAGCAGATTTCCAGCAGGGGCAGGGATGCTGCCTTCCATACGGCGCTGAACGTGATTAGATTTGCTGTTCAGCTGAGGACCACTGGCTCCACCACTGACCAAAGGCAGGCAGCAGCCAGCTCCCACGGCGGCGATGCAGAGAGCAGGTCCCTCCCTCACGCTGCCTTCCCCACCGACACCCCGTGCAGCGTCTCGTAGCCACTCCCAGGCCTTGGAAACCAAGAGAAGGGAGCAGCAGCAGAGATCGTGTCTTAATGCTGTGCAATCTTGTGCACAGACGTGAACTGTGACCCTGCCCGCTCAGCAGTGCCCTGAGTTGCTCTGATCTACAGGGAGCTAAACAGGAAGGGTCAGAGGCTGAATGAAAAAAGGGATCCGGGCTGACCAAAGCAGTGATCCTCTCTGGGTTGCAGCTTCCGAGCCCCATTTTCACATCAGAAGTCACCGCTCAACTCCTTCCACGTCCTGGCATACGCAAGGTTAAAACAAGACTCCGTAAGCACAGCTGCAGCTTCCCCGCACTTACAGCCACTCACTTCCCATTCTGGGCCACAGGCACCGCGGTTTGGGGCAGGGACCATTTCCTCTGAAGCCAGCTGCCGGTCGCCATCCTGCCAGCGAGGCCCCGTTACCAGCGGTTTGCCACCTCCGTGGAGGTCACGGCACCGCCACCAGCAGCTAACTGCCTGGGTCAGCAGCCCCGCGGCAGCACGTCCCTGCAAGCACCGCTCGGCTCCTGGGACGTGGGGAGGCGTTCGGGTTCTCGAGCCAGGCCCACGAAGAGGCAGCAGTAGGTACGAGGAGCAGTCAGGTAAGAGGAGCCGTTTCCCCCAGCCGATGCGAGACCCCGAGGCCACGGCTCAGACTCCTACGAAGAGGAGAGGCGCTGGGTGCGCAGGTGGAGACCGGCGTTCCTTTAACGGCAGGCAGTTACGTTACAAAACGGATCTGCAGAACGTGGGAGGACGAACCAGAGACTCCCTCCCATGTGCCTGCCACAGGGAAGTGAGACAGACCCGGGTGCCTCAGCAGGAAAGGGAAGGAGAAGAGCTTGAGAAGAGCTCGCGTCCCCCTGCGCCAAGGGGTTCCTGCGCGACACCACGATGCAGGACGGAAGAGCCCCTCGGTACACGCTGCAGCGCAGCGGAAGGGAGCCCCTCTCCCTCCTAAAACCCAGACGTCAAAGTTGACGCTCAGCACCTGCCGAGGGATCCCCAGCGGCACCCAAGGCAGGTTCCCAAGGGCTTCGGCACCCAGGGTTTGACGAGCACGGCAAAGCGCCCGGCGCCCTCGCTGCAGCTCCGCGGGAGGCCCCTGGGTGAGGCAGCTCCGGCCCCACAAGTTCGTTTGCGCCTCCGCTAATGAGAGGTGGAAGCGCCTTCCCTTGCTCGCTGTAAGCTCTTGCAAACGTATCTACGACTGAGCAAATTAAGTGTGACACTTCTGGAGAAGGAAGGCAAGATGGTTGCCTTGGAAACAAGGGACAGAGGTAGAATCCTGCATCCACTCCATCACTTTAAGTGCTGCAGCAGGGTCAGTGAATTAGCTACGAAACGCAGCGTACAAGCATTGAGCCCTTCAGCAAAAGCACAAGGTAGAGAGGAGACGGTGAATAATCTGCAGGGAGCGGGTTGCTCACTCCCCAGCTCTCGGCAGCATTTCTTGGCCGCCCCGCGCCCCCGCCCGGGAGCACAAAACCCTCACGGAGGCGAGCTGGAAGCGTCAGCTTCCATCCAGCATCAGCCTACCCAGATCCTTCGGGGAAGAGCGGGCTTCACGGCTCCTCCGTTGTTATTCGGGGGCCGGCTCCTGGCAGCTCGCACACTTGGATGTCAGGCTGAGGGAGGTTTAATTCCTTTCCGTTTCCAGCTCCTGGGCCTGCCCTGCACGCGTGGCTTCCAAAGGCTTTGCAAACCTCGTCAAAGAACGGGCTAAGTTCGCTTGGCCCAGCCGAATTAAAACAGTGCTGAGGTGGGAATTTGATGCGAGAGCTCGCTACAGAAGCGAGGAGAGGAGAAAGGCAGAACGAAGCAGGTTCTTCCTGCAGAGCTTCAGGTCGGGCTGCCACCGCAAGGGGAAAGCGGCTGGGGCAGCGACGGGAACAAGGGGAGGGGGGGGCCAGGAGGGCAAGCCACCAGTGACCTCAGCCCAAAACAAAAGGAGGCTTCGAGCAGCACAGGAGGCAGCAGGTAACCCACCTCAGCAGGGCAGCCCAGGGGGTGCTTTTAGCCCAGTTCCTGCAGTCGTGCTCTTCCTGCAGGAGTGCAGAGAAACCCCGGGTCACCGATGACCATTACTCCCCCTCCCCACACCCCAGCTAGAAAGTATTCTAGAAATCAAGCCTCTTCCCACTCAAACGCTTCCGAAAAACCCTCTGACGATACCTGACCCCCTCCGCTCGCTTTGTTCAGCCTTACATAAAGCAGGGTCAGGTTAGGCACCAGGGCTCGGCTTCTCATCTATTTAGGGCAAAGCGAGGCGAACCGGGCGCGGGATTCTTCAGCACAATGCTGTTCCACAACAAGCAGAAGGACAGACGCGTCCAAAGCCCAAGGCTGCGAGCGCTGCTGCGCTTGATGTAATTATTAGGATGCCACAGCAGGAGGAAGGAGGCAATTGCTAATAGGGGAGAAAAGCCTGTTAAGAAGCACTGGCTAAGCTCGCAGAAAACTAATAAGAGCCTAAGCCTTGGAAACGCTCCCGTGTCTGCAGGTAGAGGCTCTCCTCAGCCCCTCTCGGTGCGGTGAGATGAAAGCCTCCCCAGCAGCCGGGCCCAATTAGAGGGCGGTTGCGGCTCCGCAGCGCGGGGAAGCGGCTGCCCTCCGTGCCAGAAGCACGCTCCAGTTTCTCCTGCCTCCTCGCTACATCAGGGCCTCTGGAGGAACCTCCCTGCTTCCAGCTGGGCAAAGCTGACGCAAAAGCCGGCTGCCGCAAGGGAGAGGCACCAAACCCAGCACGGAGCTGGAGAAGCGGCTCAAGCAGCCGGCACGCAGCCACACGCGGGAACCACGGCGCTGACCCGCACCGAGGGGCGGCTCACGGCCCCGACGGGAGAGTGCTTTTGGTGACTGAGTGCTTTCGGTGGTTCCCTCGGTACCTACCAACCCGCTGATTCCCAGCAGGCCCCTGCAGCGCTCGCTGACAGCGCGGGGATTGCCGGCAGAACCACAGCACACGGCGCTTTGCTGCGGGGCCTGGAGCCTCCGGTCCTCAGCACTAGATGGGAGAAGAACAGGCGGCACCTGCAGGAGCTGCTGCGTGGAGGACAGGCTCTGTTCGGGTCCCAGATGCTACCAGAGGCCCCCAGCCGACCCCTCCACGGCCCACCCTTACTGGGAAGGGCACTCCAGATCCAGCACCCGCTCCTGTCACCTCCCTCCGGTGAAACAACCGCTGCACGGCGCTTGGCGGCTATTAAAAGAGCCTGCCTGCTTAATTAATGGCCCAGGCAGCTACATCAGAGCTGCCCCCGGCCCCTTTGATCTGAGGGGTAGCCGCAGCTGCTCCTCGGCACAGCACCAGCGCGGTTCGAGCCCGGCTGGTTTTGTTCTGGGGCTCCTGCCGACACCTCCCATGCCAGAACATCTACCAGGGATCGTCATCGGGCAGCACGCAGCTGCCGCTTTCTTCAGAGAAACGGGAGGAAAACAGTGCTCGAGCTGACGGCAGGCAGCACAAAGCAGGCCCGCTGCCTTCGAGGAGCACAGCCTTGTTTGTACACGGTTCCCAAAAGCTTTCTGGGCAAGCCTGCAGGCAGGACCTCTGCCGAGCAGCTGCGGTCCAGCAGGCAGCGCCGCATGTCCTCAGAAGCACTTCCTATTCAAATAGCAGATAAGCTAATGCAGCCTCCGCGCTGAAGCATCCTTGTGATGCTTTTTGTTCTTGTACTTTTATCCGCCCAGGAAATCTCTGCTTAGAGGCAGCGTGTTCAAACAGATCCTTTAAAAAAAAACCCTCGGAGATAACGGGGCCTTCCCCCCCCCTCAGACAATGGCGAGGATAAAGGGGGAGGATATGGGGGAGGGAGGAGTGTGACATTAAAGAGAAAAATCAAAAAAACGCCATTGTCCTGGAACGCTTCTCCACACGCTGATTCCATATGGAGCCGACACCGAGGGACACTGCTGTCACCAGACCGTCCAGAAACCCAGCACTAACGCGCCATCCTCAACGCCCTCGTTCAGTGACCCGGCTTTCAGGAGCCCCCGTTCCCCTGCTCCATTAACACGAGCCGGCCTCTGAAACGAACCATCCAGAAGCCTCAGTTACCAAGAGCCAGCCGCGCTAGCAACATATTCCCAGCATATTCATCATTCGCCGGTTAGCAATTCAAATGCTTCAACCGGATGCTCTAATAGGAGGAAAAAAAGCCAAGGAGAGGTTGCCAGAGCACCAGCAGAGCTGGAGGAAGGAGAGCTAGCGACTTCCATGTGTCTGCTGTCAAAAGGAAAAATGGGTTGAGAGCAATAGCACAGGTACATTAGCATAAGGAGCAGAAAGAGAATGACTAATAGGAAGAAGCTGAACACTCACTTGTGCTGCCTTATCTGCTGTATTGAAAACCTCTTGGCTGGGTCGTATTCGAGCATCCCTGAAAAGAAGGAAAAAAAGTCCAGGTGTGATCACAGATGCTCTCGGCCAAGCCGACGACAGGAGGCACACGGCTCTGCCCTCCCCTCCCGCCACCCTGCCCCACGTGCCCGGCCCTCCTGGCGGCTCCGGGAGCCTCTCCCTCCAGGAAGGGATCGCTCCACGGCTCATGGGAGCACAGCACAAAGCCCCTACTGCTGGCTGCCTGATCCACCTGACCCTCGGTTTCCCCACCTGCCGTGCAGACTCGACCTTTCCCTCCTTGTCGCTGCGGGACAGGCTCGTGCGGCCCCAGATCGTGCGGCCAAGCACGTCTCTAGGCAAAGGCTTCGCGGGGAACGCTACCGAGCTTTGTGGGAGAGGCACGGCATACGGAAAGCTGCTTGGCATCCCGGAAACTCTACAGTGCAGTGAAATCCTGTTCTGGAAGCACAGCTGCGAGAAGTACCACCCAGTAATCCCACTGCCCATCCTACCGGCCGCCTTTTGTCCTAGCCAGAAGTTTGATTCCTGCCATCAGCTGCTAAAATAACCGGGACTGGGGTGAAGGGAGTGGAGGGGGGAAAAAATAGCTCATCTGTATTCGCCCTGCGAAAGAAGGGGGTGGATTACTTAAACAGACTCGTGAGATGCCCACTCTGCTCCACTGTCTTTAAAAAGCTTCACAACTCGGAAGGAAATGAGGAAGGAAGTCTCACTGTGTTCTTCAGAGACGAGCCCGTGGGCCCAGCAAGTCTCATCCAGCAGCACCCAAGAGCCCTCCAACAAAGCTTCCGAGACCACGTTCAGCCGGGGGATGCTGAGCTCCTGCTGCCACACATCACAGTGGTTGTGTGTGTGTCGGATGAAACCCCTCGCTGCTTCTGAAGCACTCGCGAGCCTTGCAGGGGCAGCACCACGAGGAGGGTTTGGGGAAGAGGTGGTAACGGGAGCACCCCACCTCCCGCACCCGGAGCGGCCAGGAAGCAGAACGGAGCTGCCAGGGAGTCGGGACAAGGGGCACTCAAAACGTTGCGAGGACCTCGCAGATGGTTTCTGCGGTTCTCTGGAACAACGGTAGTAGAAGAAAGCAGCCAACAGCACACGCGACCGAAGCCGATTGGGATCTTCCTTGTCGGCTCAGTTTGTGTCGCGTTACAACCAGTAACGACGTCAAAAGGACAAAGCCACCGCTGTCCCCACGGCATTCCTGCAAGGCTCGGTCACTCCAAACACGGAAATAAGCCTCAGAGTAATTTTTTATCTTTAAAAACAAGGAGATTTTTTCAGCAGATAAGGGCTCATTTGGGTCAGTTGTAGCCTGTAGAATACGGGCAGGAAAAGAGGGTGTGAAAGCACTAAGTCACCTTCCCCTCAGAAACCAGCGGTTTCCCATGGCAATCGGAGATTTATCGGTGCTGCTGACAGCACCAAGAGCTTTAAGCAGGTGGCATCGCTGCTGCTCCACACTACCTCAGCGTGAAGAAGGTTGGAAAAACAAAAACAAGCCACGGGAAGACTTCTCTGGGCTAGAGAAGGCCAGCTGCACTACGAGCATCCAGCCCGAGCCGGAGCCCTCAGCATCCAAAGCATTGGCCCGAGCACGGCAGAGGTGTGTACGCTGCCTTGCTGGGACCACAAAGCCGCCTCGTGGCTGTCTCGGGAGCCCTCAGTCCCAGGAGCCGCTGCTCATAGCGGGTGTTTTCTCCAGAACAAAGCCCTGCGAACGAGCAGCCCGGGCTGCAGCCACACACCTGAAGCGGGACTGTGGCAGGAGGTGATGAACGCTGGTGGCAGGTTCTCTGCTATCGAGAACCGCCACCAGGAGAGCGTTTTGAGGTGGCCTTACAGGAAGGGTGAGGCGGGGAAGATGCCTCTGAGCCACCTTCAGCCGAGAAGGGATCGATCCTGAATCCTGCTAGCCTGCAAAGCGCTGCAACACCTGCAGCACAACGTGCTTTCACTGGGCAAACTCCACATTCTTCTACGTTCAGCCTGCTGTAGGAGTCCCTGCAGCCTCCTCGGTCCCGGGACAGCTGAAGCTGGAGGGGTGCTCTGGGGATATCCTGGGCAAGCCCCTTGCTCAGAGCAGGGCCTGATGGAGCAGGTCACCCAGGGCCATCTCCGGGTGGAGCACCCTCATCACGAGCAGCTTGCTTTGGCCAGAGGAAAAATAAACATGCATCCCCTGAAACGCTGCTCAAATGACAGGACTAACAAACTTGAGGCATTTACCAGACGAAACAAGCAAGCAGAGGGTGAGGCTCGAAGGTGAGCTACTGGAAGGGGCCTCGCAGCACTGGTTCCAAACAGCCATGGTGCAGCGCTGCGCTGTTCTCAAGCCATTAAAAAGGCACGAAGAAGGTAATTGAGCACAAAATACTTCCTTAAAGGACAGGGGCTGCGCTTCAGGCAGCGCTCTGCAGAAAACAGAACATCCAGCCCCTGAAAGTGTGCATCCGTGTGCTCAGCGTGACTCACTCGTGGCAGGCCTGTGGCTGAAGTCCTGCACCGAAGAGATTTCAAGACAAAACATCATGTTCTATTCACCACTCAAGTCATCTCAGAGCGCCTGCCCGCAGCAGCCACACGTCTCTACCATTTACGGTAAAGATTTCCACGCCGTTTATCTGCGAGCGGGGACGCTGCAACGGGGATTCCTCAGGACGCCTGGCTCGCAAACCTCCGCTCCCCCGGTACTCCGGGAGCCGCGGCGCCCAAACATGGGATGCGACGCCCATCACAGCTCCGGCAGCCTCAAAACCCTGTCAAATCACAGCAAGCTGGAGACCACAAACCTGTCTTGAGCTCCGTGTCACAGACTGCAGCCCACACGATTTAATAGCCCTGAACAAGCACAGCGCCGCGTCACACAGCAGAACGTATGTTTAAGCGGACAGCACGATCCGAGGTGTTTTTTGAGAGGCAGGATATGCTAACGGCTGTACTTTGAATTCAACACGGATTTTATTTCAGAGCAACGTTTTAAGCCACCATAAAGCAGAAAACATCCAATTTGTAAAATGAGACGGGGATTTTTCCCTCCCCTTCATCCTCCACGAGCACAACCCGGTGCTCTGACCAGAACTCCCTCTGCAGGCAGCCTCGGAGCTCCGATGCACTCGCAGACTTGCCCCTGGTGAGCTCCAGGCACCGGCCCGCCTGACTGCTGGCTCCGGGCACTCCCTGCCACTACAGGACTAAATCACCCCACTGTCACCAGGGTACACATCCTCTTACCCCTGTAAGGTGAGGTCACGGCACTTACACAAATGAGAAAAAATGCTGAGAAACCAACCCAAACCCGCCACTTGTCCCCAGTCACAGCAGAGCCTGCAGACGAGGCCAGGTGCCGAACGCAGCCTCAGGACTCTCTCATTTGGTACCGGGGAACTGGAAGAGGAAGAGCTGACCCCACACACGGCTCTTGCTCAGAAGTGAGCTGCATGGGCGTCGGTAAGCCACACGCGGACGTTGTCAGAAGAACCTCAGCACTGAGCACTGCCAGTGACACCTTTACTGACCGTGCACGCAAGCCAGAACCGTGCCAGCCTTTTCCATCAGTGAGGAGTAGAAATAAAGCTTGGTTCCTCATCAGGGAGGCAAAAAGAAGGGCGGCATCCCAAGCAAGGAGCCGAAGCACACCGCCGTGCAGGTCTCTTCACAAGCCAAATAAACCAGAAGCTTTTAGGTCCTCTACATTCTGCCTTTACTAGAAAGTAGAACGTACAAAAATAAGCCCCAGGGCGGAGGGGGGGAAAAAACACCACTTGAAGGTTTCCGTTCTTTGGCGGACCGCTTCTGAAGCGAGTTCTGGTTTGTTTCCCAGCCAGCCTGGCACGATGGTTAACGCAGCTGATGGCCACAGAGGAAACGAGCGCTTTGCAGCAGGCTCAGTTCTGCCTCACGGTAAGAACGCAGCGAACGCTTCAGCGCTGCAGCGGGCTCTGAGCCTTTCAGAAGCACCGCAAAGGTTAAAGCCTCCGGCGAGACAGAGCTGAGCCCTGGGTGTCCGCGCAGGAATGCATCAGCCATCGGCAGGATCTGAGCCGTGGGCTTCGGATCAGTTTCAGCCTGCTGCAGGCACCTACCAGGAAATGCAGATGTGCGGGAGGAAAAGCCTGAACCAAAGCCAGCACCCCGGTTTGTCACCGCAGCTACGGAGCATCGCCACCACAAGGCTTCAGCACACGCCTCGCCGTCGGCCGGGCTGCGGAGCCGCTCAGGGCTGGAGGGCGCTGGGCAATCCCACGCGAACTCGGTCACCTCGGGTGCTCCGGGCACTTCGAGAGGAAAGCGTGGGAAACCAAACGAGGAGAGCAGCCGGAGGTTTGGCCAGCTGCTTCTGCGTAACGGTGTACAACAAGAGGGGGAGAGGGTTCTGAAGTGGGATGGAGGGGAACGACAGAAGGAACCCGCTGGATTTCCCACCACCCTGGAGGAAGTGGAGGGACGGACAGCTGCCCCCAGGCATCCTCCTCTGCCTACCAAGTGCCCCTGGGCTGCATCTCTGTGGGTCCAGAGACAGAAGGGATGAAGACGTGGCTAGGACGAAGGAAGCAACCCAAGTTGGCAGAGATGAACGGATTTGGACAAAGGACATCAGCTGGGAGGCTCCTTGTTTAAATTGAGGCAGAAGGAAAAAAAGAGATTGACTCCAGGTCTCACCCCGGGGATGGAAAAGGAACTAGAGGGAGTTATTCTCATGAAGCGTAAGGTTTGAAGCTCTCAATAACCTCAGGACAAGAAAAGAAAGCAAGCGCCGCGCTCATTCTCCCTGGGGGGAAAGGCTTAGTGCAGCAGAGGCCGATCGCAGCCCCCCAGCCATTTCTGGAGGAGGCTGTAGCACACCGGCCGCCAGCCTCAACAGGCGCTGCGCTGACTGCTGGGGCAGTTCCCAGGCTCAGAAAAATCAGAAAAACCTGTTGCGTTTTGAGTCAGCATTCCCAAAGCGAACGGCACACGTGGATCGGGACATCGTTCCCGGGGCACAGGGCACGAAGCGTCACCGAGGAGCGCCGGGCAGCCAGCAGCAGCCGCGTTGGGCCGAGCAGAGCAGCGGCGCCAGCTGCAGCTCGTGGCTGCGCCTTACGTAACGGCTCCCGAGTCTGCTGGGGCCGGTCCTGCTCCCGCAAACACCTGGAAGCGAGACGTTTCCTAACGCCACGGGGCCGGATAAGCGACGACAGCCTCAAAGAGGAGGCTGGCAGGGGGTCTGCCACCCCTCGGGAGGCGGGGGGCTGGAGAGGAGCCCCCGCAGCGGCAGGCAGACGGACGCACAGCACCACCTGCTGCCGCAGCCCGGCACACAGCCGGCACCCAGCGCCACGACCGGGCTCTGCGGGCAGGCAGCGGGTGCAGGCTGCAGCCCCTCGCAGCCCCCGTGCAGGGGCTGGGGGCCCGAGGGCAGCGCCGCCTCTCCGCAGGGTCACAGCGGGCGCTGCTCGAAGGGTAAGGCGCAGCCGTGAACGCTCTGGAACCCGTTAACCTTTCGGCTAGCCACAAAGCACGAGAGCAGTACCCCTGCAGGGGACACGGCGCAGCACAGCCCCCGTGTTACCGGCAGCCCTGATGACACCACGGACAGGAGGAAGCAGAGCTGACTCAGTTTCCTCACGGTGCCCCGTAGCCCTTCGCCCACGCTTGCCCCTAACTACTTGCCTAGCACGAGAACCAGAAAAATAAACCTGAAAGGAGTCGGCCTCGTTTCTCATTTGAAGTCCGGTCTTTCTCAAACAGCTGAGGACAAAGAGGGAGCAAGGCCAGGCTGAGGACTGGGAGGATCCCTGCCCCTACCTGCTTTAGGGAGGCGGCAGGAGCTCCGATCGGGATCTCCCGCGTGCTACAGGTGCGCCCAGCTGCTGCCAGACAGGCACCAAGCTGGCTGCTGCACAGCTGGGCTTTCAGCATTCCGCTTTTAAGAGAAGTGAAGAGACTGCTCAACGCTGAGCCTCAAACTATTTCAACAAGTGACCAGAACAAAAGCACAAACCCCTTTCCTCCACCCGAAAGGTTCTGTTCCCACTTCTGCCACGGGTCTGTCGTGACAAGGGGCACCAGCCACTTTGCTCCACCAGCCCCGCGGCCGTAAATGTAGGGAAAGGGATGAGACAACTGGGACTAAAGCACTGGGGGCAGAGGCTGATGAGGAAGGACAGCAGAACCCGAGCACTCAGGGTTTCTTGTTACAGAAAGCTCAGGCAGGGAATTTAATCGAGTGTTCTCACTTGCCATTTTAGATTTAACCTCGTGGGCTTCGCCTTCAGGTTTAAAACCTGCTGAGAGCAGGAGAAAAATAATGCAAGAACCAACTCTTTATAGAGCAGTGTCTGCAACCCATCAAGGGTTTAGCATATCTCAGGAAAATACCAGTGCTCGAGACCTACCAGAGTCCTATCCCAAGATAAATCATCCTACCTCCCTTCCTAACAGGATCCCACGCTGTCACAGGATACTGGGAACGAAGCTCTCCCCTGCTCTATACAGGCTGAGCACTTGTTCCACCTCTAGATTTTACCCACTCTTTTTAGAGTCAGCTGAGAGACTCACCTCTCAATAAGTCTGAGAGTGGAGGACCACAATCCTCTGGAATTGTGAAGTCGCCTTTCCCGATGTTTTCAAATAACTTATATATATTATCCCCTTCGAAGGGGTACAGACCCGTTGTAATGTTGTATCTGCAAAGAAGGAGAAGCTGTGTGAGAAGCAGCACACAACAGGTGCTCGATTCTTATGTGACTAGGTAAATCAAGAGCAGACAAGAGTAAACCAGAAGACGAATATCTGCAGTATTTGGAATGCTTCTTCTAACTTTGTCTTCCTTTGTCGCAGCCTCTTCATTCACAGGAGTCAAAACCACCCAGACATCTCCCTGACAGGCTGGGACGGAAGAAACTTTTAAAAATAAATACCAGAGATACCAGCGCTTTGTGGTTTCTATTCTGACAGTCGCTGCGTATCTCAGATGCTGAGAAGTGCCTGGCAGAGACTCACTCAGAGCGGAGATTGCCTTACTCAGAACCGCAAGCACTTTGGATGGGTGCAGGTTCCCCAAAGGGCCTCACCGCATACACCCACTCCCCAACGCCGTATAGGAGAGCAGTGACGACAGCAGATTGCACGAGGCCGAGCTATTTGGGGACTTGCAATTTATTGCAGCTCCGGGTGCTGCACAGGCACTTACAGCGTGACCCCCGCGGACCAGATGTCTACTTTAAAGCCTGAAAAGGTATCGAGGCCGTTGGCGATTTCTGGCGGCTGGAATGCTGGCGACCCTTGGCTCGTCCTGCACGTGTCATCCTCTGCAAACGGGTGCAACGCCTGCAGCAGAAGAGACGGATTAGTTTCAGACTTCCAAGGCACACCAACCCTAACTGGTAGAACACTGCAGGAACAGGGAACGCTCTGCTGCTGAACGTCCACTTACACATCACGAGAACGTGCTACTTTAACAACTGCACGCCCCTGCTGATGCTTCCTGTGCTGCTCCTATGTAGCTGAGGCACTTCTGCATACAGTTAAGTACAAGGGTGTGTAGTTATCACCACGCTCCTGGGTTGTCTAAGAGCGATGTCTTTGTGAGCCTCCTGGATGGAAGCTTTGTGCTGTTACCCAGAGGTGACAGTGCTGTGTGAGTTACAATGAATATTCAGAGCCACTCTAGAGCACTCTGCAAGTTCAACAGAAGCCTAAGCGCACAGCAAATCAACGGATACCACAAAGGTGACCTGACTCTAGAACATTACGCTTCCCACACTCGCCCTCACTGCGGCTCTCACATACCTCCGCTACGCCCAGATCCGATATTTTCAGCGTCCCGTTGGTTGTTAGCAGGAGGTTCCCCGGTTTTATATCCTTGTGGACGATCCCTTGGCTGTGCAAGTATTCTAAGCCGTCTATGAGCTGACAAAAGTACCTGCAGAAATTGTTACAGGAAAAAAAAGTCAAGCACTCCCAGACTGAGCTACCGGTAATATTAAAGCAAAGACTGATGTTATTGGATAGAGGTAGGAAGTACACGAACACCTGATGCTGAGGAACCTGAACTGCCGTGTTGTAAGAAGGACGAGCGGTCAGAAGTTACCTGCCAGAGCCCCGCACCAGCGCGTTAACTCCGCTGAAGCCCTCCTCACGAGCTGGGCATTTTCTAAGCGTGGCACCGATGGCACAAAGCTGCGAGTTAACTCTGACACCTGACTTAGCCCAGGCCAAATTAAGCTAGCAAAGGATGCTCTTCCAGTGGCACAGCTGTCTCTGCTAGAGGACGGGAAGAGAGATCTCTCCTTCAGCCAGCGGGGTTGTTTTTCCGTTACTGGCTGGGCAAAGGTAACGGACGTGGTCAGAGATGATTCGCGTGGCATTACTGCAATGTCACAAGCATTGTGCATGGACAATTGTTCATTCACTTATCTCATAATATCCAGGAAACGTTACCCATCTTAACACATCTGCATCTCGCTTAGACCCTCGATGATCTCAGAGGCCATTTATAACCATGAAAACATGCAGTCACTACAAATCTGCTGGGCTGCACGGTTTTGATATACATATGTTTATATATAAATCTCCTCCCTACAGCCATTTCCAGAACTTTCAGGCTCCTTCACTTTTGTGCCGAAATGGGCTTCAGATTAACCCAACCTAACAAGCTAACAGATCATGCTGGGTAGTGCCCATTCCTAATCCGAAGACCTTTCACCTTTCTTCCTGACACTGAACCGTTTGGCTTGCCCCGCTGAGACAGGGCAAACCCTCACAGAATCCCCCACACCCGTCTTAGCTGAACGACAGCTACAGCGAAGGGCAGGGAGAGCTGCCGCGCGTCTCCTGCAGCAAAACAAAACAGAGGATTCAATAGCAAGGTGCCTTCCTTCCCAGAACAAAGTTCTCCCTGGCAGCATTTCATTAGTCTTTTTTTTTTAATCCCCACGGATGTAAAAGATGTAGTCATTAACCAAAGTTAGTTTTACTTTAAAGTGCAGCCAGCAGTCTAACCGAGAGTAGGACGCGCTCCCGAGTTCAAGAGAGCAGCGAGGAGAGGCTGATGCAGCGTAAGGAACAGAACTGCACTTACCCATGAGCCTGAAAAACTGGAAACCTCTTTTCTGGGACACTGTCCAGCATCTCCTGCATCCCACACACACAGTACTCCATCACCATATACGTGAAGGCAGCGTTAAGGAAGCTTCAAGGTTAAATACTTCCCAGGCAAAGGCTGCACGAGGACCGCAGCCGGGGAGCGGCCGCGCAGGCAGCAGTTACCTGTGCGCGCACTCGAGAAGCGGAGCCTGAGCCGTGCCCCAGCCTCCGGGTGGCCAACAGGAGGATGAGAGGAACCCCAAAACTCTTCTGAAGGACCAGCAGCAGCTCAGCAGTCGGACGTGACACGGGACATGAACAGAAGTTACGCTGGAAACCTTACAGGCATGACAGAAGCCAGGCAGTTCTCTGAAGGGGCTGAAGAAAAGAGCAGCAGCACCTCCGCCCCGGCCGTCCCACACGTGGCAGAAGCGAGCCCCCTGTTCCTCCTTTCCTGCAGGCACTGCCCAACAGCTCCTGCTCACCCCATCCCCACAGCCGTGCAGAAGGATCCCTGGACAGCTGGGAGGCTTTTTTTGAAGCCGTATGGACAAAAACATTACAAGGAAGTGCCAAGAGCCGGTGGCACTTAGCGTTTCTTCCCTTCCAGCACATCCCATTTTTCATCTCCTTCAGTTTTCACGTTGGGGCCAAACAAAGGGAAGGACCCAACCGCCTGGAGCGGCGGCTGCCTCCGCTCTCTTCCTGTCCCGGGGCTCTTGAAGGCCGGGGGGCTGTGCTCAGAGGGGCTCAGGAGCAGACCCTGAGCCAGCCGGTGGCTTCCTCAGGGCAGCGCACCTTCGACACGGAGCAGAGCGTCCTCCAGCCACACAAAGCGCTTCTTTGGTCACTAATTCTTCCTGGCAGATGCCTTCTTAACCTAAGCCTAAAATAAGTGGCTTATCTCCCAAAATACTGCCTTAACTCTCGAGGCAAGAGACGCTGAAGAGACGGCCTGCATTTTACGTGGGATCTGGGCTAGAGACCGGCGCCCTTTGGCGAGGATTCCCTCCCAGAGCCCAAGGCACCGCGCAAGCTCACGGAATTAGCGCTACGTCCCCAGAACGAGCTGCAAGTACTGCGAGACTGTGACGGGCACAGTGCCACCTGTAAGTCAGCAGGAAGAGCCCGGGCTTGGTTCCCAGCGTTTCTTCCCGTGGAAGAGAGCTACGGGCTACGTGCCGCAGCAACAGTGCGGCGCTCCCACATTCAAGACAATGACACCAGTGGTAGATTCCGTAGGCTGGCTGTCGGGAAGCCAAACCCAGCTCTCGTTCTCATCTACAGAGAACAACCTGACTTTGGTCTCGTTAACTGCCAGGCTGTTTTTCACCCCTTCTTTTGTAACTGACCCATCTGTGGCTGCTCAGCCGGATTACAGGACCAACTTCCAGGCCGGAGCAGATCGGTCACCGCCGCCCCGAGATGAGTGAAGCTCTCCTTTTGCTCCTCAGGGGGGTTCTGCTCCTCAGGGGGGTTCTGCTCCTCAGGGGGGTTCTGCTCCCACGCACCGCTAACAGAAGCTGCCGAGGGAGCTGCCAGCTGGGATGCTGCGTATTGAGCCGGGTTTATTTTCTGCCTGGATTAGGTCTCCATTCATCACCAGCTCCGCATTCCCAGCCGCAGCAGGGCAGCAGAGCAGCCCATTAAATACCAAAGGCAGCTGATATTTTTAATCCAGTCACCGCAGCTTTCCTACTAACAAAAAAGTCACCGAGGGCTTTGACTCGACTTGTTAAAACACCTTCTGCCTAAGCACGGGACCGCGGGCTTCAGCAACAGAAAACTCAGGTGAAAGCAGAGCGCTGTGAAAGCGGAGCCTCCTTCTGCTGTGGCTTTTGAAGCCGGGCCTGTAACGTTCGTCCTGCACACGAAGATTTGTTTTTAATGAGTAACAGGGAAGGAAGCGACAGCTAAAAGCTGAGCGAGGTACAGGGAGGGAGGTTGCCTCGCACAGCTTCCTGCAAGGCACCAATCCAAGCGTCTGCACCCCTAACGCAGCGAAACGAGCACGGGAACTGACCCCCAGAGAACGGCCCAAGCAAAGGGAACGTCACCGTGCAGCTGGATCTGCTCCCGAGCCCAAAGCAGATAAAAACCAGAAGTCGGCCTACAAAAACTATGAAAAACCAAACAGCCCCTTTTCTAACACAGCTGTCAGTGAAGCAAGAAGCCTCTCCGTGGGCTCAGAGAGGCCCAAACCGTTTCCGAGTGACCGCTCGGGGTTGTCATCGCCTGTTACCGACACACGAGGTCTCTCTCGGGCTCTTTTTCAAGGCGCTTCCCCTTCAGCATCCCAGCTCCCCATTAATTAAACGCTCTCTTTCCACAGACAGTAATTGAGTCACGGTCCCTTCAGTCTGTTAAGGCTACGAAACACAAGCGAAAGTTGTCATGCTTCTCATAGCGATGATTTGGCGGCAGAGCGTTCGATCTAATTAAAGCACGCAATTAAGTTACCCATTTTCTGAAGCACTGTAATTGGAAGAGTATTTACAACACGCTGCCAAAAACAGAGCGGCTGTTTATAAGGCTCCACAACCCATCGGCTCGGGGAGCTCACGAGCTGCCCCAGGTCCCAGGAGCACCTGGCACGGCGCAGGGGGCTCAGCACGCTCGGCCGTGCGCTGTCACACGTCGAGGTCCCAGCGAGGCACCGAGATCTCAAACCCAGCCGAGTTTCCCGAGCTGCAGTCCGGTGTCAGGCTGCGCACAGCAGCGGTAGGCTTCCTGTCTGGCACTAAAGCTCTCAGGAGCTTTCCGCCTCTCCCAGCGGCGCCACGAGAGACCTTCGCACAGGGAACACAGCACGGGAGGCTCCGCATTCATCCGAGCCTGGTGGGGGCGGCTGGCACCAGCGCTCCCAGTGCCCGCGGAGGAGGCTCGCTGCTGGAGCGCCCCTGCGCACGAAGGGAGGGAGCTGCGGGCGTCCGCGTGCCGGAGAACGAGTGATTTCCCTCCCCCCTTTCTTTTGAGGGAAAGAATAAGAACGCCCAAACCACCGCCAAGAACCCGAAGGAAAAAACATTACAGGAATTGGTTTCACGTAGCGTGAACCACAACAGAGCCATCGTTAGGGAAAGAAGGCGCTGCCGCGTGCCGCCAGCCAGGACAGGAGGACAAGGGGACAGATCCGCAGCTTTGCTTCCACCTCCGGGCTGCTGAAGGTCACGCAACGAAGCGCAGCACTTCGGTGGCTCCCCCCTGCTGCAGCCCCACGTACGTAACCTGGGGACAGTATTTTTATTTCCTAACTGAGAAGCCGGGAAACTTAAGAAAGCACACTTCAGTGGAAAGTATTCCAGACACGCGATACGTTTAGTACTAGGGGAAGTCATTTCAGGCTTAAGAAACATTCGGCAGGGCCTTAAAGGCAGAACTAAAATGACTGAGCACCGCCGCAGAACGGACAAGAACTCAAACCTCCCAGCACGGCGTTGAAAAGGATATATTTTCTGCTTCTCTTCGTTGTATAATACATCCACCAACTGGATCACGTTTTTGTGCCGTAATCGTCGCAGGAGCTGAATTTCCCTGCAGGAAAAGGGGAAAAACGTTAAATTTAGAAGCCCGTTTCCTTGCTGTGGAACGCGACTAAGATTTGCTAATGCCTTCTTGCACTTCAGACAGTTTCAGTCCCCGCTGCTTCACCTAAGGTTACCTACACGCAGTCGGGCAGAAGGCCTCCTGCGTTCTTCGGCTGTCAGCCCACGCAGACGCTCCCTGGCCACTGCCCAGGAATAAAGGCAGAACCCCTCCCGTCAGCTCCACGCAGCCCCTCGGTCTCCCCAGACAGGAACCCTGGCACCCAGCGCAGGACCCCGTCCTGCAGGGCGCACGGCTCGGGGGTGGCGATCACACGGGTGCCTGCGTGTGTTTGCAGCAGTCACGTTAGGAAGCGCAGGGAGGTCGGCCTGTGCCTGTCCCAGCCGCGGCAGCGACCACACTGAGTGGAGGAGTGAGGGGAGCCGGCGGGAGCCCGCTCAGCAATACCGCGCCGTGAACTTGGGGACGGAGACAGGAACGGCGCCTTCTGCCAGGCTTTATCCCTACCTCCACCCAACTGCTCCGAGATCGGAACCGGATCCCGTTTGTGCACAGTGCCACACTGAGATGGCAGCTCCCTGGTGCACCTCCTATCAGCCACCTCGATCTTTGTCTCCTGAGATCCTGTACTCGGTCCCAACCCACATTTCGGTATCTTTTACGTTAAACTCAGCCTGCAAAATCCAGCCGGATGGCGGCTGCGAGGAGGAGGAACGGGAGGATCAGGCCGGTCAGGTCGGGGAGGTTGTGCTCCGCGGGGCTGGGAGGCGCAGACGCTTTGCTGCTGCTCGCGGGCTCCTGCGCCTCGCTTCCCTCCTGCCACCCGGGGAGCGCCGTGGAAAAGCCCGGCCGGGGCCCAGCAGCTGGGGCGCTTGGAAGCAGCGCTACGAGAACTCGGAGCTCAGCTTCAGGAGGGACAGCCTCTGCCTGAGCCCACGGAGCTCCGGGCAGGGAGAGCCGCTCGCCCCTCAGCTCCACCAACGCGTCACGGGCAGCGCAACGCCTGGCGATGCCTCGCGTCCGGTCAACGGAGCTCAGAGAGCAGGAACACAAGCGGGATTTTATTTAAAAAAAGACTTTTAGGATCTCCTGAGCAGGGGTGCTGTCTCGCTGCCAAAGGTCAGCCCGGGCACTCTTCCTTCACCGCACGGAGCTTTAAAAACAGGGGCGGCCGCACAGAAACCTGGGGTGGCGAGGCAGAGCCCCGCAGGGCGGCTCGTTCAAACGGCAGACAGATTTGCAAAGGGATGCAACTGCTCTAATTATAGTAATGACCAAAAGGCTGAAGTGGATTCAATTAGCATAGGAACTGCAGCCAGCGTCGGCGCGGGGCTGAGAAGCTCATAACGAGGGGACGGCCGCGGGCCAGGCCAGCGAGAGACGGGGCGAACGCGCGCACCTCAGTAAGATTACTTTGTGAAGAGAGAGAGCTTCCAGGAAGCTGACAAACGCTGCTCCCACCGGCTCAGTCCCCGTAACGCTGCCCGAGAGCGCAGACCCCGACCCCTTCCACCCCTACGAGGACGGTGAGCGTCCCTCCCCGCAGCGCCTGCTTCCAGAAGGGCTCCGCGAGCCGTGCCGTGAGCCCGTCCCAAATGCCAGCGGCGCACGCCCACCTCCGGGGCAGAGGCCGAGCAGCCGCTTCCAGCGGGAAGAGGCCTCCTATTTTTAGCTCCTCGCGCGTTCTGAAACGCCCGAGGAATGGAGGCGGCCACCCCAGTCACCTCCGGCTCCGCTTCCAGCCCTCGCCCCGCGAGGCGACGCGGGCCTTACCAGGTCGGGATTTCCTTCAGATTTCCTTCCACGCTCCCCAGGTAACCGCAGAGCGCCCCGGCCCAGCCCCGGCCCGCACCTGCTCAGATTTTGGGATGTGCTGCAGCTTCACCTCCTTTCCTTGTGGCTCCCGAGACGCGGCACCACGTTCCCGGCACAGCTTTTTCGAGACCGGCGCTCCCCCCAGCTTTAGGGGTTGGCTGCAGGTGACGCTGGATCTCTCCCACGTTACCCCCCGGATAAACCAGGCCGGAGACGAGGGCTGGCAGCACAAATCCCATCCGGATTCCGGCCCCGGCACGTGCCCTAAATCGGCCGGCAGCGCTCCCGCTAATTGCTACAAGGGACGGGAGAATCACCCACTGGTCTTTTCGCAACCCCGGTGCCGCCCGATGGAGTTATTTAGATGGATTTTGTAATCCCACACAGCCAAAGCGAGCGTTAATTACAAATTAGCGTCCTCGAAGCCCCACAGAGCAGATTAACTTCCCTACGGTCTGCCTGGTGACCGGCTTTCCCTCCGTTTCCTCCACCCAGAAGCAGCCTCCCCCCGGCAGGGCGCAGCTCGGCCTTCCACCCGCGCTCTCAGGGCAGCAGGAGGCCCAGCAGCACGCTTCTCCTCCTCCTCCTCCTCCTCCTCCTCCCCCGTGAGGTGTCCAACAGCCCAGGCCCGGCCCGGGGCCGCCCGGCTCCTGCTGTGCAGAGCCCAGTGGCAAAGCGACCGCAGGGCTGCTGCACAGCCAGGCCCCCGAGGAACTGTAAGGAGCAGATATTCAAACCTGAGTAATCGCGGAGCGTGGTAAGCACCGAACAGGGCACTTGGGACACGCACGGCAAGTCCCAAACACTTAATTAAAAGGAAGGCTATTAGCACACGGGTTTATTAAAGTTGCGCTGCTGCAGACGAAGCCTTCCGAGCTTTCTTTCGTCTTTTTGGCAGCCCCACGAAACCCTTTTTGGGCCGGCTGCAGGCAGCCGCGGTGCCGCCTGGCCGAGCGACCTGCCCCGAGCTCTGCGCGGTAGCCGAGGACACGAGAGGATCCCCGCGGTGATTCAGGGAAACGCCTCGCAGGTTTGAACCCTCAGCATCCACACCAGAAACCCCAAACACGGTCCAGCCGAGCCCTGGGTCCCTGAGCTGTCACTGCCACGGCACCATGCACGGGCAGGACGAGGCCCCCAGCACCTGCAGGCAGCGACGCGAGGGGTGCTCCGCAGCCAGAGCTGCCGCCAGCCCCGCGCAGGAGGCTGAGCAGGCAAGAAACCGAGGCTGGAGACCAGCCCGGGGCAGGACCCGGCTCCGTCTCAGAAAACAAGTCCCTGGGGACCCAGGGGGCTCTCCCAACCACTGAATCCACCCCGAGGGCAGCCACCCGCGTCCTGCCCGGATGAGCCTGGTGCTGGGGGCGCAGGAAGAGATTCCTGACCTCGGGGCAGCAGCCGCAGGCGGGCTGGGTACGAAGAGCAGACGCAAGCACAGCGCTCGGCGGGGGCGCGGGGAGCACCGCAGGCGTGCGGCACTGGAGTTATTTACTCCTCGGTCAGGTCCGAGCTGCGTGGTGCTGTGACAAAAACACGGCGTTTGGTCCCCAAAAGTTCAGGGCTGAACACAAGGATAGAGCTAACGGGGAGGGGGACGAAGGGAGAAGGATGGTGGCAAAAATCAGAACTCGAGCGGAGGCAACGTCCAGGATCTGCCGTGTTTGGAAGCGAGGGCGGCAGAGCCAGAAAAACACCCCCGGCAGAACAGCGCCCGGCTCGCCTGCTTTAATTACCGGCCCTAACGAAGCCAAACGAGACGTTCCCAGGCTCTGGGCGTGAATAAAGCCCTGCAGGGAGCACCTCGGGACCACCACCACGGCTCCGATGCCGGGAAGCTCTCCGGGCGTTTGGCGAGCCCGCTCCCACCAGGAGGGAGGGCAGCTCAGGGCGGCAGCAAGAAGGCAGCGAGCTCCCGTCCCGCAGCCAAGCGCACACCAGAGCAGGGGGCAGGGTGGGACGGGGCACCCAGAGCCGCTTTATTACACATTAACCAGCAGCTTCCTCCTGTTCTGAGCCTGAGCCAGCCGAGGCAGGTCCCGGGATAAGGCCTGCGCCTGCTCCGTCACCACGCTGCCGCTGAGGGGTAGAGGCGAACCCCGAAGGCAGCCGCCGCCAGGCCCGGGACAGGACGGGAAACACCTCGCAGCTGGGCTCGGGAGCTCAACCCAAGCCGCGGAACAGAAACGAGACGCCGCGAGGTCAGGGCTCGGGGCTCGGCGCGCCGAGGACGTAAGAGTCAGACACACCGGAGTGTTCCCGACACCCCCAGAGCTCCCTCCCGCCACGAGATCACCCCGCCAGCTGCTCGCTGTGGCCGTGGAAGGCCCCCCCCGGCCGCATGTAAACACCCATCGCTGTGAACACCGCCGGCTGCGAGGCCCCAGCGCCGCAGAGAAAGTTTTGTGTACCCAGTCCTGCAGAGGAGCTCGCGCCAGGCTTCTCCCAGCCGCTTTTAATTACTCGCGCCCTGACTAATGGGGATGTAACTGGCACTTGGAAAGCCTTCCAAGCACAGATCTTGAGTCACTGAGGAGAGGTTGACAACCCTTGTCCCCGTTCTACAGCTGAGAAGAGCCTTGGGTCGCTTCCTAAACCCATTAGTCAGGAGTGGAACCAGGAAGGAAACCCTCAGCCCCCTGTGCCCACCTGGGGAGCACCGGGGATCCCGGCCCGGGCACTTCCCACAGGGGTGGCAGCGCCAACGGCCGCCCCCAGGAGCGGGCTGTGTGTGCGCACCCCCAGCTACGCCAGCCCTCCCCTCTCCCAGCTAAAGCAGAGCCGTTCCCCGCTCGGACACAAAGTCCTGGAGAGGAATCCTGTCTCGGCAGCAATACCACAAAGAGGCCCGTGACGTGCTGCCTGTTCCCAGCGGAGCTGCCCCCTTGCCCTTGAGGCCGAGCTCCCTGTCCCCGCTCTGGGAGCGCCCTCACCCCGCGGCTGCTCAGCGGCGGAGATTCCCAAACCCCCACGGCCTCGGGAGCATTTCCACAGCACAGAGCTACCTGGTTCCTCAAAACGAAGGAACTCCAGCTGGAAAACAACGGCAAAGGTCAACCCCCCGCCCCCAGGAACCTCTACTCACTTTTTCACATTCGCCTCCCCGTTGGGGATCCTGCGGAGCTTCTTCTTCTTCAGTATTTTCACGGCTCTCCTGCAGAGGGTTTCAGAGTCCAGCATCTCCTTGACTTTGCCGTAAGAGCCTTCGCCAAGCAAGTCTCCCATCAGGTACTTGCCGATGAGCTTGGCCCTCTTCCGCCGCGGCTGATAGATGACCTCCGTGGAGTCGATGCGGTGGATGAAGGTGTCCATCCCCACGGACATCAGCTCGCTCTCGGCAAACATCCCCAGCTGCTGCGGCTCCTGCATATCCATCCTGGATTAAGTTCCTTCACCTGCCTCCCTTAAGCGCTCAGGGCTTTAATCCCGTCTGTGAGTTTCCAACACTCCCTTTTACTCCTTCTTGGAAAAAAAGATCCAGAAGATTGTACAAACATGAATAAAAAAAAACAAAACAAAGAACTACGAGCTGCTTCCAGCTCAGGTGGATGCTAAAAGATCCAGGCCTGCTCCAGGAACGCAAAGTCTCTTAAAAAGAATTTCTCTCAGACCCGACGCGCGCAGGTCGGGACGCGCTCCGCTCCCGGCCCGGCCCCACCACTGGGTTCTTTCAAGTCAACCTGGCCTCGGACGCGGCCCAGTTCGTCGAGCGAAGTGCTAGGTCATCCTCCGGGACTTCAGGCCACCGCACAAAACCAGCCGAGCGCCAAGTCCCTTTCGTGGCCTTCCATCACCAGCAGCACAGGGGGCAGCCCGAGGCGGAGGGGCCGGGGGAGCGCTGGTGCCCGGCTGCCCCCAGCTCCACGCAGGGGCTCGGACAGCGGCCGGGGGCCTTCAGCCGTTGGGGAGCTGCAGCCACGTTTCCTCGAAGGAGCTTTCGGGAACGATCCTACCTTCCCGACTTCTCACGCCTACCAAAGTTTGAGGCCTTCGGTGCCTACCGAGACCTCCCAGGGGCATCCTTCAAGCACCGGGATTCCGCCTGGCGCATGATGCGTCCCCCCCCCCGGGCTCCGGCTGGGCTCACGCCACGCGGAAGCGGCCGGCGGCCGTCAGCGGGACGCGGCTCCCCCCGCCCGCGGCCCCATTCCCCGCCCGGAGACCGCAGATCGCGAGGGGGCCGCCGCCCCCGCCCGGGCTCCTCTACGGCGGGGCAGGGACCCGGGGCAGCGCCGCCGCCCCCCGGTACGACACGGGCGGGGAGGGGAAGGCCCGGTGCCGCCTCCCCGCCCCCGGACGGCAGCGGCGGGGCCCTCTCGGGAAGGGCCCGGGCCGCGCCCCC
The DNA here is from genome assembly GCA_011076525.1 of Nettapus auritus. NCBI lineage: Eukaryota > Metazoa > Chordata > Aves > Anseriformes > Anatidae > Nettapus > Nettapus auritus. The sequence goes on along the minus strand of CM021792.1, from coordinate 637,323 downwards.
CCGGCCGCCCCCTCGGCCCCGGTTCGGGGGAGGGAGGTTGGGGGCCGCCGGCCTCGTCCCCCCCTCCCCGCTGCCGGGCCTCGAGAACCGGGCCGGGCCCCTCCGCGCTCCCCGCCGCCGCCGCCCGGCCTCAGGGGGATCCCCGCCGGCCGCCGCCGCCCCCGCTGCGCCCCCGGGGCCTGCTCGGAGCCCGCTCCCCGCCGCCCCCTCAGCGCCGCCGCCGCGCGCCCGCCGCCGCCATTTTGTTTACCTCCCGCCCCCGCCCGGCCCCGCCGCGCTCCCGCCGCTGCCCCCCCCTCCTCCCCGGCCGGGCCTCGCGCCTCCCTAGCGAGCGACGTGCGCTCCCATTGGCCGCCGCGCCGGCCCCGCCCCCGCACGCTCGCCCGCTGGTTGGCCCCGTCCGCGCGGCGAGAGGGAGGAGCCGGGCGGGAGGCTTTCGCTTCCGGTTGGCTCGCGGAGTTTGCGGCCCGCCCTCCCGCTCGGGCGGGCGGAGGGGCGCTCTGATTGGCCGGGCGGGCTGTCCGTCAACCGCCGGCGGGGGCGAAGGGCGAAGGGCGAAGGGGAAGCGGTTGCCATGGAGACGGGCGCGGAAGGGAGCGGCGCCGGGCCTGGGCCTAGGCCGGGGCCTGACGGGGAGCGGGGCCCGGCCTCTCCCGGTGCTCCCGGTGCTTCGGGCCCGGTGCTCGAGGCCCGCAGAGCCCCCCGAGCCTCCCGTGCCCCTGTTACACCGCGCTTTGCTTCCGTCTCCTTCCCCTGCCAGCTCCCCCTGAGGCGTCCAGCACACGGCGGTCGGTCCCGACACGTTCTCAGGCTCCGGGACAGCAATTAATAAAGCAGATATAAAATAAATAAATAAAGCAGAACACTGCCTTTGGCTGAAACCCCTCAGACGTGGTCCAGGGAACGCTTCAGTGGCCTCTGAAAGGCAGCCAGGCAGGGCTGGAGGCAGCGCCTGTTCCCTGTGACCGCGGGGCCGTGAGCGCGCTGCTCTGCGACAGGCGGGGAAGGACTGGGAGGGGGTCAGGCCTGGTTGGTGGAGGGCACGGCCGTGATCCCAACGCCCGCTGTGATCTGTGCCCGGCTCCACACGCTGCGGCGCTCCTCAGCTGTGCTCAGCAGCTGGGCAGGGAACACCGGCCTTGGAGTGCCTCACGCAGCCGAACCCACGGCTGCTCCTGGGACGTTGCTCCATCGCCTGAGATGGATTTACTGGGGAGCTTCCTGAAATCATCCGTGGTTTGGACTGCAGCCACTCCCTTGTGCATCACCCTTTGGGCCACTTTCTCATCCCACGAGTATTTGGTTGTCTTTCTCCTTGCTGTCTTTAACCGGCAGCACCCGGAGAGCCCCGGTGGACGATAACTCCTGCCCTGGTGGCTGATGTGAGCGGGCAGGACAGACTGATGCACTGACGGCCGGGCACGGCTCCCCCGGCAGTGTAATGAGGCTACAGCGTGCCCTGAGGCAGCCCCACCGCCGGTGCCCGCTGCTGCAGCCCAGCCAAGCCCCGGGCCCGTTTTTGGGGCGATTTCCCCTAATACGCAATGCAAATCTGGCACCCGCCGTCACCTCCTCGCAGCTCGGCTGTTCCCGGGCGGCAGGAGCTGCCCTCTCCCGGCCGAACGCGCACCCAGCAGGGGCCGCCTGCCCTTGGCTGTTCCCAGCAGCACGCTTTTGGGCAGCGTGGTACAAAAAAAGCACAGAAAGCACTGGAGAAAACATCTCCGATTCCGTGTGCGCAGTGGTTCCCCCGGGACAGCGGCTCCGTGCCAGCACCACAGCCACGGGCCCTGCTCCTGACTTTGTCAGCGCTCCTGACCGAAACGCTTCTGCAGGGCCTCTCCAGCAAGAGCTGGCTTTGCTCCACTGCCTCCCCTCAGACGGGCACTGGGGAGGCTCCCGCCGCTTGCTGGGTTTCACCAAACACCTCGCAGCGTGCCGCAGCCTCCGTCCGGCAGCCGGGAGCTCAGCCAAGGGGCTCACTGAAGCTTCACCCGCCGCTGTCCCCCGCGGGCAGCCAGGGGCACCAGCTGCCCCTCGGTAACGGCTTGTGAGCTCTTGGAAGGATTTTCTGCAGGAGGCATCCAGCAAAGTGCAAATGTGTTAGCACTGCAGACCTGCAGATTGCAAAGGCATCACTGAGGGGAGATCGTTTTGGAAGGACCCCATCAGTTGCAAAGAACAGCGTATTTAAACACCTCCAGCATAAATCTGCGACCTTGTGGCTGCCCCCGTAGCTCCATGGCATGAGGACACGGTGCTGGCAGCCCTGCTTGGGGTCCTGCTGGAGAGCAGTGCTGCAGGCCAGGATCAGCCCCGTACCCATACTCCACAGCCTGGGGTCCCCAAAGGCTCCGCAGATCCCCGGGGCCAGGGGCATCTCCCCAGCTCCATCCCCACAGCACCCTGCGGAGCTGGGGAGCCTTTCCAGAGCACAGGGCTTGCAGCAGGGCAGAGAAGGGGGCACAGCCGCCCCCCAGGGCTCCACAGCACCATCTTTTTCCTCCTGCTCCCTTGCAAGCTTCTCTCATGATAGCGCCTGGCCGCATGTGATTTACTTCGATCTTGGCACTGAGTCCAAAGTGCTGGAAAGCGATCACCCAAATTCTGGTAAGCGCTGTGCTTCCCCCTCCCGAGAGGGCCGGGTTCCCAGCAGCAGGAGGGCAGGATCGATTGGAAACTGTCCACAGCAAAGAAACCCGGGCAGAAGGCAGCTCCCATGGCTTCGGCTGCAGCTCCTGGCCGGGTTGCATCAGCTGCACTCTGCTCCCTGCCGCTCCCGTGCCGCAGAAAGAGGCTCCCCAGAGGTGGAAACTCAGTGAAGGGGCTCCCCAAGCCTGAGGAGCTTTGCAGGATGCTGGCCCCCAGCACGGGTCCTGCCAGGTACGGAGCAGCCAGCTCCCATCTGGGCTCCCTGCTCAGCTCCAGCCTGCGCTGACGGCCTGGCACGGGGCAGTGGCCCTGTCCCCCCACCTTGAGATGCCCCTTCCCGAAGCTGTGGCCGGCACGGAGCCAGCTGGACCCAGGGCTCCTCGCCCCGGCGGAAAGTCAGGGGATTTCCAGGCTGTGGGAAAAAAACAGGAACCGAGCACATGCAACACGGCCGGGCTCACCCCGGCACTGCCACGGCAGCGGCCCCATGGCACGCACAGCAGCCAAGGCTGCAGGCTCGGGCCCCGATGCTCTCGTTTTTGAGCCCATTATCCCAGGACCCAGTGCCCCCAGAGGCCTGGCTGCCTGGGAAGGGATTCTTCTGGGGAAGGCTGAGCATTTCCCAGGGACATCGTTCTCCTGTGAGGGGCAGAGCACCAGCAGGCGGCCCAGCCATGTCCCCAGCACCACAGGGTGACACCCCACATGTGGGGACGGGGAAGGCAGAGCCCTACACACACCAGGAACACACCCAGCACCTCCCCGCTGCCCCCCAGCTCCAGGGACCGCAGCCGAAGGCCCCCAGCTGATGGCTGATGGCTGCCTGCAGCAGGTGCTGAGCTTGCTCCTGGAGGGGATTTAGGGGCGCAGAGGGGACCACGGGGTCAGTGAGTTTGTACCGGGAACAGGAACCGGGCTGGGAAACGGGGAGGAGGCGAGTGCTGGAGCTGTGGCACCCGCGGCAGGGCCGGCAGCGGTTACAGGAGGCTGACTAACCGCCGTCTGGATCCGTGCTGGTTCTCCCACTGCGTTGATTCATTGGTATCGCACTACATAAATAGCTCTAGGGGATTTTAAGCCCTAAAAGTGTACAGCTAAGGCGGCTCCAGCTATTGTTCTCATGTAGGAGAGCTCCCATCCGTACAGGGGACGAGGGCGGCGCAGCCAGGGCAGTGCTGCTCTTTGCAGGATGCGCATTGCTGGGGCCTTCAGCGAGACCACTGAGGTGTGCAGCGAGAGCCAGAGCAGGAGTTCCTAAAAGCGTGATTTAAAGGTGCCAGAGCCTCTGGCATTAATCTCTGGAAAAAAGAATACTTCAGAAAGCATGATGCAATTGCTAATTAACGCAGGCAGATGAATGAAGTGTTCTGAGAGCAGCGCTCACTGACGGCCCCAAAAGCCCAAACTTGACAAATTCTGCATTTGGGCCTGAGCAGGAGAAGGGGAAACATCCCTCGTGCCAGGGCTGAGGCCCTGCAGGGGCTGGGGCTGGCAGAGCTGGCGGCGGGGTCCTGCTGCGAGGTGCCCGCTCGTGGCAGCGGGCTGTGGGACAGGCAAGGCTGGATTTGGGGTTTTCACTGCTGTTGGCTCTGAAGCTCCCCAGGACAAAGCGTTCGACTCCCCAAGGAGCAGACAGGGCCAGCCGAGGGTGCTGGTGCCTGAGGCTCCCCGGCCGTGCTGGTGCAGGCTGCCTTCCTCGAGCGCTATGCACAAAACCCCAAGCCTTTTGTTCTCGCCGTCTGCTTTGAAGACAGCTTCTTTGATGGTACCTGGCTGCTTCCTGGCTGAGCAGGCTCACGCTGCTGGGGCTCCATGCAAACCCCAGCAGGGCCAGTGTTTTACAGGGTGACCCCGATACTTCCCCGACTCCTCGAACCCCTTCAGCAGGTCCTAGAGGGGCTGCCCTGGGGGGCGCAGAGCTCGGATCCCAAAGGGCCTTGGCTTTTGGCTCCCAGGCACCCACAAACCTAGGTACCAGAGCCATGTCCCACTCCACAGGTGGGTCCCAGCATTGCCAGGCACCATCCCCGTGTGCCCAGCACTCTGCTGACGGCAAAGCATCGTGGCGCAGCTGGGCGGTGAGTTCGTCCCGTCCTGTCCCGTCCCGTCCCCGGCGCCAGGGACCCGTGGCCAAGGTCTGCGCCTCCCTCCTGGGGGTCAGCCCAGAGACCTCCTGCTAGGAAGCCAGTGTGCACAGTGGGAATGCTGCTGGATGTGACCGGGGATGGGTCTCGTTCCCCTGGGGCTTACAAGGGGCAAACACCCAACACGGGCACGCTTAAAAAGTTATAAAAGCGGGCTGGAAGGGGAGGAAGGTGAGCAGCCCGAGGGGGTTCCAGGGCTTTTATTTCCCAGCTCCACCACTCAGCCACTTTGCCCTTAATCCTGTTGGGGGGTTCTCGTGTTAGGAGACCCCCCCAACTCCCCCGGGGCCGCAGCACCGGGACCCCCAGTCCCACCCCTCCGAGACCCTCCCGACCCCACTGGGACCCCCGAGGCCCCCCGGGACCCCTTTGGCCACCCTGGGATCCCCTCGGGACCCCTCAAGGACCCCCCCGGGACTCCCCCGGGACCACTCCGGCCCCATCGGGACCCCCTAGGCCCCCCTGGGACCCCTCAAGGAACCCCCGGGACCTCTCCGGCCCCATTGGGACCCCCCTGGGACCCATCCAGGACCCCCCA
>CM021792.1:609897-631589 GCA_011076525.1 Nettapus auritus | reverse complement strand
GGCCGCGGCTCGGGGCTGAGCGCCGCGGCCGCCAGGTCTACCCGTGCAGCGCCCCGGCCCGCGGAGCTCGGGAAGGTCCCGGGGGGGGGGAGGGCTCCGCGCCCCGGCCGCCTCCCGAGGGGCTTCGGTGCCGCCCAGCTCGGCTCCGTGCACGGCGAGTGTCTGGGGGGGCCGGTTCTCCTCCCGAAGCGGAGCCGGGGGCTGGTGGCCGCCCGGGGCCCGATTCGGAAGGGTGCTGAGCCCGAGCAGCACCAGGGGCGAGGGGCCCGGAGCCCGCCTCGTGCTGGGCGGGGGGCGCAGACCCCCGGCACCGCCAAGCGCCCGCCCGCCGCGGTTCCTCACGGCCCGGCATGGCCAACAAGTGCCTCTGGTGCTGTCGGCGGTCACCCGCCTCTGGGTTCTTAGCGCCATTAAATAAATCACGCAGGCTTGGAGAAAGAGTCCCATCTCGGAAGTAACCGTAAGTATCAGCCAAGAGGGTGAAATAGGACGGCGAAATAGGACGGCCTTCTGAAGGGCCGGGTCTGCGGGTTCGTTGCCGGACCCAAAGGCCCGGGGGGGTTCTGGTTTCGGCACCCTCGCGGCTCTGAGCCCGGTGGCAGCCGGGTGCCGGTGGCGTGTGCTGTGCCGCCGTGTGCTGCGGGTAACCCACGGCATCGCCACACCGAGTGGCAGCCGGTCACGGGAATGTCTCTAAGTGGAAAAGCACGCACTGGTGCTTTTGCTTTCAGTTCAGGGAACGCTGCGCTTCCCCTGAAGCAGACTTTGCAGAGTTACTGGGTCGGATGCCAGCTGTAGCCTGTGGAAGCCTGAGGTCTGTTCCCATCTCCGCCACTTGCTCTTTTTTGATGGTTATCAATTCACTCGATGTTTGTACTCATTCTCCTAAAATAAGACCGTCCTTTAGCAGCTCAGCTGAGCGAAGTCTCCCTGAAAGGCCGGCGTGAGCGCCGTGTGAGGGAAGAGTGCCTGAATCATCCCAGGTACTTCCTTAATCATTGCTGAGGGAGCAGCCTAAAACATCTGAACCCTCGGCGCTTAGCGGCACGGCATGAAGCCGGTGCTCATGGCGACTTGGGGCGCTCCCCGGTTTCTGTCCGCCCGCTCGCCTGGTGTCGGGTGCCGGAGTTACCGGAGCTGCGACTGGCGTGGGGGGTCCTGGTCTGGTCTGAGAGGCGTTTTTGTCTGGGATTGCTTCAGGTGGCAGCTGGGATGGCTGGCTTGCTAACGAAGGGTGCCATTCCCCACCTGTTTCCTTCGGTGGTGTTTTGCCCGTTCTTGGAATCGATCTCGCTTATGCGGGGCTTTCAGGGTGGCTGAAAGCGAAAACGTTTTTTGTAGAGGGAAATGCAATGGCAGACCCACAGAACGTGTCGGGAGATGGCACGGTCGGTGAATTGTGCGGCTTTTTCTCCTTTAACGTTAGGTCTCGAGTTTTTATTCCTTACTTGTAAGTGTTCTGAAAGGTTTCTGCGAGTCCTGCGGACGGAATTGTCTTGGGTATGAACTCACACCTTTGTTTGAAACCTCGCCGCTCTCAGTGATCTGCTAAATGCCGTTTCCTCCCGTACCTTTGTCAAGGTCTTACATCCTCATTCTCGAGCAGGAACAGACTGCTGAAAAAAGCTCACTTCTCCCTTCCTCTCACGGGTGGCTCGCTGCTGGCAGCTCCCGAGCCCTGCCCGCGGCGCGTCCCGGCATGGGCCAGGCATGGGCCAGGCTGCGTCTGCCAAAGCGGACCCAGGGCTACGGCTGCGTTCGCTGCGGGGCTTTTTTGACGCTAAGGTGTACGTGGAGAGGATTTTCCTTTTTTTCTAAGTTTTGTGTTTAAAACCCTGAGCGTGTGGCGTGTTTGAGGGCTGTGTTTCCTGACTGAATGGGCCTTTTTGAAGCTGAAGTTATAGATCCCTGAAATGGAGGGCTTACAATGAAAGCGCTGACACAGGTTTAAAGCTTTTTGAACAGTGTCAGTGTCATAAAGAGCTAACTGTGCAGTCGCTGAATACCACGCTTTGATTTTTAATCGCGAGAGCCTGGATCTCTCTGGAAGGCCGTCCAGGCTTAATTAGGAGTTTTATGTTCTGAACCATTTCAGCTTAAAACTCTTCAGTCTCTTTTGGTGACACGGTCAAGATTTGTAAACACGGAGCTCTGAAAGAAACCGATACACGCCTCCTGCACGCGGAAGGCGTTCGGTGAGCCTGCCTGCAGGCTTTGCAGTGGGGTTTGTGTGCTCACGATTAATGGGGAGGCAGGCTTGGGAGTCCCGGACTGCGTGGCGGCTGTGAGAACCAGCAAGCTCGCTCCCCGTGTGGCGGCACGGCACAGGGCGTCGCGCTGTGCTGGGCTCAGACGGGATGGTTTCCTCCAACGCATCGCCAGCGATCGCCTCCAACCGGGGGTAGAGGCCAAGCCCGGAGGATCCGGAGAGCTGCGTTTCTTGGCTTGGAACCTCAGCTCTGTTCTTCCTGCTCTTCTCTTCCCCTTTAATTAAATAGTATAATGGCGCATTTCTACCTTGCAGGTGTGCTTCTGAGGTCGGCTCATCACCGTTTGCGTAGGGCTTGTGTTGCAGCTATGTCCAGGCGTGCTCCGTCGCTGCCGGACGTCGCGGCGCTGGGCTCCGGGTGCCCCGTTAGCCTGTGCCCGAAGAGCAGGGACGGACAGAACCCGTCCTCTACGAGCCAGCTCTACGTAAATGTGTTTGGTCCCAGTTTGAACGCTGGTCCGTTTCTCGAAGCGGAGCATTTGGAGGCAGGCCGTGAGGCTGAGCAGCCTGCGAGCAGAGGGCACGGCTGAGCTGCTGTGCAGCGCCTTCCCTGGGGGGAGGTAACGTGAGACCTGGCGGGGACCTGGCGGGGACCTGGCGGCTCTGCTGCTGGAGGGAGGACGAGGGAGCAGTAAGGGCGACGTTCTGGGGCACGTTCTGGGGCACGGTGAGCCGAATGGATGGCAGGTGAGATCAGCGGTTCAGGTAGAATCAGCAGTTAGCTTCAGTTGTGCATCCTTAAGACGAAAGTATCTGGGGAAGATTTAAGAGGAATTCCATCAGCGAACAGCTAACGAGCTGCTCTCTTTTGTCTGTGTTGGTGCTAAAGCTGCTGCGCCACTTAACTGCTTAATGTTAATCCGAGGAAATTCAGGGAATGGCACATCGGGGCAGATGCCAGCAGCGAGGCTCCAGATGAAGCTTTTTCCTTCTCTCATTACCTAGGCTTGCATTTCCGTGCTTTTCTTTTGAGGATTAAGGCCGTTGTGACTCTTGTGAGTACCCAGACAGCACCGAGGAGCGTCCCGGTGACCGGCGGCGTGAGCCTGGGCGCAGCGCAGCCCCCGGCTGCCCAAGGAGCCGTGCAGCGGCGCCGATCCTCGGGGGAAGGAGGACGAGGACCCCACGGAGCTCGGTCGGAGTCTTTTTACCTGCATGGTGTAAATGCAGCCACCCCACTCTACCCCTCGCAGCCGTGGTCACGACGTTACAGCCTCCAGGAGCTCTGATAGGGTTGGGCTCCACGGGCAGCTCCGTGTCGGTCCGGGGGCAGGGATAAAAGCCCGGTCGCAGGCTGCGTGTGGTGGAGTGGCAGAGCTGGGTCGCAGATCCCGGAGGGGATGGAAGCGCGTGCGAGAGGCTCGTGCTGCTCGTGCCTGCTGCGCGTGTATGGAGCCGCAGTGAAATGCTTTCTGCACGGGCTGAGAAGATGCTGCAGCTCTTTGCAGAGGGATTCCTTCGGTGTCCTCCAGTGAGCCCGGTTCTGCCCTGATCTCAGCAGCCCCTCACTCTGCGCCTCTGCTCTTGCAGGCTGTGCGCCCTGCCCGGTCTCTGTGCTGGTTTCCAGCTCCTATTTTTTTCCTGGTGTTTATAATAAAGTTACTTAGGTGCATTTTAAATCTGCCTGACTTTAGTCTACCCGTGTGGGAGAGTTGATGTTTTCTCGAGGATGTTTCCTTCCCACAAGCTGTCTTTGCTCCCCCCCGACATGGTCTGAGCTGCTGCGTGGGACACGAAGCTCTCCCTTTCTGCTCCTGTCACCCCGGTCTCTGGAAGACGGGGCAGCTCTTCGGCACGCACCGCCGTCTGTCTCACGTAGATCTGGTGAGAAGCTTTGGGATGATCTCAGCTCTTCTCCTCCTTGTTTACAGACCATATAATTCCAGCAGTTAATCTGTCAAAGAGATTGTTCTCGGGCGCTCCGCGGCTCTGTGGTGGCTTGCTCAGCCCAGGTAAGTAACGAGGTTTTCCCCGCTTCCTTTTCCTCGTGCTCACCAGCCCGGTGGTGCCGCACACGGGAGCTTACCGGGCTAAGTCTGTGCAGAACAAAGGCACCCCGAGTGCATTCCTTCTTGCTGAAAGCATTCGGGAGATCAAGGTGGCTTAGAGCGCTCGGTTAGCATGCCCTGAAGTGGTTCCATTTTCATCACAGATAGTTATTATCTTCTGGATTGATGTTATCCTGCGCTTTTGTAACTGGACGGAGTTGCGTTCCGCGTTCGCCTGAGGTTAAATTTTCTCCGCTCCTCTGTAACTTTCTAATATTCCTTTGAAGTTGCTGCACCGGGCTCGCTTTGTGCTGCGCTTTCTAATACGCGGGGCTGGAGGCATTCTTCCTTTCTGTTTTCGTTGAGATCAGTGCCCCACTGCTGTAACCGTTGGCTAAGCTGGTAAGGAACAAACTTTGCGTTCTTTTTCTTACAAATTCGCCCGTCCTTTACTTAAGAGCAGTGCAGAGCCGGAGTGAGTCACCCCCGGTATTTTCTGCCTCTGCACGAACTTCTGTCTTCTCGCTAAAGGAACTTGAAATCCCTTTTCCAGGAGCGCTTCGGACGCAAAACGAGCAGTGCTGCGTTGCGCCGCGGAGAACTGGATTTGCCTGGTAAAAAGGAGTTAGGTCGTGACCAGGGGATGGAATTTACAAATGGAAATACTTTATTTCTAATTATTTCCAATTATTTACGGGGAAAAGATCCCACTCAGGGCTCTGCCTCGAAGCCTCCCCCTCTCATCGCTCAGGCCACAGCTCTGTCCAAAAATACGCCGAGAAGAAACTTTAAAGGGGAACTGGAAGCTGGCTGGCGATGGGGACAAAAGCCGTGCTTAGCGTCCCGTGGGGCTCGGTTCCTGTTTCTCGGGCACTTCACATATGGGCTGTTCCCGGGAATCCCGTCCCCGGCAGCCGTGGCGGGGTGGGGGGCTCGGGGCTCCCGTCCCGCTCCGTGGTGCTCGTGCCTCCCGCTGTGCTCGCTCCTCCTCGGGATCCGATTCGTGCGGCCTTTCCGTCCTCACCGAGCTCGTTTAACTCCCCTCCAGCAGGCTGAGCTCTGCCTGTCGTGTGCATACCTGCGGTTTCCTAGCTATCTTCTCTTAATGCAGAGCAATTTAGAGTAAGTTAACAGAGACTGGAAGGAACGGGGAGGAAGCGCTCGCTTTTCCTGAACGTGCCGAGGGTTTTTACCTCGCTCTGGCAGCCACCTGTGAGGCGAGCCCTTACCCCAGCTCCGTCCATCCCGAGTATTGCAGAGCAGTTTTTGTTTTTCAAGCTGGAAGTTGCCCGGTACAGTGCGGATCCCACGGGTTTCTGTGCAGCTCCAGCCCTTAAAAGTTGCAGTTTGCTTCCCGTAGCCCCCAGGCACGAGGAATCCCACAGGAATCCCGGGGCTGGGCTGAACAGCGAGCCCTCCAGAAAGCTCGCTAATAGCGAAACTCCCCGCAGCTTCATCAGAGTGCCTTGTGACAGCAGGCTGCTCGCGGGGCTTTGTCACACCGGGCAGGAAGGTTTCGTTTTCCAGCACTGCACGGAGCAGCTCCAGCGCTTCCTGTGGTCGCGAAGCCTGGGAGGAAGGGCACCGTGTCCTCAGCGTGCAGGAGGAAGGTACTGCTCCTGCGGTCGGTAGAAGTTCTGAAGGCTTACAGTCAGCAAGCACCAATTCTGGCCGTTAGGCGGGCAGCACAGGGTGTGGGAATGGGAGCTCTGGCTTGCAGGAACTCGCTGAGCTCTGCGGTTCGGAGGCTGCCCGGAGGATGCTGAGCGAGCACCTGCAGAGGCTGCTCGTGCTGCGATGGGCGGCGTCCTGCTGCCCGCGGACTCGCAGCACGTCCCCGTCCTTGGTGTTGTTCCCTTGGGACTGGTGAGCGTACGGCATCGCCGAGAGATGTCGAGGGCATTCGTCCCTTTCCAGCGTGGCCTTGAGGACAAGCCTGGGACTCCACCACGTCTGGGCTCCATCACCTCTCGCCGATTTTCTCGGTGTCTCCGAAGAAAGCGTCTCTAGTCCTGGGCTGTCCGTCCATCCAGCCGTTCGCTTTGATCTCTTCGGAGGAATTCTGCCACGCCAGTTCAGCGCGTTGGCATTCACCGGCTGCCTGTTGCTCAAGCGTAGGAGATTGAACTTGAGCAGTTTTCCTTCGTTTTGCTAATTGGGCCTGACCTATTGCGCAAAAGTTTTCCTAAGGAACTAATGCTGCTGTAGGGAAAGGCACTGCGGAGTGTCTGGCGGTGAAATCTGGTGTTGCCAGGAGCAGGCGGGCAGAAGCTCTGCTATTGATTTTACCCCTCGGAAGTTGCTCTGGACGTAGAAGTAAAGCTGGGTATTTGCTCCAGCTCTTACGGGAATCGCTGCTGCCGATTTCCTAGCGAAAGCTGTTACAAACTGGAAGAAAAAAAAAGGCAAAAAACCTGAACTCCCTGGTGAGAAGAGCAGAGCCGGTGTTTTAAAGGCACCAGAGGATATCGATGTCTCTAAAGCAAGTCTGTGATGCTGACCTGGGGTCAGCACGGCTCCCTGCCTCGCTTCGCTAGCAGCTGAGCTTTATTTATGTGGTCTCTGAAGACGAGCCATTTATGCCGTTTGCAGCTCTGTACGGCGTGTGAAGAACGTCTCAAGGTTCTTTTCTGGGGCTGCGTTGTTTCTCCCCGGCACAGCTCCTTTCCTGGCCGTCTCCGCAACGGGCTGGAGGTCGAAGTCTGCATGCCTGCAGCCCCGGTCGCCAGTTCCATTGCAACAAGCCCCGTGCTTCGGGAGGAAGCCCTTGAAAGTTTTAACATCTCCAGCATCTCTTGTGCTCGGAGACGCTCGGCAGGCGGGACGTGAACGTAGCTCTGCCCGAGGAATCCGTCGTCGGCCCTTGGGGTTCGGGAGGCGTAGCACCAAGCGCCTTTGCTTGAATGGCTGCCCGTCGGCATCGGCACCTAACTCGGCTCGGGGTAGTGCTGCTGCCCTGCAGCCGTGCCGGTGAGCTGGTTTGTGTGGGGAAGGCCGGGATGAAGTGGCCTCTAACGAGGCGCCGAGCCTCCGAGCCGCTGCAGAAGGCTTTTTGGCTAATAAGTCGAGGGGCCTGAGGCCAGTGTAACGATATTAATTAGGATGCTGGGGTGCTAGCTAAGTGTTTTTAGCTGGTTTCGCTCCTGGGCTTATGGACTATAAAGCCTGAGTGTGGATTTTATGGTGTAATAAAGAGAAACGCTTCTGGTTGTAAAAGAACGAGACTGCAGTAAATCTGGGGTGAAATAAAGCCCGAGAAAAGGGTCTAGGTGATCCTGCGCCTCTGTAAAGAGCATTTCTTCTGTTAGCGATTAATTAAAGCGGTCTGGGCTTTTTGGTAGGTGAGTGGTCCTTTCAGGCAGCCTGCTGGTACTCCTGGTGGAAACCTCATTCTTTGGAGGCGGCGTTCCGTCCTGCTCCCCTAGAGAAAACGGGCCGAGGGACACCTTGCTCACTTGGTCTTTTTTCTGGCGGAGCAGTCGAAGCACGTTTTTTTACGAGGAGGCAGAGGCCGAGCAGCCCGGCGAGCCGCAGGTTTGCCAGGTTCCAAAACCGTGCGGGTCCCAGGGCGACGGCCTCTTTATCTAAAATAAAAGGGGGAGTGCTTTCCTAAACCACAAAGTGCTCGGCCTCTGGCAATCGACGTAATTCAGCCTGGCAGCCTGCGTCTCGTGGAGGCATCCGCGTGCCCGCCGCAGGAGCCCGCGGCCGAGAGCTTCAGCGGCAGCCCCACACCTCCAGCCGGGGGCCGGCTGCTGCCCTTCACGCGTGAGCCCCGCTCGGAGATGTCCTGACGTGGCTCCAGCCACCCAGAGAAAGAAGTAAACAGTCATTTAAATTGTGCTTTCCATGACAAACGCAGAAATAATCCTGTCGGCTGAAAGGTCACTTATTTTTAAAGGGGCTCTGACTCAGAACTGACTTTTCAGAAGCTCTCCTCGTAGCGAGGATCTTGTAAATGATTGCAGCGTAACAACACCCGCTCCGGCTTCACGTTGTGCTGCTTTGATTTTCAGCAGCGGCGGCTGGCTCGAGGAAAACCTACCGGCCGGTTTCCTTTGCTGGGCTGTGACACCGCAGGCTCCTGGAAAGCAGGAGGTGGCCCAAGGAAGACGCGCGCTTCTCCCTCGGTTTTTGGTTGTGTAGGTTGCTGCTCGTGCTCTGTCACGTTGCGGAGAATTTAGAATTTGCTGCTCACTGGTGGATAAAATAACGGGAGGAGAAATCAGGGGCCGTGCCCATGTGTGCCCCTGCCCAAGTGCCCGCACTGTGGAGCTGTCCTGGCCTCGGGGCATCGTTGGAGCTCTCGGTGCCTGAGCGGGTGAACGCCGTGTGATGGTCCGGGAGGTGGTGCTGGTTTCTTCTGGCCGCCTGATGGCGATGGGTGAGGTTTGTCCTGTGCTCGTGGCCTGCCCCCAGCCCTGCCAGGCGGTCAGGACGCCGGTGCTGCGCCCCGTGTGCTGCGTGGGGGCGCGGGCTGAGGCCCGGGCTTGGTGCCCGCGCTCGTCTCCGCTGCTGCCATTGCCCGGTCGTGACTCCCCGTGCCACCGCAGGTTAAACTGCCCTACGAGGCCAAGTTAAACGTGCCAGGAGTTACTTCAGAGGCTTCAACCAGCAAATTGCACCGAAGGCGATGTCTGAGCGTGGGGCCGACCCCTGCCCGAGCAGCGCTCCTGCTTTGGGAAGCAGGATCCCGAAGGCCCCTCGTGCTCGCAGCAGGGGGCTTCCCACGTGGGTGCGTACGGTCGGGTGCAGGTGGACGGCAAACAGCGACAGGCAGGGCAAAAAAAGGCTTTTTTTCCACGGGTAGCACTGCGTAAAGTGTACACAGAGAGCGGGAAGTGCTGGCCACGTGCGTTCCCATCGGTGATGCCAGGAGTGTTTTGGAGAGGAGGTGCCCCACCGGGGGTCACGTTCTTCTGGCTGTGAGAAGCGAAGCTGGCGCTCGCCGGGCCAAGTTAGTGCCTGCGTGCTGATGTGTGCTGATGGCTGGCGGCACGTCGCTGTCTTACGGCCTTCGTCTGGCGTTCCAGCTGCTTCCTAAGAGCTCAGGCCTGCCAAATCACCTGCTAAGCCAGCGTAAGTTGCTGTGAAAACGAGCGGTCTTGGGGAATGGGTCATTTTAGTCGAGAGTTTGTGCAGAATCTTTTTGTATATTGGAGAAGAAAATTCCTTGAGCTAAAAACCAGCACTTGGCTGCTGCAGAGATCACGGGCCAGCATGACAGCCTGCCAGACTTCTGCAGCGTTTGCAGTGAGGCAGGAGAAGCGTGTTTAAGTTTGCCGTCTAGGTGAATTCCAGGTGTGGTGAGATTTGAGAACTGTTTCCCCGTAAAAACCTCTCTGTTTGGTAAAGAGGCAGCCGGCATTTGCAGCCTGACGTCTGTTTACCGATTTCTTAGCTCGGTTTGATCTTGGATGTGCTTTCTTTTCTGCGATTCTTCCCCTTTGCCAGCCTTAAACGTGCGTTTCTTTTCCATCCTAGGACATGGTGCGGGGAGAAGAGCACAGATAACGAGCCTCCCACCGCTCCCCAGCCCGCTCCCCCTGCCCGGAGGACTTCATGCGGCGGGACCCGGGCTGATGCCCTCAGCACACGCTGCCATGGACGGGGGGAAGAGCTGTCCGCAGCACGAGCACCAGCAGGCGGGCGACGCGCTCTACAGCGTCCCTGCCTTCCGCTCCCAGCTCGCCGTGCCGGCCATGGAGGTGAGGGCCCCGCAGCCGTGGGGGTGTCCCCGAGGGGGTCTGGTCCCGGGAGCCCTGGTGGGTGTTGGCGGGAGCTGTTTACCAGACTCGCTAGGCAGCTGTCCAGGGGCAGGACGTATCGATCGCGAATGCTGGAAGGTGGAGCTGACGGCTGTCTGCTTGCTGCCTTGGACGTGGGAGGAGAGAAACAAGGCTGTGATTGAAACGCCTCCTCCTTAAAAGCTGGAAGGTGCCAGGCTGCCAGGGAGAGGGATGAAGGGTTTGTGCAGAACTTTGTTTCCCTCTCAGCTTGTCTCTGAGAGATGCTAAATCTGTCACTAGGTCCAGCTGTGCCTTTTTTCTGAGAGTGGCGCAGCTGAAGAGGGTTGTATTTGTCCCAAAACAGCTTCTAAAATAAGAGCGGATCCCTGATGCGTTTGCTCTGAAAAGGGCACTGAGCAGACCTTTACCCCAAAATCGCTGACGTGTCCCCGCAGCTCTGTTTGTGTCTAAGTCTTGTTTGAGTTTTGCCACATCCATGAACATACAGGTTAGAAGGAGGCCTGTCTCACCGAGGGCGTGGTGGTCAGACACGAGGTGGTGTTTTGGATCCAAAAAAGGACACGTGAAGGAGAAGCTGAGAAATGCCATGTGTCCTTCCCATGATCGTACGGCTACGTGCTGAGCTAAAAGCTTCCCCTGAAATTCAGACACTGTTTAGGCGGGAGGGCGGTGGTGGGAAGCGTTCAGGCGTGTACCTGTGCAAGCCAGCTTCAAGAGAACTGGGTTGGTGCTCGCTTTCTGCAGAAACTGAAGTTAAAGGGCGAGGAAAGGGGAAAGGCCCTGTCGTCCTCCGGGGAGGAACGGGACAGGAGGCTCAGAAGCTGGCGCTGCGGAGTGGCGTTAGCCCACGAGAGGTTGAGAGGGAGAGAAGTCGTGTTCCTGGCTGGGAGCTGCAGGTGGTTGTGCTGGCCCTCGCCTGCTGTAACCGTTTTGGTTTCTGCTTTCAGAATTCCATGCTGGCGGCCGACTCGTGGAGTAACTGCTACCCTGCCTCTTTCCCAACCTCATCCTTCCTAAGTGAAAACCAGTGAGTGCAGTTCTTTATACGGCTCTATGCTCTCGCACACTCCGTGATTCAACTGTTTCTTTAGTGCTTTCCTTGTTTACTTTAGTTCTCGAACTGATGGGGAAATAATTGCATCACACTCATCTTGTGGCATTTCATAAACTGCTACATATTGGAAAAAGCAGCAAACAGCTTTAAAAAAAACAAAAACAAAACCAAAAAACTTTGATTTCTGGTAAACCTGGTGGCTGCCGTGAGGGAGAAGCAGCCTTGCCATAGCCTGGATTTGTTACACTAATGGAGCTCCTAAACACCCCATTAGCACAATCTAGCCGAACAAATGCCGTGCACACCTGGAGCTTTACACGGAGCGTGTGGACAGGAGGAAGGCTTTACCGGCACCGGGTGGCAGGCTGCTGTGAGGCGAAGTTGGGGTCTGCTGCTGTGCAGATGACGAGAAGCTGGCGAAGTGCTCTTAGCCCGTCTGCTGAAACAACGTACGCAGCCCTAACCGAGCAACCCAGAGTTCAAGAGTCACTGCTTTTTCCTCTGGTTATAGCTGATGCTGATAAGCTCGTCCCCCGCGGTGCGAAGTGATGAGAATGGGCTCATGTGAGAAATTGTGACTTCCTCCGAAGTAAAGCTGCACAGAGAGGTGCCGCGGCGCAGAGCTGTGCGGGGCCTCAACGCCTCTCACAGTAACGGGGCTCTGCCCTGTCTGGTGGGGAAATCGTCTGGGTTACGTGCCTGAAATAGCGTTTTTTGGGACTCTGTATAGTGATAAATGTCGTTCTTCCCTTTAAGGTGAACCTCCATCCTGGATCAGAAGGATGGATGCTGGATATGACAGGAGATATTTGGGGTGACAAAGTGGCCACGCGCTGCCACGGTGACGTGGGCTGGAGCCCCGTGGGGACGGGGAGGTGCTGGTGGCTGGGAAGAAGGCCCGAAGGCTGGCTGACGGCCGCCTGGGTCTGTGGATGCAGGGAGTGGCACAGATGAACAGGATGTGTTGTTATTTAGGTCAGAGGTGGAAGGAAGAAAAGTCAAAGAAACAGAACGTGGTATCACGAGCTGTGTTCCAGGTGCCTGAGGATTTAGTTCAGCCTCCTTCCTGATGGGATTTTAGCATCTTCGTGGAAAAGCAGACATCCGTCCTCCCGAGCGCTTCGGTTCCAGGCTGGCTGTCAGCAGGACCATCAGCTCCTCCGGTCAGAGCAGTCAGACCCCTTTTGTCTCCCCACCAGTTCTGCTTGTTTCTCGTGTGCCTGGCCTGCAAAGGAAGGCAGCCAGCAGCGATAGGGTGAGTGTAAGAGGACAGCTCTTGCCGTACGACTACCAGGAAGCTGTCCCACAGGTGCTGAGCGGAGCTCTGCCTTGCTGGTTGCTCCCCAAAGTGAGAGCTGGAGAGGAGCTATCAGATAAGTTCAGTGTCTTCGCTCATAGCCAGCCCGTCTCTGATTGGAAGAGGGTGTACTTTTTGAGCATGATTCCTGTAAATTACAGTTTGTGAACCCTCAAGAGAGCTATAACAGAATTTCTGTTTTGCTGCATCGAACCACAAGATTAGATTGTGTTTGTCTATTGTGTTGCTTTTTTTTTTTCTTTGACCGTTTGTTCTGGTTCTGCCCCTCACTTTTCTCTCGTGTAGCGCTGCTCTTTGCTGTTTGTTTCGACTCTGCTGGAAATGTTATAGCCTTGGTCCTGCAAAGACATGCCTCCGTTTATCGCTGAGGTACACTTGTTGACTTTGCTGTCATTGCTTTAGGAAAGGAGGCTCATTGCAGCATTTATTTGCTGGAGAATGGCTTAGTCAAGGCCGCACCTTTAGCTTCCTGTTTTTCACATCCTGGTAGCTGTAAAAATTACCTTTCAGGTGAAATTTTCCACTTCTGTCTGTAATGAAAAACAAAAGAAGTCTGTCCTGGTGTATTTGAGAACTGCAGCTGAACTTTTTTAGGTGGAATATTAAAGGCTGAGTGCGCTACGGGTAGAAACCCCAAAAGGGACGGAAACAAAGAGGGGGATTCTAGAGGGAGTCGTAGTTAAAGCTCCCACGTTGTAAGAATAAAATCTAAATACAGACGGCGTTAGAGTTAGTCCAAGATTCTTCAAACTCCTCTTCAAGCAGCCTGCGAGCGGCTGTGTTTGGACACGGCTCGCTTCCCTAGCAAACGGCTTTGTCCCGAGGCAGGTTTTTCCTGTTTCTTCTCAGCAGTTTCATGCTAGAGAATTTCTTTAAAAGACACCAGTGCTCACCTCTTTGTTTCAGCTTTTCTTAACCTGAAAAGGTAAACAGTGGATTAAATGTAGCTGAAAGAACAAACGAGTTCAGGTGCCCTGCAGGGAAGGGCTGGAGCTGGGCTGGTTTCAGGGCAGCTGTCCCAGAAGCGCGGGGCTCGGTGCACTGCTTGCTTCAGGGAGCTCTGGGTCAGGCCCGCTGAGCTGCTGGAAGCGGTGTCACACGTCTCCAGGAAGCATTTCTCAAAACCAGGAGCAAAGATTTCTTGCCCGGTTCCTAAAACGTGCACCTCCCTTCTCTTCCTGCTGCTTTCATGCACTTCTCCACCGGTGAGTGGAGTACTGCGTGCTATATAACTAAAGTAGGCTTTGAAATCGTGAATGGGTCCAAGGATGGGGAAGAGCAGTGCCTACATTGGTGTGTAGGCAGTCGGTGACCTTGCCAGCCCGCCGCTCATCATCTGCTGGTCTGAGCTGTGGAATCTGCATCTCTGGATGGGGGCTGCACCGTCAGAGCACAGAGCCTGGCTGGGACACCCAGGGATCTGCGCTGCAATCACAGCATGGCCCCCGAGGGGCTTCGAGTGCATCGGACGCGTTGCTGAGCAGCTGGCGTGGAGCAGGCGCGGCGTCACGGCGGTCTGAACGAGTGCTGCGGCAACCGAAAGCTGTGGAAGGATGGAGACCCAGCTCCCGGGAGGGACGTGCACCGCGACGGCTCACCTGAGGTGTGGATCCCAGTAAGCCTGCCCCCGGCGCGTTCCTCTGGGGCCTGCTGTTGAAAATGTGAGTTTCAGGAAAATTGAAGGAAACGATCAAATTCTTTTTCAAAAAAACCAAGCAAACAGAACGCCCAGCAGCCTTCTTTGGGAGTATGTGAAATAGCCCTCCCAGGCGACGCGCTGGCTGGACTGACATCAAGTGATTTGGGCAAGTCAGATGTCAGTTCAGGTTTGCCTCGTACCAAACTGTTCCCCTGCTTCTATATTTAGAGTGGGTGGCAGCAAAACCAGCGGGCTTGCTCCTTAAAGCAATTGTCTGAACTTGATACAATCCGAAGATGCTCCCCACCCAGCTCGTGATGTCCCAGAAAGATGAAAGAATTCCTGGGCCATTATTCCTTCCAGGAGGGCAGGAAGCAGCTCTGCAGTAAGACCGATGGCGTTTGTTGGCTTCCAAACCTTTTACACCTTCGCGGACTTTCCAAAAAGGCAGAGCGCAGTACCAAAGGAACTGAAAGGGTGATGGCAAATGCTGCGTGCTTGCTGGCTTTCCTAGGAGGGTCTCAGAGCAGCGCACTGAATTCCTGCTAGCCTTTATTTCAGGCACCTCTCGTTCACAGGTCTGAAACCCGGATTAAGGGAGGCGAAGCAACGCGCCAGCGCTGCTCAGGGCACAGCAGCTCCAGCCAGGGAGCCGGGGCTGTCTTGGTTTGGTTTCCTTCCCGTTACCTTAGCTGACTTCTGGCCAGCCCCACGAGGCACTGGCGGAATGGGAGGCGATGGTAATTTTTCTGGTAAAAAATAGTTTTCCCTATTCCTGGTTAGTTCGTTAAGCGCTGGCCAAGCTCTGTCCTCGTGCAAGGGAGAGAGCGAGACCGCAGCAGCTTCAGCCTGAAAGCAGCTCAGCAAAGCCTTTCCGTGCGTAAATACGGTCGTTCCCAGAAGCTGTACCCGGATTTAATTTGGCTGAACAGATCGAGAAGCCACAAGGCAGCCTTCAATTGCCAGATCTGCGTGCAGGGGTGCTAAATCCACTGCCGTTGCTTTTTGAGGGTGTCATCTTTACGATGCAAAGAAAAAGGAGGTAACACAAACACACACGTAAATGTGAAGCACGGCGTGTGAGCGAGCTGCGAGCCTCACGTGGTGTTTTAATTGCTTAATAATATTTTGGTGGCGTAGTCATTGCCCAGCTCTGCTCCTGGACGGAATTCCTTGTTCGGTTTTGCCTCTCCCTCCCCTCACGTTGCCTTGCTGAAGCTGATTGCCGTGGCTTCCGAGAGCCAAGAGCGCACGGCCTGCCCCGGGAGGAGACCGGGCAGCTCGGCCGAACCGTTGGGCATGGAAACGCGTTGGGTGGCGATTGCCCAAGCGGCGCGAGTGCACAGCCCTTACGGGAAAGATTACGAAGCACATTCCTTGCTCCTGCAGGAGAGGGAAAGGCTCGCGTGTGTAACAGCAAAACCAGAAGGCAGCCTGAGCGCGGGCCAGAGGCTGCCCCTGCGAAGGAGGAAGGGAGCTGCGCTTGTGCAACCCTTCCCTACCTTCTGCTCGCAGGAAGCCGGGGCGAGGGAGCAGGAGGAAGTGCTGGCGTGTGCCCTGCCCAGCAGCGAGGAATCAGAAGACCTTCGCCTTTTTCCACTTGTTAGTGTGTCGGGATTTTGCTTTGTTAGCAGGCGTAATCAGCTCCATCCAGAACCCATCTGTGGGCTGACAGCTGTGTCTGGGCGTGCGTGTCCCTCGCCCTCCTGCCTTTCTGTCTGAGATCTGTGGCTGCTGTGAAGCTCCCTGCCGGGGGGTACACAGGGGGCTGTTCTCTTTCCAAGTCTGCGAGCTCGTCTGTGCTGCTCTGCGGGGCTGTGTCAGCTTCACGGCCCGAAGGAGCACTGGGCTGTGATATTTCCGTGAAACTCGATGCTTGTCCTTACGGGGTGTGATTGTCAGGTTCCATCACACCTGTCAAGCGCTTGGCGCTGGGACTTCATCAGGCTCGTTCTGCTTTGTTGTCAGGACTGAAATATTATCTAGTCCTGCAGATTATTTTTTCCATGAAATCCTTCCCAGTTTACACAAATTGCTGAGAATCCAAGCCTTAATCTTAATGCAGCTCCCAGATTCCTGCGCTCCTGAGTCTGGGAAGTAGGATGCGACTTGGAGCTGCCTTGTTTTGCCCTGTAGATATCTCTTCTGGGTAAACACACCTTTTTAAAATCAATCTCTTGTATGTGTCACCCCGTAATTGACCCTTCACCGCTGATGCTGGAGTCTGAAGCAACCTGAGGAACGCTCAGAGCTGCCAGGAAATAACTGCTTTTCCCATTTCCTTACAGGCAATATTTTAATTCCCCTCACGATTTTTATATGAATTCCATCAGCAGACCACATTTCTTGGATACAAACTATGCATCTGTGGACCCCACTGACTTCTTACCAAAAAATGGTGATTTTCCTCAGGTGAGTACATAGCTACTGATGGCTTTGGGGAAAAACTGTACTCTTGTGTGATGGGTTTTGTTTTTCAGGGCTGTGGTATAGAGGGGAAAGGCGGAGGCCAGCAGTGTCTTAAATTTGTCCGGCATCGTATATGAATTGCACACAATTGGGATAAATTCTGCTGGCAGCAATCCAGAAGCTGTCCGTTGTCTCGGTAGGAGCTTCCCCGTGCTAAGATTGCTTCTGGCTTTTAAAATTGTATTTAACAAACACTGAAAGCAGATGGGAGAATCCTGTTTGCAGGAGGGCGTAGGTAAGTGTGAATTCGAAAATGCTTCAGTCGGTTAATTCATTTGCCTCCTAAAACTTTCTATACTTACATATATTGCACCTGCTTTCCTGCTAATTACAAGTGGTGGATTCCTGAGCAGTGAGTGTTTAAGGGCTACATCAGCTCAGTGCCTAGCGAACTGAGAGTTGAGCCAGTTCCTTCTTTTTTTTTCTTCAACGTTGGTGAAGTGTGAGAGTCCGGAATGCCTAGGGACCAGCAGGCATCCTTACCTCGGGCATCCCTCTGGGCTGGAAGATCTTTCCGTAGAGTTTTTGAAGTGCTTCCCTTGCTTGTAGCAACATCTTCTGGTAAGATCAGTCAGTGGAGACTGGAAAGCGCGGCTTCTGTGACAGAGCTGACTTGAAGCAAAGAAGGGACTGACTACATCCTTTCTGGGAGTTAACACAGATGTTATCGGTGTCTGTGCTTGTTCTTTGCAATGTTTTTTTTTTACACCCAGTGTCTGAAGATATATAGTGAGTGAAACTGTAGAAAGTTACCCTGCTCTGACCTACCGAGGCAGCAGCCAAACTGAACGAACTCCGTAGCCCCGGCCCTATCTCAGGAAGTTGCTGCGCTGGTTACTGGGGAAGCAGATAACGCGCTGGGTGCAGTCCAGCGTCCTCCCTCAGGTAGTCAAAGGGCACAGCCTGCTGTGCTTCCAGAACTTCAAAGCGGCAGCCGAGGAGCGCGGCGGAGCTGCAGAGCTCTGCCCCTTCGCTGCCAGCCCCGGGCCCGTGACCTGACCCGCTGGGGCACGGCTCTCGCTCCAGGCAGACAAGGTGAGGAGGGGCAGAACTGGCACCGCAGGGCCGGCACGTGCTTCAAGTCAAGTGCAGAGTTGGTTTTTGATCAGTCAATGCCGTGAGGAGCTTACGTGAAAAATTTCAGAGTCATTTTTGTGTACTTGAGGTCTCCTAATGAGACTTTATTAGCAGGCTGGGTCGGGGGCTCAGCAGTTGCTGACAGGTCGGACCTCACAGCCTCAAAGGTGCCCAGGGGATATCAAAGGAACCTTTCAGGTGTGCGGAACCATGGGCTGCGTTCTGAATCTTCATCTGTGTTATCTACAAGTCAAATCAGTTTCATTAAAAGTACTCTTTTTTTTTTTCTGGTCACACAAAAGCTCACCAGCCGCGCCAGGCTTCCTCTGCGTGTGGGAAGGAGCTGATCTGAACATCGCAGTTGTCTGCCCCAGGTCTGTGCCTCGGCGTGGCAGATAAGCACGGCGGTGCTGTCGGGGTGTGTATGCAGCGGAGCTGTTCGGCTCCAACCCCTTCTGCATCCAGGTGAAGATCGACCCTTCTCGATCTTCGCTCTGAATTCGAGCCGTGCCCCGCAGCGCAGCTCTAAGCTGCTGAGAACAGCAGAAGGGAGACGTGAGGGTAAACTGGGGCAGTAGGTATGTGCTTTGGGCTGGCATCGTGCTTTGATATGTCAAGGAATGCTTCAGGAGGCTCCAGCAAGCTCCCGTGGGCTTTTGGATGCTTTTTTTCTCTAACTGCCGATTGTCAGGACACGTGTATAAACAGAAACTCTTCCCTTTGTAATCTCTGTTCCTCCTGCATGATTCATTGAGGTGCCTCAGCTTCTTGCCTTGCAGTGGATGCCGTGTCACGAACGTTGGATTACGCTGCTGAATTGATTCAGCAGGGAAGAGCAGCTTGACTGTAAAGAACTTTATTCAGAAATGCGGCACAAAATATGCTTGTAGCAGTAGAAAACAGCAATTTGATGCGTTTCCCCTCTGCTTGAGGGAGATGTGCTAATTCCTGCCGTGTTTTTTTTTCCTGGCAAGCGTAGAGAAAGGTTTTGAACCTCCCTGGGGTCTGATTTCTGCAGGTTTGGTTTTACGTATGCTGGGGATTCGAGTCCTCTGATGTAAGCCACTGGTGTGGTTGCCCAAATTCAGCTCCTTGAGCAGAGCTGTGACAAACCCAGCGCTGCCCCGCTGCTCGGTCACCAGTAGCAGTTGCTGGTGCAGGGTGCTGTGCTGGCCTGAGTCTTCTGACTGGATAAAAGCAGATAAGTAAATGAGTTCTAATAGCATTGATCTTGGCCTCCTGCAGAATTAATTGTGGGAGGAACGAGGCAGAAATGCGATCTCCTCGACCTGTGCGGGCCGTTTAGCAGCCTGCGATGGGAAGAGGGAGACGGGTCCTCTCCGCAGGGCTCGGCATGCGGGTCTGGTGTAGTTTGGCTGATGGGTTTAACGGGAAAGGGGCTTAATTACTTCTTTAACTCGCACGCTTTCTAGTATCTGAGTGGTCGATCAGCTTCCTTCCCCTGCTGCATGCGGAAATCGATCTCCGCCAGCTTGACAAGAGCAGATTTTGGAGATTCTGCGTGAAAAGGAGAAGCCGAGCTGCTGTGAGGCTGCACCCGTTACAAGGTGCTTGCAAAAGTTCTTCTGATTCAAGAACGGGAATGAAGCGTCCGACTGAATCCATCGCAGCCAAGCCTTTTGCTTTGCCGTCGCACCACGCAGAGCAGGTGGCCGTGTGGGTTCACGCGAGGATGAGAGCATTTCACGGGTGGTTTTCTGTCCCGCTCAGCGGTTCTCTGTAAGCCCGTGCACCGAGCGTTACTGCCTGGGACTTTCTGGAGATTCCCACAGATAACCCAAGGCAGTGATGTGTCACCCTGTGTGCTCTGAAACCGAGAAGCACTGAATAAGATTTTTGTTAGAGCTTTGTTTTCCAATACGAAACTGCTCTGCTCTAGTCAGTGTTTGAGAAGAGCGGCGTCTGGCTGGGGCTGCCACAGTGCAGCCAGACATGTGCTTGCCAGGTGCCCGGAGTGACAGTGCCTGCTGATGTGAAATAACACAAGTTTTGTGCTCTTCTGTCTCCCCGAGAGGCGTTTTAGTTTAGCCAGCCTCCAGCTTGGGCCGCTTGCCATGCAGCGTGGAGCCGGAGCAGCCCGTCTGAATCCTTGGCTCTCGTCGCCTCTGAGTTTTCTGTGGGGTTTGCTGCAAGTGCTCCGACGTGTTAGCATGTGGTAAGCACTAATGTGGAAATGCGTTGATCTAACCTAGGGCTCCCTAAACAGCTAGTCATTCCAAAGAAAAGCTGATGCTTTTTTGGAGGAGCCGGAATTGGAGCTTGGACCTCAGAGAGCGGGCAATTAACTGGAGGCAGTGGCATCCGTCTGGAGTCATCCGGGAATGTCCTGGAGCCTTTCCATGCCTTGCTTCAGCAGTATTTTCCACTTCAGTGATTTCCTGCTGTCCCAGATGCCAAACTGTTAAATATTAACAATCTGCACGGAAAGCTGAAGCATGCCCTTCAGAAGGTGTGGGAGCAGCTTGTGTGGCTGTGTCTCTTCAGGTGACTGTATAGGAAAGTACCTGTCTTTTCTGTACTTGCCTGGCGTGGTGGCAGGAGTGGCAAGTCCCATGAAACGCGGTGCTGTTGTGACCTTGCCAAAGTAAGGACCAAAACCAGAGAGAACATGAAGAGTTTGCACGCTTTGGTAAGAGATTCCTGATTAAATCTGTGGTCACTGGGCAGCCAAGATAAATTGGGTGCTTATGTGAGAACCTCGGCCGTCTTCAGACACGAGTGCAGCTCATTCTCTCGTCTTTGTTCGGATACCAGAACCCGGTCTGTGACAGCAGGCTGTGCTGTGCTGCGGACCCGAACCCCCAGGCTGCAGCTCTGGATGTGTCTGCATGCAGTCCGTGTGCCTGCACACGTGTTTCTGTGACCGAGGGCTCGAGGAACCCACCCCGGGCTGCAGAGCGGGAGGCTCAGCTTTCTTCCTCCAGCGCTGCCATCTGAGTCCCCGTCTTCTCTCCCTGTCTCGTCTCAGAGCTCCTCAGCTGCACCTTCAGAACGCGGACTGCTGGCCTGACGGTGCCGTCAGAGGGAGTTCCACCCTTCTGAATTGCTCTGGGAATTTCTTTTTAGTCGAATCATTCACCGCTGGCGCTTGGGTCCGGTGAGAAGCCGTTTCTGTGCAGCGCAGCAGCCCCCACGGTGCCTGCTGCATGGCGGAAACGATGCTTCATGTGCATGGCCAGAACGGCCGAGTGGGAACTTGTTTCCCCCACGGTATTTTTGGTTTTTTGGCTTGCTCTTGGGTGATTCATCCTTGCCGGTCTGTTGGCATTCTTTATGTAAACAAGTGGCTTAAATTAAGGTTTAGAAAATAGTTATGAGGCCATACTGGAGCCCGATAGCGCTTCTCGATCTTGGGAACCGTTCTCTTAACCCAGAGCCGTGCTCAGACCTCGTGGTGTCGTCATCTTACAGAAGTCTGCTGACTGCACATACGTCCTTGGAAATCAAACCCCGGGGGAGATGCACGGCTCCGGTTTCCCCAGCTCCCCTCCCCGCCTGCTTTGTACCCCCCTGGCCTCACAACCTGAAGCCCCGAGGTGCCGCTGAGCCCGCTGCTGATGCGTAGCAAAGGCATTTCTGTCCTAACAGCGCTATCTGGTCGCTGCTGGTCGGAGCCGGTGGTTGCCACAACAAGCCGCTAAATCCGGGAGGTTGGAGCTTGTGCTGTGGCATCTGGTGTCTGCAGGGTCTGTTAACCGCGGTCTGAGCGCCGAGCCTTATCGAGAAGCAGAGCGAGCTGTTCCAGAAAAGCATGCCCGTCACTTCAGTGCTTGCTTCGCAGCCACCACGGGTTTTTCTTGAGGCTGCGCTGTTCCGTCCTGTTGAGAATCGCTTAAAACACGCGGCTCTGCCCGTTTCCTCTGAGCCTTTTTCTGGTGGTCAGCCTGTTTGCCTAACTTCACCCAGCTTGTTCCTTCAGTCTGTCCACCCCGGGGCCTTTCTGAACGCGGAGGCTCCTCTGCTGACTGTGTTTTTCCCGAGTTCCACTGAAAACAAAGCTGCCCTTCCCGCAGTGGGGCCGAGCAGCTCCCGGGCGGCGTGGACACGGGAGCCCAGCCGGGCTCGTTGCTTTCCTTTGCTCGTTGCTTTCCTTTGCTCGTTGCTTTC
>CM021792.1:576998-609887 GCA_011076525.1 Nettapus auritus | reverse complement strand
TTGCTCGTTGCTTTCCTTTGCTCGTTGCTTTCCTTTGCTCGTTGCTTCCTCCCGCAGTGGAGCTGCTCGACGTGCAGCTGCTCGGCAGGGAGCTCAGGTACCCCTTCTAAACGGAGCTGTGCTGGGGCTGGAGGAAGGCGCTCAGTGCAGCCCGGCCCAGGCTGTGGGGTCGGGCAGCAGTCGGCTGCTGTGGGGTCGAGCCGTTTGTGCAGGTACAACCCCGTGCGGTCCCTTTCAGACAGCTCTGGTGTATGGGGTACACCACCGTACAGCAGCCCTCTTCCTGCTACCACCCCCTTGCAATCTCCTATTAATCTTTCTTGTTAAGGGAGGGGGGAATTAACCTACTCTTAAAAAAAAGTGTTAATTCTTAAAAGCGCTTCAGCGCACAGAGCTGCGGTGATTTAAGAGAAATCAATGTACCAGTTATTAAATTATAACAAGGACTCGGTTCTGACCGAGATGAAGAGTTTCCTGGAATAAGAAACCACCTGGAATTTCCTATCGCTGTCCTGGAGTTATGTCTACGGGGAATACAGATAGTAAAATCAATTAGCAGACAATTAACGAGCTCTGCTGCCTCCGAAGCACTATGAACAAGTTGCTGTACATGCTCACCTCTTTGTTTCCGTACTCTGGGGCTGGGCTTCTGGCCTGACTTAATTACTCTTGAAAAACACTCTCGGTGAGGTGCCTGACACTTGGTGCTGTGGTTTAGGGAAGCAGAGCACCAGCCTGGGCTCCCGGCTCAGGGCCACGCCGGCATCGCCTTCCTTCATCTCCTCGCACACCGAGGGGCAGAGGCTGCCTCATCTCCTCGTCGTTGGGTGAGCTTCAGGAGTAAATCTTCCTCCTCCATATCTAAAAGGAGCTCTTGGGGCTAACTCAGGTGGAGATAGCCGTGGTTAAGTGTGGGTAATTCTGCTTTTGGGACCTCACTTGTTGCCAGCCGTGCTTGGCTGCCGCTCGGGGTGGCCGGGGTGCCGGTGGCCCTGCGAAGGGGTGCGAGGGCCTGGAGGAGTCTTCCAGTCTTGTTGGTTCTCATCTGCTTTGCTGGCTTCTAACGCTGCTGTGCCCACCCTCTAGGCAGGAGAGAAGGCATGGGAGGCAACAGAAAGCTGCCTTCTGAAATTCTTGGCAAGCCCTGTTCTCTGCCTCCTCCCCTTCATAAAGCTAGCAAAAGCG
Organism: Nettapus auritus; assembly: GCA_011076525.1. Lineage (NCBI taxonomy): Eukaryota > Metazoa > Chordata > Aves > Anseriformes > Anatidae > Nettapus > Nettapus auritus. The sequence continues at coordinate 608,702 of CM021792.1, read as the reverse complement.
GGAAAAGCACCGGTCTGAAACACGGAGTGCTCTTGAAAAATGCTGGTAATATAATTTAATAGCGGACCACTGGGAGATGTTTTAAAATAGATGCCTTAATTCAAAGCAGAGTTGGTCTGAGTCAGTCTGATGGAGCGAGTTTCCCTGTCTCCAGTTGTGCCGCTGGTGGCTGCGTGTCCTCCGGGCAGCACACTGAGGCCTCTGTTCCGAGGGGCTGCCTCGGATGCTCTTTCAAACACCCCTCACTGCTGCAAATTGTCCCTAACGCCGCTGGTCCTGCCACAGCAGTCACTGTGAGAAGTCTGCCTCCAACACGAATGGTTTCTTCATTTTTTTCCCCCCTGGTCTCATGTTGTTATTGATGTTGTTATTAATCACAGCCTCGCGCTGCCCGCTTCCCTGTGCTGCTTTCGTGCAGCTCTCAGGATCGCCTGCAGGAGTTTCTTCTCTTACCCTGGCTTTCCTTCATGCCTCACGATGTTACCCAGCTTCTTATTTCAAAGCTCTTCACGCTCCCACCAGCCTGACATCTCTCCCCTGCACCTCGGACCCCAAAGTCCCATCCAGCCTGGCCTCGAGCAGCTCCAGGGCATCCGCCGCTTCTCCGGGCAGTCCCAGCAAGTGCTGCCCAAGCGCCCTGTCCTCGGGCCAGCCAGGTTCCAACAGTGTTTGCCGATCTAGCGCACCCCCTGCATGCACTGCATTCAGCTCTGGTTATAAAATACCTCCCGGCTGCTTTGTACGGCCGTTGCACAGCCTGTACAATACGCACTCTTCCATCTCTCACCCCTCTGGAAGAAAAAGCCAGCCCCGTTAGGACAAACCCCATGGAGTTCCGATGTTCAGGACTCTTCCACCTCTTAGCTACTCTTAAGACCTTTTTCCAAGGCACTGAGGACCTGGGTTAAATATCCAAATATCCTCTTTGCTGCTTGAATGGCTCTCCGGCAGGTGAAGCTGCCTGTTTGCACCACCTTTAGGCAGCGAAGGGCTGCAGGGAATCCAGCCCCAAACCCTTCGGTCGAGCTCGCAGCCTTCCTCCTGTGGATAGCCCTCCCGTGCAGAGGTGCCATCCCACATCGATCTGTGCTCGTGCTTTCCTAGAAGTTCAGCTCGTGCTTTCAGGAAACCATCAGCACATCCAGGAAGCTGCCTGGGAGGGCGGTGATTAAAAGGCTGGGGACAATTACCTGTGCAGGACGGGGTAATCTACGGGGGGGTGGCGGTAAGGCAGGCTGGTGGTGCGAGCCCTGCCCTGCCCGACTGTCGGCAGGCACGTTCATAAATCGATTGTGGAGAGGGGAAACGCCGTGGCATGCCTCCTCCCCTAGGAAGGGTTCTTAAAATACCAGGTGGTGGTTTTTCAGTGGGTATCTTATCTCCTGTGATTATATTGCTGTGGTATTGCAAAATCAATCCCTCAGTCCTGGTATCTGGGGCGATGCCACCCGTCTTGCTTCCTTCTGGCGTCCCAGGTGTGTTGCCTGCATTTTGTTCCATTTGGCTACTCAGAGAAAAGGAAGAAGAAATAAGCCACCTGCTTTTTAAAGGCTACAGAAGCAGCAAGACCTTAGTCTTAGGCAAGCATTGGTGGTTTAATCAAGGTCACACAACAAGTCGGTCACCAGCAAGCTGCTAATTAAGATGTTTCAGAAATGTATTTGGTCTCCTCGCTTCAAACATACCATTAAAGCACCTGTCCCAGGCTCCAGGGCACTACCAGCTAATTAAAGACGATCAAATTCAGACACAAGCAGCAGTGAAAGCCCGCTGCCTTCCTCCACCCCAAAGCAGCTGCCCACAGAACCCAAACGCTTCGATTGCACCCCGGTTCCTGCGCTCGGGAGCTGGGGAAGGGCTCTTCTCTTTCCCTTTTGCCTTTCTCTTTCCCTTTTGCTTCTCGGGAAGGGGTGGAACTTGTGGACGGGGCGGTTGGTCTGAGGGGCCTTGGATCCTCGTGACCAAGGTTTATCGGCGTGTTCATCCCTGCGGACCCAGCCACCCTGTTTGCAAGGGCCGCATCCTGCGGGTGCTGTCGCAGCCCTGGGGCCGTGCTCTTTTCTCGCGGGGTCTCCGAGGGCAGCGCTCGCTCCTTGTCCCATGGCTCAGAGCAAACCCGCCCCCGGCTCGCTTCCCCGGGGTCTCGGAGGGGCTGCGAAGCTCCGCACGTCGTGCTTGGACACTGCTCCCGGCTCCTGCTGGGGCTTTGTGCCTTCTCTTGCTGCTGGTGCTGAAGTTCTGGTTTTGCCAAGCGCCTCGCACCCCGGGATTTTCCAGCGGCCCTGGGCACGGGGCCCCGGGTGCCCTCGTGGCAGCGGTGATGGTGGCACCAGGGCACCGCTGCCGGCTCTGCTGCGGAGAGCAATCGGGGACCTCTCGCAGCAGGCAGGGAAGTTCTGTTTTTTCTGCAGGGCAGCGCTTGGGCAAATTCACTTCTCCTTCCACCTCTGGCTGCAGCGGAGCAGCCTCCTTCAGCTGACAGCGAACGACCCCCTTCCAGCTGACCCCTTTCTGTGCCTTGCTTTTGTCCCAGCCAGAAATTTTGCTCCCCCCCCCCCCGTTATTTTTTTTAACCCAAACTTTAGAATAATCTTTAAAAGGGAAGCCCTTGGGAAAAGGAGGCAGTGTTTGCAGAGGTAGCAGGGGGCAGCGTGCTCCTTCCTATTTTCTGCTTGTGAGAGTTGGGGTGGGGCAGATCTTGAAGACAAAAGCAAGCACAGGGCTCTTTATTTAAAAAAAAAGGAAAGGAAAGGGTGCTGCTCGTTACCTTTTCAGCTTGCTTATGTCACCTGAGCCCCCCAAAACCCCCCGGGCAGGAGGTTTTGGGGCGATTTCTGCCCTTGGGGAAGGGGCAGAGGTGGCGGCGGGCGGCCGGGTCCCTGCAGGGCCGGGTCCTGCCCGGGTCCGCCGCGGAGCGCAGCTTTGTTTACAGTGCATCTGTGGTTGAATTACACCACATACAGTAATTCTCCTCGCACTGCCAGTAATTTCACTGACTTACCAAGCAGGCATCATTTCCTGAAAGTCAGCCCTCGTACTTAGAGGAAGTAAGAGCGCTCTCCTTCATGACTAAACAGTATATGCAAATTGCCACGGGCTCAGGACAGACGCGCTGGATGGCTGTCCTTTTTTCCTCCATTTTCACTCCTTTCTTCTGCATGTTAATTTTCAAAAACCCCTGATGAGCTCTCTTTCTGGCCGTCGCTGCTGTCGCTGTCATGAATGAAGACTTCCTGCGCTGCGTATCGAGAAAGCTCGCCGTCCTGCTTCAGCCCTGCCCTGCGCTGCCGACAGCAAACCGCATGCTGCTTTAAAATGTCCCAAATGCAGTTCTGGCTGAAGTTCCCATCCCTGTTCAAGGTAATGCTGGACTGATTTATTTTTTCTCTTCCTCGGCATTCCTGGTTTGTGTTTGGTTTGTCCCTCCGGGCTTGCATGCCCCTTAGTTTTTTTTTCCCCGGCAGCGGAGTTTTAGGGGAGCGCTGCCGTGGCAGAGCGGCCGTGCTGGGGACGAGATCTGTGCCGCTCTGAAGCGTGCGTGCGTTACTCGGAGCCGGCTCCTGTCGGCCGGGGCTTGTTTACTGCGAAACTCGGAGGAAAAGGGGCTGCGTGGAGAATTGATCTGCGTGTTTATGTAGCTGTAACGGCTTTCAGGAATTTTATTTTTAAACCAGATGCTGTGTGCAGGAAAGCAAGGGAAATGCTTGCGAGACAGAGCACTGAACCCTCGAGATTGCAAGTTTATTGCCCCGTATTTACAAAGACTTTGGGTTTTGGCAGCTAAAAGATTTCCTCTTAATGATTGATAGCTTACGTTGTAGCTGTTAATTTTCTTATTCTGCTTTATCTGGAGCCTAGCTTGGTTAACCTGTGATTGCTGAGAAACCAAACCTTCCTCGTCTGGCACTGCTTCGATCGTGTCCATATATTTGCCTGTGCCTGTGCCGATATGATTTCTTTTGAAGCTCCTATCAGCAGTCGATGGCTGCTGGACAGAAGGGGTATTTGTTTCCTCCGTGTCTGGATTGTTCTGGATTGTGAGCAAATAAACCATTTATAGTGAGGGCTTCACGGCCAAAATTATTTTTAGGATGCATGCTGCTTCTGTATTTAGGCTTCACCTGTTCTTTCAGTATTTTTTACGAAGACTTTGTTTTGACTGAAGGAGCTGGGCTTTATCTAGTGGTTGGCAGAAGGGGTTAAGTGTTTGTGTTGTCTTCTTACCCCGAGCTTTTCTAGGGAATTTATTCTGGTCTTTGCTGACCTCTGGTTTGGGATAACGATAGAAACGTGTGCCGTAGCAGCATCGGTTGGCCATTATTTTGCATTCAATTTAGAAGCTCAGCAAATTATTGTTATCATTGATTTATTGAGCTGCTCACTAGAGCGTCTTCTGGTGTGGAGATCAGGCAGTGATCTGTGATCAGCTGCCCCCTGTTCTGGGTTATTGATCTTATTAGAGCACGGTGTACAGCAGTGCTGGCGAGCCCCACGGCCACCCGCGTCGGGTGGGGGCGACCCCTTGTAAAATTCTCCATTAAGCGGTCGCCCTGCTGTAAAGGAATGGCCCTTTCACCGTCGTATGATGTGCTCCTGTAACTTCACCCCTGACTCCAGCAGTTAGTTCTGAACTGCTTTCAGCAGAGCAGACCTCGAGGTCTCTGCGTCCGCCCTGCGCCAGGAGAAACGGGGAAAAGTCTGCGCTGAGAGCACGGCGCAGGGCTCGGCGCCTTCGGCTCGGGCGTTCGCGTCCTGGCGTGGAGGAGCACGAGGATCATAAAATCACAGAGTCACGAAGGTTGGAAAGGACCTTAAGGATCGTCTGGTGGGGGAGATGGGAGGCGAAGGCGGCCTGCCGGTAACTCTTGTGCCAAGGGCGAGCTGCGGCGTGCGGGCGAGATTTTGGTTGGCTGTGCAAAATGGGAAAGGGGAAAAAAAATAAAGCCCACCCCAAATAGATGCAGCCTGATTTCAGGAATAAGTCATTCCTAGAGAATTGCTGTAGATTATCATTTGAAATAAAGATCCAGCCTCGCAGGATAACTTCCTTCTGCTACAGCAATTACATTTATACTGAGACATAAAATAAGCGCTGCTGCTATAAAATCCTCTTACTTCTAAGGAGGAAAAAAACCCACTCTTACTAATCAGCCTTAAGCAGGGCTGAAATAACTCCCTCCAAGTCCTGAAGCCAGCCATCTCCCCGGAGCGATCCCTTCCCGAGTGCATCAGGGGTTTGGGACCACGCGTGGGGTGTCAGCGGCGTTGTCCCCGTGCGAAGGGGTCGTTGTGCGTTGTGCGTTGACCTGCAGGTGCGTGGCAGCGCGGGGTGGTGGTGGGGACAGCCCAGAGGCTGCTGGACTCCTGCGGCTCTTCCTGGGATCGGGAGTCCAGAGGAAGCGTGGTGAGGACAGCAGGGGAAGGCGGTGGCTTGTTTGAGCAGCACAGCGGTTTGAGGTAGTCAGCAAGTGTCTGCTGAGGACTGGAAGGTTGAGAGAAGCTCCAGACCTTGTGAGCTTAATGGGGGAAAAAATCTCAATAGCCTGCAGAGAGCTGGAACCCCGCACACAGCTCGCCCAGTGCTCCAGATGTTGAGCCTGGGGCAGCAGGGGAGATGCAGCTCAGGTTCTTGTGCCTGGCCTCTTGCTCCTGGGGGGAAGACGGTGTGGGCAGGGCCCTGGGCTTGCAGCAGGGCCTGGCACGGCTCCGCTGAGCTGAGCTGGGTGCCCCGGCTCCCCTGCTCGAGTCCTTGCGGGCAGGGGGTGCCTGCAGGAGGTGCGAGGTGCTCGCTCCGGCCAAGAACCGCTCTATTTATCCCAGTGCTTCTCTGGTTTGTAGAGTGCAAAACAGAGCCCCGTTTCCAGGGATCGCTTATTTCCAGCCTCGGTGTGTGCTGCTGTCTCCGAAAAACCCCGGATTCTGGGTAAACCCTAAAATATCTGCCGAGATACCGAGAGTAAGAGCTGCGCGGGATCGCTGCCCGGCTGTTGATGGGCAGGAGGCTGACGGCCACATCGCAGCGGGTGCCCTGCGTGGAGCACAGCCTAACAAACAGCCCTTTCTCCTCGAGCCCCTGGGTCTCCCCAGCTGGTATTTGCCAAATCGGAGTTCTTTGGCTCCTGCAGTCTCTTGTTGCCTGCCTTTGTTTCACGTCTGGTGCTCTCACGCAGCTGCCAGCGCCTGACTTCTCAGGGGCCAAAGTGGCTGGCAAGAAGGTGAAAAGAACGTGTGCTGATGGCCTTAAACCCTGCAAAAACCTAACTTTTGGTAGCGGTCAGGAGGGAGCCCGACCCAGCTCTTGGCCAGAAGCCCTGAGGAAAACACAAGCGGGCTCAGCTGCGCCTGATTTTGTCAGGCAGGGCTAAGTGACTTTTAAAATCGTTGGCTGCCTTTCTGCTTTGTAGGAAATGGTCTTTAACTGGAAATGAGCAGCGATTCCTGCTCGTATCTGACACCGTGGCTCTCCTGGCAGCCGTGCTGCGGTATCGTCGGGCTGCTTTGGTTCTCCGGCGTAGCGAGGCGAGCCCCGGGGTGGGCAGCAGACAAACATCTGCCAGTCCGAACGTGGTGCTCCGTGTGCCGGGGAGCTGAGCTGGCGTGGCGGAGTCAGGAGGGCGCAGCAATCTGCGCCAGGGTTTGAGGACGGAGAGTAAAAGTGCTTCTGGCTATCGGTTCTTGCCGCCTGAAATCTGAAAAACCAAATGCCGAGTTGATGGTGGGGAGGGGACTGGAGGCGCTTTGTGATCCGGAGCCGTCGTGACTCAAATCGGTGTCATCACTGGTCGGCACGAAATAAAACAATGGGGAGCCGCCTCGGCATGGGAAAACGGGCAGGGGCAGAGCCTGACCCTTGTCGCTGAGGCGCGTTCGCTTCTTGCCCAGACTGAGGCATGGCCCGGGAAGAGGACTGGTGGATTTGCCAGGGTTTATCTGGGTGCAAACGCAGGTGACAGCAGCGCTCCTGCGCCCCTGCTCCTGGCAGCCTTGGCTGTGCAGAACCTGTGGTGAGGAGGCTGTGGTGGTTAGCGAAGCCTCTGGGTACTGCCGTGCTCTGGGCTGCGATTGAACAGCCCTGGCATCGGGTGGAGCTGGTTCTCTGGGGGCTTTTGTGGATGAACGGAGTACTCGAGTCTTTGGGGTGCCAGACTGAAGAGTTCTCACCCTCCCGCGGCCACTTAAATCACACACAGGGCTGAGGTGGCCGACATCCTGGTGAGTGTAGGGGGGGAGTACGCAGCCCGAGTTAATCCTGAGTGCGTACCAGCACTTCAGTGCCGTGTTTCCTACTCTGTCAAGTAACTGAGATTTTAAAACAGCTGCTCAGAACGTGTGTCTGTTTACAAGTTCGTTTCTGAGCTCCGTGGAGCATGAAGGAACAAAGCTGCTCCGTTAATGGTAAGAAATCCAAACTTTCTGGAGGAGTAGGTGCGAGAAGGGAGCTCTCTGCGCTTCTCCCTGCCTCCTCTAACTGTGGTCATCTCTTCCATTTCAGGATTCTCCATACCTCGATGAGCTTTCCAACAACAACTCCCTCTTCTCATCCCCTGCGGATTCCCTCTCTGACATCGCGGATCCAAAGGACTTCTTGCCCACGGACAGCCTGAACCACGTGCCAACACTATGGGACGTAAACACGTCGCAGCAGAACCAAATAGAGGTACGGGATGCTTCCTCTTCCATCCTCCCCATCAGACAATAAAAACCTCGGGCTTCATCCCATGGTGTTGAGCTCAGGAGAAATGAAGATCTGGACTCGAGGAAAACGCAGGGCCGTAGCTTGTTAACTGTCCCCAGCAGCATCCAGTGTATGTTTATTCTCCACAGCAAATATTTTACTAACGATGACTAAAACCCAAACTGTCTCAATTTGAGACTAATCATTTGTGTTTACTTTGTGAGTCCAAGTCCCCGCAAGCTCTTACATCTCCTGGGCATGTGATCTCCCGGCAGCCTGAGAGCAACAGGAGGTTCTGCGCGTTTTTGCCAGCCTTCTGCTGTTATTTTCCCTCATCTGTTGGGACTGCTTGCTCACTGTTGCACACCCTGGTATCAGTCGCTGCTGGTAGCCACCAGCTGTGGCTGTTGGTGGAACTGATACCGCACACATCTGCTCGGTCTCGAGATCTCTGGTGAAGATCCAGCCCTGCAGCAGGTTTCCTTTGTAGGTCATTGTCTTACGAAGGTTGTGGGGGAAAAATTCAACGAGAGTGCTCCAGAATGCAATCCAGCACACCTGTGCTTTAGTCACTGTTGTATTTTGAGGTTCGGTTGTGTTTTTGAAGGCTGCGTTTTGCTGTTAGTGATGACTTGGACTCTGCATTTCCATGATGAAAGCTGGCTGATTGTCACAGCCTGGAAATCAGAGACCTGGCAGCAGTTATGCTTTGAAACGATAGCACTGTGCAGCGCGGTGACAGGTCGGGCACTGAAGCGTGGCTTGGTGGTGAGGGTCCTGGCCTGGGCTTTGGGAAACCAAAGCTCCTGTCCGCCTCAGCCTTTCGGTGGGTTCTTAGGCCAGCCATGGCGATGCAGATCCTCAGATCAGATGCTGTGCCCTTGCTGGAGGTGCTGAGACGTGACCACCCCTGCAGACCTGTGCAGCATCTGCTTGACCTTCAGCGTGTCTGTAAAAAAAATGGCTGTACTTCTGTGTCTGCGGAGTGTACAGCAAAAATTAACTGGGAAAAGCTGCTTCAAATCCACCATAAAGAACGCAAGTGAGAAGCAAATGTGTCGTTAAGTGGCACTGAGGCCTCTGATGGCAGCGGGCGGCTCTGCTGCGTGCTGTCCTTCACCTCCCGTCTTCTACCGGCAGCCCTGCCGGTGCCCCTCGCTGTCCTTTGGAGCTCTTAGGTTCAGATAAGGCCAATCAGCTCCTTTGAATTCCATTTATAAACAACTTCCTTTTGAAAAGAATCACCAGCTATTTTAAACGTTGTCTTATCAGTGTTTTCTGAACACAGAGGTTGCTGTTTGTGTTGTGCTTTTTGTTTATTTTCACCGAGCCTGACATTTCCTGACGAGCTGTCGCTGAAGCGTGTCCCAGGCTGGAGATTTCAGTTTCATTTTTGCATGGGAGGTGGGAACTTGCAGGATGCCAGATAAAGGGATTGTTAGCTTGGATGATGATTGGCAACTGATTTATTATCTTTTTCAAAAATACTCCTGTTTTTTGTTAAAGGAGGCAAGCAAATGATTGCTGGCAAAATCCCGAGGCAGAGCCAAAGTAAAAGGCTCCTTACGGTAACGTTTGGTGCGAGACCCGGCCGATGTCTTGCACCAATATACACGCAATTAATCCAGTCTATCCCTATCCCCTCCCACATCATCATGCCACCATAATTCTCCATAAGATGCCAGGAATTTTGGCAGTTAGTCTGCAGTGCAGGGCTGGACGTGAGTCAGGTTTCACTGTACGCAGCCCGGGCGGATGCAGTCCTCGTCCGTTTTGCTCCAGTACATCTTATCGGCTGGGGCTGTACAGTCAGCTCTGCCCAGGAACAATGGGAGGCCTTGCTCTCTGCTGTCAGGACAGCAGATAAGTTCCTGGGACAGAATTTCAGTCTCAGATTCACACGGAGCAGAAGCAGCGACCTCTGAAGGGCTCCGATAACCAGCACGTCTCCTAAATGTGCTGGATACATCCTGCACGGAGACCCCCTATGGATCCCGGGTACAAGAACGGCCTTGTGGCTTGTCCTTGTTCAAAACAGCACAAAGCCAACCCCAAAACACCCATGTTTTCTGTCGTGCAGCAATTTGAAGACACGTTATGGAACAGACCAGATCTGTATTTTCGCTTTGCCCCCTCTCTGCCAGCCATCGTTGGCACTGGGGAAGAGTTTTACAGCAGGGGGACGGAGAAGGATTGGAGAAACGCATCGCGGCTCGGTTGCACGCTGCTGAAACGTTTCAAGCTCTCCGAGGAACTCTTATCTCGAGTGCCCAGGGCTGAAGCTTTGGGCGGAGTGTTCATGACCCAAGAGGAAATGACTGGGCTCTGAGCTGCCTTCGTGCGCCCGTGCTGGGAGAGCTGGCAGCCAGAAGTGAGGGAGTTCGGTGTGTCGGCTGCGTGTTGGTTCTGGAGTGGGCACGGAGGGAAGAGCTACCACACAGTTAAATATTTGCAGGAGTGAGCAGGCAAAACACGCTTGCTTAATTTGTGATGAAGTTGTGAAATACCTTTTAAATGGTTGGGGTAGTCCATTGTGCTTTCTCACAACCATCTCACGAGAATTCACGGCCTTCTGAGGTCGGGGAAACAAAGCCCTGCCTCTGAAAGCTCGGAGCTCCACTTTTTGTGACCCGTGGACGCGTTTTTCTCGGCCTAACTCATTCATAGCCCTTCAAAGCAGTGAGCACCCTTCTCCTAGGTCAGTACTAGGGATTGTATTTCTGCTGGGGGGAGCTGGCTCGCCAGCCAGATGTGACTGCTCGTTTCCCATGGAAGTCACAGCGAGATGGGGTAAAGGGAGAACAAGGCAAAGAGGAAGAAAGTGGAATAAGATCAAGTCTCGCTGCAGCTGTCAGCAGCTTTACAGAGTGAGTCCATCTCCTGCTCCATCCCAGCGTTCTCACGCACGGTGTACTCTTAGGTTAATGGGTTTATGTCACGTAGAGAAAGGAGAAAATCGGGCTGGGAGGTGAGCAGGAGGAGAGGGAGGCAGGAGCTGTGTGAGCTCAGTCCGGAGCAAGGTGATTTATTGCCCGGCGCAGCCCCTGGTCCCACCTGGACCGGTCCTCGCAGCATATCCTCAGCTCTGGGGTCCGTCTGCCAGTGCCCCAAACCACCGGGTCTGTCCTTTTCCTTCTGACACCCGAGGTGAAAAGCCCTGTGCCCACGTTGCTGAATCGGGTCAGCAGGGTTTATGTTCTCAGGGTTCATGTTCTCAGGGTGACACGCTGCAAAGCCAGAGCTACCCGAACTTCCCACTGCTGTCCCCTGATCCAGCAGGATCCGGACCTTTTATTGCCTAAGAAGAAACTTTAGTTTGAGCTCAGATTTGTAGGTGGAGATGTTTCACCTGCTCTCCAGATTTGTTGGCACTGAAAGCAGCTCTTCCGTCCAGCTTCCTTCTGGTAATTCTGACTCAGGCTTCCAGTAATGGAGGGTGTTTTTTTCTTTCTTCTTTTTTTTTTTCTTTTTAATTTTAAAAAAAGGAAATAATCAGAGTGTTTATGCTTAAGAACTTCCCATTTTTCACTTCTGCCTGTGGAGCATAGGTCTCCTCAAGTCTGGCGCTCTTGACAGGCTCTAACGTTGAAGCCGTGCCGCTTTTGGAGTCGCGGATTGCTTTGGATGCCATGAGCTGCTGGCTTGACCTTGCTCGCTGTCGGGAAATTCCAGGCCGATTTTGTTTGCGTGGGGGCAGACAAAAGCTCTCCTCAATTGTGCCTTCCCAGCTCGGAGCGGCTCGGGCGCTGCGAGCGGCTGCGGTGCGGCGGGCTGGCCGGACCCGGGCAATCATTAACCCGGCGCAGCGGCTGGCGCCTGCGGACACCGGCACCCGCCCCGAGCACGACGGCTGCGGCGACAGCCTGGCGCTGCTTGGCTGGGCCCCGGCACCCTTTGGGACCTGGGCTTCGTGGCCGGGATCCGCGCTGCGGAGGTGCTGGTCCCCGCAGGTGCGAGGTGAACCCCCCGTGCAAGCGGTGCTGGTCCCGGGTAAGGAGCGGCCGTCCTCAACCTCGCAGAGCCGGCGCTGAGCCATGGGCTGCCGTCTGGTGCGGCCGCTTAATTATTTCGAACGGCGTTTTTAATGTTAAAAACACAATTGCAAAACCGGTAAGCCAATGCTTGCCTCAAGGGCAGTTTGTAAGAAGGTCGCAAAATGCCGGGGTTCTGATGTAATGCTCGGTCCGTTCTGGGGGACGGCTGTGGGTTGCAGCCCTGGGCAGTCCTTCCCATCGCCCCTGCCTGGATCTCCTCGGCCGGACTTTGTTCTCCCCGCTTGCTCCCCGCAGTGGTGCTTTTTCTCTCCCGTTGGCAAGCCCAGCCCTGTGCTCTCACTTGGACTCACCAGTTCATATAAAAAGTGCAATGGGATCTGCACGGCTCCTTTCGTCGGGGACCTGCCCAAAAAAAGAGCACTCCTGTGCGGAGCTGCCTGCGGAGCAGATGGGCTCGGTGGCTAACATAACTGCTCTGGTGCAGAGCAAGTCCAGCACTCCCATAATAACCTTGGGCTTCTGCCTGAGGTCCCAGGTTTGAAGGCAGAGTGGAGTGTTTGGGGTGACCTGTCGTAACACCAGCAGCTGTTACAGCCCTGGCAGCAGGACTTCTGTCCTGGCCCTGTTCACGCTGCGGGAGGACACGCGTCTCCGCAGGCTTTCATCTCACACAGACGCACAAAACGTTCGTGCTTCTTGCGGGAATGCTTTTACCTTCGTCAGTTATTCCCTGTGTTTGTGTTGACGAAGGCATGTGGGGCATTTGCAAGGTTTATTAGTTTCCAGAATTACTCCCCAGGGCTTGTCATTCACAAACAGAAAGTATTAAAGCCCATTGACGTCACTGGAGTGTAAGGTCCGAGCACAGAGCACAAGTGTCCTCGCTGTTGTTGTGTTTTCGTGCTTTAATTTGCTGGAGGGCTGAGGGTTACGGCTGCTCTCTGACCTGTGTCCTTTCTGTTCCAGCTGTTCTCACCCAGCAGATCGTTTGGTGGCTTGAACAGCTCAAATGATCCCCTTCCTGCTGTCCCCAGCACCCCGCTCCTCATAAGCTACCAGGTGAGAACCACAATCTGCTCCAGCAGAACTGCACATCGGGCTCTTAGCTTGGTACCGACACAGTGCGGGGAAGAGCAATGCTAACCATGTTCCCTTCAGGGGGAGTGAGACAAGAAAATCAGCCAGATCCATAGCAAGTCGCTGCCCTTTCCCAGAAGTGCCTTGTATCTCCTTGGTGGAACCTCGCTGCGCTGGGGGTGATGTGTGCCTTCTGTGCAGCCACATCAGCAGTCCGCAGGGGCCGTTCTTCCTGGAACACGTGCTTCGCTTCACGCTGCCAAGCACCAGGCTGAGCTGAAAGCTGGTCCAGGTCCCTTATTCAGGGTCAGGTAGAGCACGGTTGGGCAGAATTAATGCTAGCCCACAGCCCGTCCGAAAAGCGATGTGAACATCTTTTCCTAATTCGGTGTGGACTAGGCCCCAAAAGTAGCTCTTAAAGCACTCGCTGGGCCTCTGGGGTGGGCTCTCAGCAGTGGTTTCCCTTTGTTGCTGGAGCCTATAATGAGATTAATTGTATCCAAAGGGGTTCTGAACTTGTGTTGGGATGGATTCGATGGTAGCTTCTGGCACTGTGTCCATAGGTCAGTGAGAATATTAACATTTGCTCAATGCTGTGTTTCTTTTCAGTCTCAGGCTCCTGCAGAGGAGGATGATGAAGGTGATGAGGAAGAAACAGAAGAGTTGGGACAAACAGAGACCTATGCAGAATACATACCTTCGAAGTGTGAGTGTCTTGGTGTTGCATGGGCGTGGGGAGGGCAGTTAACTCCTCTGTGGACCAGCCTAACTAGCTGCTCCCTTATCTTTGTGCGCGCAGAATGTGCTCTTTGCCACGGCACGTCCCAGGCCTGTGACGTTGTAGGAAAGCTTCACCAACGTACTGTTCTTTGTTGGTGCCAAACAAATTTATCAGGATACTTTCTGTTGTCTGCTTTTGGGGCAGGCATGGCTTGGTTTCGGCAGTCTGAAATTTCAGTGGAACAAAAGAGAGAGGAGAGCAGCAAGGGCTGGGCTCGTCTCTCGTGTTCCTGAGGCCGCAGACTGAATGGGACTCTTCCGTAGTCTGAGGCTGCAGGCTGAGTGAGGCCTGCAGTCCTTTTTGAGGTGCTCCATGGGAATGAAGAACTTGTTATCTGCTTTATGTGTCATCATTTAGCCAAGATTGGGAAGCACCACCCTGACCTCGTGGTTGAAACGAGCACTCTGTCCAGCGTCCCCCCACCCGACATCACCTACAGCCTTTCCCTGCCTTGCTCTGTTGCCGACAAAGGGTCACTCTCTGCACTACAGCTGGAAGCAATCATTTATGCCTGCCAGGTATGTTGGCTCCACCTTCCCCAGCTTGCACGTCTGAGACTAGAAATAAACTATTTTGTACAGACAGATGTTGAGGTGAGTTTTAAAATAACCTGTAACACAGGTGATGAACCTTTGGAAGCGTTAGCATATGGCATTTTAAATGCCTTTGGAAGGGATTATTTGAAACCAGGGTTGAGTGACCTGTGGGGTCTGCTTCCCGCAGACGCAAGAACTCTTGACTATTGGTGCAGGAGGGAGTGCTTAACATTTCTGGGGGCCTTTTCCATGAACTGCCACTTGTGAGCTCAGCCACGACGCCTGGCCTGACGTTGTTTATCTGAGCAGGAAATGCGTATCTGAGAGATAGGCGGAAGGGTTAAATGTTGCTCTAAGCTCACATGAAAGTTGCTGGCAAAAGGCAAATCTCGTTTAATTTCCAATTCTGCTCATTGATTTTGCAGCAACATGAAGTTTTATTACCCAATGGGCAGCGAGCTGGGTTCCTCATTGGGGACGGTGCTGGAGTTGGAAAGGGCAGGACAGTTGCGGGCATCATCTTTGAAAATTATCTTAAAGGGAGGAAAAAAGCTCTGTGGTAAGTTGTTTTCTTTTTTTTTCCCTCTTTTCCCGTAAGACCTTGGAGTTAGTTTGAAACCGGGAGTAAGGAATTCCTTAGTGCTGATGTTGGCTTTATAGTTGACTCATGCTGTGGCCTTGGGTAAGACGTTTCCACCTCTTTGTGCCGGTTTGCTAGCCGTGAAATGGGAATCTTTCCCCTGCAGCAGTGGCAGAGAATGAATCACTATGAAATGGCAACTTGTGTACCCCCGGAGTGCAGGGCCGAGCCTCTTCCTGCCCTCCTGGAAGTCGGTGGAGGGGCATTTATGGACTTCCCGGGTGCAGACTTGAGCCCCTGGAGCACGGGGCTTTACTGCAGAGTAGACACCACTTGTCACAAGTGCCAGACCGGAGTCTGCTGTAGGATCTTGCGTTGAGGTGTGTGGGCAGTTGGAAATATAACAGTTCTATACACCTACAGTTGCTTTAGTCAGAGCTATTAATCACCGTGCATGCCCCGACTGTCTCCTTAGGAGATAACCAGGCCCACGCCTTGCTTTACAGGTTCAGCGTCTCCAATGATCTCAAGTATGATGCTGAGAGAGACCTGAAGGACATTGAAGCCTCCCACATTCCTGTGCATGCTTTGAATAAGGTAGGGGAGAAAAGTCGTAACGCTGCTCTGGAAAATCAGCCTACAGCAGCAGTTGGATGGATCTGCCTTCGCGTGTAAAGCAGCAGTCACTTCTGCCTCTGCGTGGCTGGTGGCACAGGCAGTGACAGGCTGCAAGCTGATTGCTGTTCCCTTTTCTCAGCGTGCTCTTCCCACTCTGGACTCTTGCTATTTTTGTACGCTCTCCAGAGCCGCACTGCGAGTACAGATCTGTTTTCCCCAGGGAGCAAGATGCGTCTCCGTACAAGTGCAAAGTACGGCAGGGCTCGAGCCCTTTTCGCCGTTCTGCAGAGGGAACAGCCCCTGCTAGGTGTGGCTGTGCTGTGCTCTCCTGGGCTAAGGTCTCCCAGGCTTGGTTTCAGGGCTTTTGCTTTTCTGAACGTGTGGGTAAAGGGAGCCCACGTGAGCACACAGCTCGGTGCCTGGCAGGGGACTCGAGATGCACAGCGCCGTGCCTGAGCACAGGGGCACTTCTCCTGAGCTGGTTGGATCCGAATTTTCAAACTTCCTCCCG
Source organism: Nettapus auritus (assembly GCA_011076525.1). Classification (NCBI taxonomy): domain Eukaryota; kingdom Metazoa; phylum Chordata; class Aves; order Anseriformes; family Anatidae; genus Nettapus; species Nettapus auritus. Next base: position 592,929 of record CM021792.1, on the reverse strand, counting down.
GTTACCAGCAATGACGATGAAGTATATTTCAAAGAAACGGCCAGCAGCTGTGTAGTGGTTATTCGCAGGGTTCTTCATCACCCGTGCTTTAGCCTCTTGTCCAGGCTTGTGCTTGCCACCCGGCCGGCCAGTTCGCGGAAACATTCTCCTCTGGTTTTCGGTGGTGTCGAACAGCCAGCTCTTGCAGAGTCGATGGAAACCACATGTATTTGACACCTCTGAATGCAGCCCATTAAGAGGCTGAAAGAGATGCTTGTTTTCAGACCAACGGCCTTTAAATAGAACTTCCTTCAGATCAGGCCCTCGTTTTATTTGTTTGCCTTCCTGCTTTTTATTTTGATACAGGTGAGACCCGGGACGGTAAGGCAGCAATCTCACCTGGCCAAAGAGAGTATTACTGTTTAGAAGTAATTAAAATAGACGGGAGGTATTAAAAATAATTAAACATTCCGAACTGTTGCTTAAAAAAGGAAGCAGCTTCACTCAGCCAGAAAATTGAAGTCCTAGTGTGCTCTCCACCTTGCACTGCGCGCATCCAGATGTGCTGACACATTGGCAGGGGAGCTTAGCCAGGCAGTTAAAGTCCCTGTCATCACCACGTCTCCGTGCCAAGTAGAAGTGCTAAAGATGTCAGCTACCAGCAGGCTTTGGTCTGTTCTGCTGTCATATTGGGTTTTGTTCCTGAAGGCAGGAGCGCGTGCCCTCCACAGCCGCAGCAGGAGCAGCGGTGCTGGCTGTGGGCAACGGCTGGGGGGGGGCGTACTGCAGACGTGTCACAAGCACCTGCACTCTTGTTCCTTCTTCTTTCTGCAGATTAAATATGGTGACACAGCTACCTCAGAAGGAGTCCTCTTTGCCACTTACTCTGCCCTGATTGGTGAAAGCCAGGCAGGCGGACAGCACAGGACACGCTTAAAACAAATTTTGGACTGGTGCAGGGAAAATTTTGATGGAGTTGTATCCTTTAAAAAAAACAAAACAAAACAAGAGAGGAGAACTGCATGCTTGTGGTTGTACTTTGCCAGGGAACAAAGAGCTCGGGGCCAGCTCAGGTCACCGGGAGCAGCTGTGCAGGGCAGCCTGGGGCCTGGGGTCGATATGTTAAGTGCTGTAAGCACATGAGTCCCCCCCCCGCTCCTCTGTCCTCCTCCACAAGCTGCAGTGCTAATTGGAGGAGAGGGGGAACACAGCTGGGATTAACCTTTTCAGCATTCTTCTCCCTCTGCATTGACGGACTCACTCCTGGGCAGCAAGATGTACCCTAAAAGCGAAGGGACGGAGGGAAGGAGAAATGGCTTTTAGCTCTGAAGAGCAAAGAGTGGGAAAAACCGCCAGATTTCCTGCAGCGTGGACAAGGAGTCTGTCCTGTTAGTGCTGGGACTGATCATTCAGTTGGTTAGAGAAGCCTGGGATGTATTTTGTCTGCTGCCAGCCTTACGATGAAATGTATACTTTCTCCTTAACCGACGTTCCCTTTCAGATTGTGTTTGATGAATGCCACAAAGCCAAAAACGCCAGCTCTACTAAAATGGGCAAAGCAGTGCTGGACCTCCAGAACAAACTGCCTCGAGCAAGGGTTGTTTACGCCAGTGCCACAGGTAAGCTTCTCTCTCAGCATGGCGTGGGCACCGGGTGTAAACTGGTGCCAGTCACCTGTGTGCTCTGAAGGATGCCCTTGGGGTGGGAGCACGGACACGGACAGCGAGGAGGAGAATGGTGCTACAGTGCTAGAGGGGAGCCAGGGTGCTGACTTCTGTCACCGCCATGACTTGTGACTTTTTGGGAAGTCAGGCTGATTTCTCTTCAGTTTAACCTGTTCCCAGCCAGCTTGTCAGCTGTATGGTGTAACCTGTCCGGTTAGTGTGCGGAGGGCAGTGTTTGGAAAGGCCCCTGGGCCTACTGATGGCCTGCTGGCAGATGGCTGTTCTTTTAACAGTTCACTTTGCTGGAGTCATAACTGTTAGAGCCATCTACAACTGCTGTGCTTTTCTAACAGTGAATTCTGTTCAAACAGGTGCCTCTGAGCCAAAAAACATGATTTACATGAGCCGCCTGGGGATATGGGGGGAGGGCACCCCATTCAGAGCATTTGATGAGTTCCTGCATGCAATTGAAAAGAGGTAAGACACGTCCAGCATCCCTTTCCATCCAGCTTATCTTTTGTGGCAGCCTTTGTTTGGCTCAGAAAGAGAAGTGCTGGCCAGAGAACCTATCGATAGGGCTGGTTGGATTCCTGTTTGCTGATGAAAAAACAAAAAGTCCAAGCCATCCCAGCAGTCTCATGGCTGAACACCCTGTACAAGTACGGGGCAGCCTTTGAAGAGCAGGAGAGACAGCCAGGGCGTTTTCAGAGGAAGGGCAGAGACCATTTGTCACGCTGCCCCTCCGCTCAAGGAGCAGCGAGAAGAGCAGTGTGGGTCGGTGGGTCTTCTAGCTGGGCGCCGTCCTCTCCGTTCCTAGAGAAATCCGAATTACAGGACAGCTGGAGCAGTTATTTGCCCCTTTAAGAAACGGGCTCGATGCCTGTCATGTGTCTGAGGGCAGCAACCAGGAGAAGTGGCTGAAGGTGTCTCACAGCTGTCTTCCTCTCCCAGGGGAGTTGGTGCAATGGAGATCGTGGCGATGGACATGAAGGTCAGCGGAATGTACATTGCCAGGCAGCTCAGTTTCACTGGGGTGACCTTCAGGATCGAGGAGATCCCGCTGGATCAGCAGTACAAGATCGTCTACGACAAAGCAGCAAAGTTGGTGAGCTGGGCCCACTGCAGCGGGCAGACGGATTTGAATCGTGCTGTAGGCATTGCCGCTTGTTAGGTGGGAGGGTTTGAGGTCCCTGAACGTGGCCATCACCACAAACTTGGGGTTTTTAGTGAGACAGGAAAGGGGTGCATATGCTCAGTTTACATTCAAAAAAAAGTCTTTAAGTCTTTTCCTTTTTTGCCTCTGTTTAAAAGTTCTGTGCTCGTAAACCTGGGCTTGCAACATCATGCTAATGCAGAAAGGAGAGAACGAGCAGACTGCGTTCGGCCTAACGTGGCGGCATCAATACCAGCGTTAAATCAGATTATCCGACCTCAGACTGTTCTAATAGCTGCATGCACAGCGGTAATGAAAAAGAAAAACGAGGTATTAACTCAGCCTTTCTCGGTACTGTCTGCAGTGGGCAGAGGCCTTGATGGTGTTCCAGCAGGCGGCCGACTGGATCGGCCTGGAGTCCCGGAAATCCTTGTGGGGTCAGTTCTGGTCAGCTCACCAGCGCTTCTTCAAGTACCTCTGCATTGCTGCTAAAGTCCGGCGACTCGTGGAGCTTGCCAAGGAAGAGCTGGCAAAGGACAAGGTGTGGTATCAGAGGCTGGCTGCAGCGGCAGCAGCCATCAGTCTTCCATTGCAAGTGTATTTTTGTAGTCTCCAACCAAAGAGAATTAATTATCGTTCAGATTTACTTGAAGGCAATCTCAGATCTCTTTAAGGCTGACTTTCCCTCCAGATTAACCAGAATGAAGTGCAGTGTCTGTGTTTCTGAGAACATTTACAGTAGATTACGCTGGGGAGTTAATATGACCTCCTCTTCTGAGGCATTACCCACTGTGTCTGTGGTAGACATGGGCAGGCTGACTTCAAGCAGTGTCTTGGGTCGTGTTCAAGCTAGGAGAGGTTCCAGGCCTTTTACCTTTAGCACAGCCCTGTCCTTACATCCGTCAGGGACAGGGTCCAAGGAAGATGTACCCGGGACTGTCCAAAGCAGTCCCCTGAGCCTGCAGGTGTGGGCCTGACGCCCGCTGTGCCGTCCCTTGTGTCTCCCTGCAGTGTATCGTCATCGGCCTGCAGTCCACTGGGGAGGCTCGCACCAGAGAAGTCCTGGACGAGAATGACGGGCACCTGAATTGTTTCGTTTCTGCTGCAGAGTGAGTTAAAAATCTTGGGTTTTTCTTCCTCTGGAGGGGATGCATGGGAGGCTGGAGGCATGCTAGGGAAAGCCCTGCCCTCGGGCCACTTAGAAGTTCCACAAAGGCGGTTTCATAAAAGCCTCACCCTAAGCAGGCTGTAAATAGAGAGAACGCTTTCTTGTGTCCTCGAGGCCCCATTTCTTTAGCGTCGCTTTGAGCTAGGTCCTGGATTTTTGGAACCTCCTGTGGTCCAAACCTGCATGAGCAGCCTGAGCTGACTGCCCGCGGAAAGGAACCGGCAGGTGTAGGAGAGCCAGAAATGTGAGCTCAGGTGCAGTTCGTGTGGGTCCGACCCTAGAAAATAGGGCTGTTGGCAATGAAGAAACGAGCGAGGGAATCTCGTGTCGTGACAGAGGCTGGGGCAGGGGAAAGCCGCGTGGCTGGAACAGCAAGAGGAAAGAGTGGCCCAAGGAGTTCAGGTTCTCCGGGGCTGGCTTTCAGGACGAGTACAGGACGTGTGGTTCTGTTGGGGTTCTGCAGCTCCTCCCTAGCTGAAGGGGGAGCTGGTTGTGCCCAAAATGCAGCCAGCAGCAGGACTCGCGCTGCCCTTTCGGCAGAGCTTGAGGTACGCTCTCCTCGTTTTGGCACCTTCCAGAACACCAGCCTGTCCCGGGCTGCGCCTGCACAGTGGGTGATGAAAAACTGGGGTGTTGGATTGAGTCGTTCCCTCTGCAGGCGGTAGGGCTGTTACTGTCCTTGTTTGAAATGAGTTTTAATGCCGGTGAAAGCGATGAGAGATGCCCGAGATAGCGTGTGTCCAGTCCAGGCCCGTCTCCCTCCCTTACTGATGGGAGGTTTTGTGCTGGCCTGTGTCCGTCACTCTGATGTGCCCAGTCCACTTCTGAAAAACAACTAGGGGGTGGTGACAACATGCAAGACAAATCTGACAACTGCTTGGATGGATTGGGTCTCCTGAACCGGTTTCTGCCTCGCAGAATTCAGAGGAACTCGAGCTGGAGGACCCCGCGGTCCCTCGGGGCCTCTCGGCTTTCGAAAGAGGAAAGCTCTGTCCCCGATCACACGCGCTGCTCAGCTCCGTCCCCAGCTGCAGAGACAAGAGCTGTTTGCTCAGCAGCATTGGCCAGATAACTCCGTGTCTTCTGGCATCAGCTGAGCCTCCGCTTGCAGTGGCCTGGTTTTACAGCACTTTGGGGGATTTCTCGAGGGGAGTGTGCTGGGAAGCAGCAGTTGTTCAAAAGATGCCGAGAAGCAGGGGTAGAGCTGGTTCTGCAGCGAGCGCGTGCCAGCGCAGCCCTTTGTGTGCAGGGAAGATGGGGAGCGTCAGGAAAAAGAGCAAGGTTTCACGGCAGGGAGGCTCCAGACCTGAGAGGTTTTGCATTTTGTGCCCAGGTCAGGCCAGCACAGGGGACAGAAGGGCCCTTCTGGTGCCGTGGCGTTGCCGTCGCTCCGCAGCCAGCCCCGAGCTCTGCCCCGTCCGGGAGTGCTGCTGACTCTGCCTCCTTCAGCCCCTCACACCAAGGGTCTTAGAGTCCCCTCCCTGGTTCCCAAGGCTCCCTCTTTGTCCCACGGGCGAGTTGCCATGTCCATACCTCTCAGCTGTTGCTTTCAACATTTTTTTTTTCCAACCAGAGCTCATCCAGCACCACCTTCTCATTGCACCAGGGGCTCATCCCCATCCGACACGATCAGCATTAAGCGTTTGCACTTTTGTTTGCAGAACAGCCCACAGAAACATTTAATTTCCACCTCTTCTGATTTTCCCATTCCCCTGGAACCACCACGTTTCCCATGTTTTGTCGCCTTTCTTTATTTCGTGGGCAAGCAGCCCCATGCCCTGTGAACCGAAGGACTCGGAGCACAGTTCTTGGACAGCCTGAGAGAGGTCTCCGCTGTCGGACCGTGGACTGGGACTGGCTGGATTTTTCAGCAGTGATGTAACAGCTTCCCAGCATAGCGTTTCCCGTTTAAAACTCCCTCTCAGTTGCTATATAAAGGTCTTGCAACTTGGGCACGGTAGCACGGAGCCCAGGCCCTGCCCTGCTTTTGTCGCAGCATCTCCCGAGTGCAGCAGGGAGCCCGCGGCAGAGCGCCGTTCTCCCAGCACCGCAGCTCGCAGCCTGCCCTCGCCCTGCCAGCTCCACGGCTGAGGGTCTGCCGGCTCAGCCTTCGTTCCCGTGGCCGATTTGTGTGTCTCCAGCAGAACCCTTCGGTGAAAAGCTCTCAGTCTGAGTCCCTGCTCTTCTGGAGCGTACCGGTGGCTGGCTGACCACGCGCTCGCCGTTGTGGTGCTGGGTTTGCCCCCTTCCTTGAAACGTGCTGCGTTCTCAAATACACATTGCTACGTGATAACCGGCAGATGTTCCTGGTAGCTAGAATAAATTTTGCATCTTACTTTCAGAGGCGTCTTTCTATCACTAATTCAGAAGCACTTTCCTTCAACCAAAAGAAAGAGAGAAAAAGGAACTGGCATTAAAAGAAAACGTAAGAGCACACTCCACTGCCCAGCATCTGACTTCCTGCCTTGCTGCTTCACCCCAGCCACTCAGCTTTTTCTTTTCCTTTTTCCCTTTTCCCTACTTCATGCATTTGCTACTCTGCCCTGGTTTCAGTTTGCCCCCGCACATCTCCCGTCACCGCCTCTCCTCCGGAGGGCAGCAGCTCTGTAGGTCACCCACCCTCTCCTCCTCCTAACCCACTTCCCCATCGCCAGCGTAGATCTGAGCCTCCACCTCTTGCCCGGCAGCTGCGCCCCTTTCCCGTAGCTGCTTCCTTACCCAGACGGGGGGCGGATTGCACAGGAGCTCTGGCTGCACGTTTGAAGCCCTCTTGCAGCACGGGGGGGTTCTCCACCACTTACGTACGGCGTGGCAGTGTCCTGGGAGCAAATCACCTCCCTGCCAGAGCACTGGCTGTGGCTGCAGGTAAGAGCAGCTTGGGATGGGGAAGGGTGGACAGCAGCGCAGGCAGGTTGTGGAGGTTGTCCTGGCTGGTTGCTGCTGCAGAGCAGCCTGTGCAAGCTGATTTCTGTGCCCCCTCTCGCGTGGCAGGGGCATGTCTTGCTGTGCTTGGAGGTAAACAGCGTCCCATCTACAAACACCAACCGCCAGCGCCTCCCCGCTGCCTGCTCATTCCTCTGGAGGCAGCCAGACCTGCGGGCTCCTTCCCCGAGGAGTTAGCACTGCTTGGGGCTGGCTGCGTGTTCATCCTGACGTGTGCAACCAGCTTCAGCCCTGATACGAGCTGCCTCGTTCTTCCTTTCTCTCTCTTCCTTTCTCTTTCTCTCCTCCCCCCTCTCTCCCTCCCTTCCTAGCTGTCCTCCCCTGCCCAAGAAGCGTTGTCTCTCCAAGGTCAACCTTTCATTGGGGGCAGTCTCAGCTATTCCGTGGTTTCTCCTCCTCTTCCTCCTGAGCTGGCACTTGCTGTTCTGCATCGCTGCACGAGGCCGGGACTCTCCCCCGACACCACTCGCTCTCCCTTGCAGGCAAGCCGAGGGGCCGCTGCACCAAGGCGCTGAAGGGCGTGTGTGACCCCGCGGGGGTGATCAAGATCAGCGACGACAGCAGCACGGACTCCGACATGGGCCTCGACAGCGACTTCAACTCCTCCCCGGAGTCCGTGTTTGAGACGGACGATGTCATCTTCGTGGAGCACACCTACAACGGCTTCGCAGCTGAGGACAGAAGTAAGCCGAGCAGCAGCGCGGGGCTGGCTCCCTCCTTGCTGCTGGGAGCCGGGAACCGGAATCGCTTCATTCCTTAGCGTGGCACCTGGTGCACAGGAATGCAGCCGGAGGCAGCCACCCACACGTAACCTCTGGGGGGTCCGGCTGAGGGGGTGGCAGTGTCCGGGAGCTGGTGTGAGACCGCCTCTTTGGTGTCTGCTTGGAATGGCAAAGCTCCTCCCGTGCCTGGACAGCCTTACTGCCTTGGCTAGATTTTACCCTGGGACGGTCAAACTTGGGCTTGTGAGCTGGACTCGCAATAACCTGCTGTCACCAGTGAGCAGGAAGAGTTGGCCCTGCAGGCTCCTTCCCCCGCTAAAACAGGGAGAAGCAGAGAGGGAATTTACTACGTGCTCAGCAGCTTTTATTGCAAGGCAAGGTGTCTTTACCTGCACGTCAGATATGATGCCCAAAGGCTCTGTGGGACTTCTTTTCTCTCTGGTTATTTGCATTTACCAGGCGGCTTTAAACTTTTGCCTTTTACTTTGCAGGTAATTTTCACATGCTGCCTTCCCAGAAAGAGATGCATGGCCTGAGAGAACTAGAACACGTGGAAAAGATGAAGCAGGACCTCCTAGCAAAAGTAAAAGCACTGGGCAAAGAGCTACCTCTCAATACCTTGGATGAACTCATCAATCACTTCGGGGGCCCGGAGCATGTGGCTGAGGTAATCCTCCCCAGGCTGGAGTACATTTCAGTGGCACTGGGTGACGGGAAGAGGGACCAGCAAAGGGAGCTCCTGCTTGAAGAGGGCTGCCTTTCCTTCCTTGTCATCTGAAAAAGCTGTTGGGAATTGACCTCCCAAACACTGGATGGGTCTGTCCTTCCTGCTAACAGCCTCTCTCTCTCCCGTGTGGCACGTGCAGATGACCGGGCGGAAGGGCCGAGTGGTTTGCAGACCGGACGGCTCGGTCATGTTCGAGTCTCGTGCGGAGCAGGGCCTCTCTATCGACCACGTCAACCTGAAGGAGAAGGAGCGTTTCATGAACGGGGAGAAGGTGGGTGAGGCTTGAGCCAAGGAAACCTCCAAACGTCTGAGTGCATTGAGAGGGGAAGGGAAGGGAGGGTGTCTGTGCATGCTTTTGCCTTGCCAGCCTCAGGTCAACGAGGCTCTGCATCTCTGTGCCTGACCTGCTGGAGCGTGACAAGGGGCCTAAGTCCCTTCAAGGGCTGCCGCCGCCTTTTGGGCTGTTTCCTGTAATGGTTTTGCAAATATCCAGGAGCCTCACTCCCCCTTCTCACGTGTTGTTTCTCTCCCTTAGCTTGTAGCAATAATCTCCGAGGCTTCCAGCTCAGGTATCTCTCTCCAAGCAGACAGACGGGTGAAAAACCAGAAGCGCCGGGTCCACATGACACTGGAGTTGCCCTGGAGCGCAGACCGGGCCATCCAGCAGTTCGGTGAGCGCTGAGGGCTCTTGCTCTCCCTTCCCTGAGTATGGTGCGGACCGTGAAACACGGGGCAGCCCTGGGAAGGAAGGTCACACACAGCCTCCCGAGCCAGGGATGCCTGGGGACTTCTGTTCCGTCCTGTAGCACAGCTGTCCTACACAGCTTCTCTTCCCGTACCAGGCAGGCGGTACCAACCTCGCCTTTCACGTCTCTTCTCACGTCCCTGTAGGTCGAACGCACCGATCGAACCAGGTTTATGCTCCAGAGTATGTCTTCCTTATCTCTGAGCTGGCTGGGGAGAGGAGGTTTGCATCCATCGTGGCAAAGCGTCTGGAGAGTCTAGTGAGTGCCCTGCGTTAAAGAAGCGAATGCGTCAGCTCCAGTTTCAGAGTGGCTTCCATTTGGTATTTCTGCTGGCATGGCCCGTGTAACTAGTAGGAGGGATTGCATCACCCCCTGACTGCAGGCAGTGCCGTGGTGGAATGCAGAGGGCCTTTAACATCCTGCGATTTGGGAAGGGAAGGGAAGAGTGTGTAACCAAGGGAACAGGAGGCTTTTCGGGGAAGCCTCATCAATTCCAGATGTTGGAATTCCCCCCACACTATTACAGGAGCATACACCCATGAATTTCCAGAAGGCCAATGCAATAATTAATGGAATAACTAATTAGTCTGTTTCAATTCCCTTCTGATAAATCCCCAAATACTTTGGTAAAGTCTCAGTATTCCAGACAATCGCTGCCTGCCCACAGCACATTCATGTTCTGACCTCTTCTGAGGCTGTGGCTGACTTGGGCTGTCCTTCCCAGGTGTTTGGCATCAGCTAAAATTAAGAACTTTGTGCTTTGTTTGTCCTCCTAGGGTGCCTTAACTCATGGAGACCGAAGGGCCACTGAATCCCGCGACCTCAGCAAGTACAACTTCGAGAATAAGGTAACTCGCAGCTGTTTTCAGGGTAGCTCAGCCAAAGAGGGGTCGAAGCAGTTGTGCCCTCGGTAGCAGCCAGGGAGGGAAGATCGCTGCTGGCATCTACAGGCAGGACCCGGCCTAGCAGCAGCAGCACCCAGCCGGGTGTACAGCACCCAGCACTGAGTTAATGATCAGGGTACAGCATCCCGGGGGTTGTACCCTTCTGGGGAGCTGGAGGGGCGCTTGGGCGACCTGCCCCTGCCCCGAGGGAGCTGATGGCAGCCCTGGGGGAGGGCTCCTGCACTCTGGTCCCCTGGGGACAGGGGAGGCTCCCGCGGCGTCCCCTTGGCACAGCCCTCAGGTCGGTGGGGTTGCTCTGCAGAGCCAGCCCACTGCTGGGCTGCTGGTGTAGGTTCCTCTCGTGCATGACTCTCGTTTTCTTTCGCAGTATGGGGCTAAAGCACTAGACAGAGTTCTTTCCACTATCCTCAACCGCATGGAGAACAGAGTTCCAGTGCCCAAGAGCTATGACAGGAGAGAGGCTGCGTTTTTCCATGGTAAGAACGTTATCAGCCCTGGGTTTTCTGCTCTCTTGCTGGGTTGGTCTCAGGGTTGGGATGCTTGAAGAAGCTCAAGAGAGAGGGAGCAGCACCACTGCCCTAGCAGCTCACTGGTGAGCAGGACAATTGGCCTCCCTGCCAGGCAGTGGGGAGAACGGGCGTGGGACAGACTTAGCTGTGAAATAACGGGCACAGCAGGAGGGGAAGCAGCCCTGCAGCACTGCTGGGGCTGGCACTGAAATACTTAAGCTGCTTTCTGTTTTTCCAGAAATGAAGCAAGGTCTCATCTCTGTGGGGATCTGCTGCAATCAGATGAAGTATGGCACTGTCCCAATGGAGAAGGGTATGTGTCAGACATTTCCTGTCCAATGTAAGGGGAAAACGAAAGAGGCAGAGGTGTTGGGGTTTGCTGTGCAGCTGGGGCAGAGCAAGGCACTGCTACCATGAGGACAGAGTCCTGCAGGGATCAGCTCATGCTGCAGAGCACATTTCCCCGCTGCAGCCTGGCAGCTGACAGCCTGGAGGAACAGCCCTTGGGCCGCTCTCCTGTGCCTTGGTGCTGTGCTGCCACCAGGAAGGGACGGGGCTTTGCTCATCGTGTCTCTTCGGGAGCGTGCCGTGCCCAGCTCTGCCGCCTTCCCTGACCCGCCGTGCTCTTGCAGACTGCTCCATCACCAAGTTCCTGAACCGGATCCTGGGTCTGGAGGTGGACAAGCAGAACATGCTGTTCCAGTATTTCTCTGATACCTTTGACTATCTGATCGAAAAGGACAAGAAGGAGGGCAAATACGACATGGGCATCCTAGGTAAGGAGAAAGAGGGGTGATCATACCTCTTCCTACTGCACCCTGCGGTTCCCTGCTCCTCCCTGTACTGACCGCTGGCCGTTGCAGCCTGCACTGTCCCCGTGGCCTTCACAGGTGCTCCATGTCCCAGCCCCACTTAGCACAGCTCCTGAGACCCCTGTGCAGGACGAGAAGCTGGGAAGATGGTTCTTACATGTGTTTTGGTCTTTCCTCGTGCTACAGATTTAGCCCCAGGCGTGGATGAGATCTACGAGGAGAGCAAGGAGGTCTTCCTGACCCCTGGGCACCCGCAGGATGGGCAGGTCGTGTTTTATAAGGTAGGCAGCCTGCGCAGCTGTCGCTGCGGTCCGGTCTGCAGTGCTTCCCAGGCTGGGGCTGTGAGCTGCCGGGGCCCTGCCTCGTGGCTGCGTGTCATGTTTGTGTCACGTTCGCCCTGGTCATGAGCAGGTCGCTGAGGCTGGGAATTGCACAGAGGAAGCAAAGAGAGGCCCTGCCCTGCTCCCACGGGGCTGCCTGGCACAGAGCCTGCTTCCAGGCAGCACCGAGTCTGTGCTGAGGGTGTGATTCGTGACAGACATCGGTGGGATAGTCCTGCGCTCTGAAGTTACAGAATCCCTGTTTGTCCCCATTTAGATCAGCGTCGACAGGGGCCTAAAGTGGGAGGAAGCTTATGAGAAGTCGCTCAAACTGACGGGATCTTTCGACGGGTTCTACCTCTCCTACAAGGTAGGTCCCTGGGCTCTGACAGTGTGGAACCTCAGCTTGAAGGACGGCTCCTTGGAGGAGGTCTGTGGCTGTCAGAGGCCCTCAGTCTGTCTGACCTCGTGCTGGGGGCTGGGAGATGCCTCCAGCGTGGAGGGGCGTTGGGGAGAGATGCTGTGACTGTAACCATCAGCTCTACCCCCACAGACGCGGGGCAGCAAGCACACCTGTCTGCTGGCAGAGCAGAGCCGTGGGAAGAACTTCATCCTCTACAAGCCCAATATCGGGAAGCAGAGCCAGCCCGAGAGCCTGGACAGTCTGCACAAGAAGTACCGACGGGTAGGTGGGAGCCCTGCCGCACGGGGAGGGCAACAAGCACCTTCCTCTGGGCGGGGGTGCTTGGGGACATTTACCAGAGTCCTTTTAGGACTCCTCATAGCCTCGTTGGGTGTCAGGCAGAGCTGTGGTGATAGCATCTGGGTGTTCTGATGCCAATCCCTGCATTTGAAGTGTGAGCTGGATGTTGGACACGGGAAAATCCCAACCTCCTTAACTGGCTCTTCCTTCTGCAGGTGCTGCCCGAGGAAGCCAAGGAACACTGGGAGAGCTGTTACCAATTCTCCTTGAAGAAGTGCAACCATGCTGTCTGGTAAGGGATGTGCAGCCCAGACCTTCCCGGAGCGGGAGGCCTGTCCTGCACCCCGAGCTCCAGGCTGTGGCCGTGGGGAAGGGCCGCGCCGGGGAGGGCAGCGCTCTGCCGTGCTGATTCGGATTGTTTTCTCCCCTTTGGACTGAAGGAACAGGAGCTGCAAGCTGATCCAGGAGGGGAAGGAGTGCTTCCAGGGCATGCGGCTGCGTCACTACTACATGCTGTGCGGGGCCCTGCTGCGGGTCTGGAGCAAGATTGCCAGCATCATGGCAGACATCACCAACACCAGCTACCTGCAGATCGTCCGCCTCAAGACCAAGGAGAAGAAGAAACAAGTCGGTGGGTGAAGTGCGGGGAAGGGAGCGGGGACAGGACGTTTCAGAAAGGGGAAGGGGCCCAGCTGCCCAGCGCCAAGCTTCCCCTCCGGAACAGGGCCGCGTCCCAGCCTGCGAGCACCCCGTGGGGGCTGGGGGGAGCTGAGGCACTGACGCACGTTCCTCCCCTAGGGATAAAGATCCCCGAGAGCTGCGTCCGTAAGGTGCTGGAGGAGCTGAAGCAGATGGATGAGAACGTGAAGCGGAAGCACAACCGGCTCCTCCAGGCACAAGAGCAGAGCCCGCAGTTCTCCCTGCCGCTGCACGTCCTGCAGCAGCCCCTGGACCTCACGCAGAGCGGGCCCGGGGTCCCCCTGCCCAGGCACTCCCTGTGCCAGGACGAGATCCTGGACCTGACCTACAGCCCGCCCAGCAGCAGCATTCCCGACGTGGTGATGAACCCAGAGCCCAGCGCTTTGTGCTTCCCCTCGGAGCCTGTGCTCCAGCCACACCAGCAGCACAGATTGCCCTTTGGCTTCAGCCACCTTCCTGCCTTCAAGAGCCCCGACCCCGTCCTGGAGGGGAGCGTGCCTCTGAGCTCCTCGCTGCACGAACACCTGCCTCTGCCTCACCCCGGGCCCTTGCAGACGCTGCAGCAGCAGCAGCAGGAAGATTTTGTCCAGCAGGACGGGAATATCAATTTCAGAGAGATCCTGGAGGACATGCTGAGGACGTTGAATGGGGCCCCTCAAGACAACATGCTGCCCCAGGAGCGCCAGAGCGTGATCCAGTTCAGCGGGCCTTTCCCAGACTTCTGAGAGCCTGCTGGGTGCGCCAGGCGACGCCCGGCCGCTGTGGATCCATATCCTTTGGTGCAGAGATGAGAGCTGGGGAGCCCCGGCTTTCCTACTGGTTTGGACTGATCCGTTTCTGTTTTTGAGGGAAGAAAAAAAAAAAAGCCTATAAAGCAAAGTTTATTTATATATAATATACAGTCAGGCATGTATAGATTTGTATATAACACGCTTGGGGGAGTCGAGTGCTGCCAGCTTCAGCTGATCTGGACTGACGGCCTCTGCTTCACTCTGGTCCTGCTCCCAGGTCAGTGCCGTGCAGGACTGAGGAGAGGCTCCCCCTCCTCGCTGCCCACCCCCTGCAGACTACTGAGTTTCCAAGCCGGGCCGTGCCTTCGCCAGCCCTCCAGCCCAGAGCTCTGCAGCCACTGCCCCCCCTTGAGCTGGGCAGGAGGACGTGGGCTCCAGAACAGCTGGAGACCGCTGGCTGAGCACCGCGCACTGCCTCAGCTGGCGCCAGCTCTTCCACCAGCCCTGCGGCGCTCGGCACTGGGCTGCGGAGGGCTGGGCTGAAGGGGAGGTGGTGTTGACCCAGAGGGGTTGGGAGCCGCGGAGCTCCCGTCCCTCTGTGCAGGTGCAGCGGAGGGAAGCAGAGCTGCCCGCTCCTGCTCTGCCCTCCCCGGGATGGCAGATGCTGGCACCTCTGAGCTGCCTGAGCGCTGCAGGAGGGGGCAGGAGCTGGCCCTCTGGTGCTGCCTCGTTTGTCAGCTTCCCGACAGAGCTGCTGAGTTGGTCGGAGCTTGGCTGCACCGGGACCACTTGGGGATTGCCCGGAGCAGCAGGGCCACACGCCCCTGGCCAGCCCACCCTCCAGCCTGGCAGTGGCTGGCCGCACGTCTCCCAGCTTCTCGCTGTCGTGCCCTGTCCTTTTACCCGGCCAGCTCCCCCTGACCAGGCCCTGCTGGTCCCGGTGAGCGCTCCTGCCCTGCCCTGAAGGGGGAAGAGGTCCCTGGGGAGCACCAGGGACGCGCGGTATCACTGCTCATGCTGCAAACCCAACCTCCGATACCAAAGAGCAAAGGTCTGCTTTGCAAAGCACTGCCCCCGGCAGCCCGCCTGCCTCTCCCGCAGCACCCGGGCGAGCTGCCTTCTCCCCGGGACAGAGGTTGGCTCTGGCCTCCTCTGCCACCTCCCCTGCTCCAGCAGCATCGCGCCTCGGCGGGTCCCGGGGAACTTCTTTTGTTTTCTCTGCCTAACCCAAGGAGTCTGCCGGGAAGCTGCCTGCTGGCAGGAGTGCTCCAGGCTGGGGTCTACCCTGCGAGCCTCCCTGATGCCGTGTTTTCCTCTGCCTCGAGTCACCTAGGTGTTTGCTGGGAGCTGCACCGGGACGCTTTCAGGGGAAGGACGCGCTTTCAGGGGAAGGACGCGAGACCTTCCCTGGCTGGCCCGGCCCTTCCTCAGCGAGGACCTGGGGAAGGAGGCCCAGCCCGGAGAGGCCTCGGCCGGGGTCCCCCTGCCCGGACAGGTCAGTCGTGACGGGGCTGGAGCTTTGTGTGCCCGGATGAGCCCCTTGTCTAGGCAGGGAGCCGCGACCCCCTGGGCTGCGGGGCTGTCTGGGCGCCCCGTTCACTTCACTGGGGGCAGGAGCTGCCCGCCCGACAGGGTGGGACCTGACTTCTGAGGTCGCCCTGCTCCCTGCCCTTCGTGCGGGGGCTTCTCCTTCCCCCAGCTGGCATCGCCTCCCCGCAGCCCTTGGCCCCGCTGTTTTACTGTGTGCGGGACCCTCCTTACCTCACAACCCGCACCAAAGAGGGGAGCCCCCGGCCCCGGGAGCTGCTGCGCAGCTTCTGCTCGTGGCCAGCCCCGCTCCTGCAGCCTCGGGGCGAGCGGCAGCCTGTTCGAGTCCTGAGCAGAGCGAGGGCAAGGCTCTCCCCTTCCCCGGCCTCCGTTTAAAATATTTCCCGGGTCACAACACTCGTGGGGAGGCCCCGGCCTCGCCACGTCCCGGTTCGCTCTCTTGGCGCTTGCTGAATCCTCGGGAAAGGGATGCCGAGGAAACCCACTTCAGAGAGGTTTAAACTCAGGAATCGCGCCGAGGGATTCTCGCTCTAGGCACCCTCCGCCAGCCCCTTCGCCACCACTGCCCCGAGTCTGAGCTGGGGGCTCTACCGGATGGTTTT
>CM021792.1:477621-506998 GCA_011076525.1 Nettapus auritus | reverse complement strand
TTGTGTGCCCCCCCCCCCCCCCCCAGCACCCTGCTCTGGTTGAGGTTTTGGGACCCCGGCCCTGCGGCCGACCCCTTCAGCGACCTGCGCTACGTCTGGGGTGGCTTCGTCTACGTGCAGGACCTGGTGGAGCAGGCGGTGGTGCGGGTGCAGACCGGGGCCGCCCCGCGGACGGGGGTCTACGTGCAGCAGATGCCGTACCCCTGCTACGTGGACGACGTGTGAGTGGGCGGCGGGGGCGGCCCCGGTGCCGCGGGACCCCCGAGCCAGCCACCGCTGCGGGGCACGGGGACGAGCGGCCTCAGCACCGTGGGGCCGGTGCCGTCTCCCCCAGGTTCCTGCGGGTGCTGAACCGCTCGCTGCCCCTCTTCATGACGCTGGCCTGGATCTACTCCGTGGCCATGATCATCAAGGGGGTGGTGCACGAGAAGGAGGCGCGACTCAAGGAGACCATGAAGGCCATGGGGCTGAGCAGCGGCATCCTCTGGCTCAGCTGGTTCCTCAGCAGCTTCATCCCCTTCCTCCTCAGCTCTGCCTTCCTCGTCCTCATCCTCAAGGCAGGCTGCGGGGTGGCACACGGGGGACGGCTGAGTGCTGGGAGCCAGCACCGGGGGGGGGCTCCACAGGCTCCAACCTGCCTCGATTTGCAGCTGGGAAACATCCTGCCCTACAGCGACCCGGCTGTCATCTTCCTCTTCCTCGGCACCTTCTCGGTGGCCACCATCTGCCAGTGCTTCCTCATCAGCACCTTCTTCCTCCGCGCCAACCTGGCCTCAGCCTGCGGCGGCATCATCTACTTCTCCCTCTACCTGCCCTACGTGCTGTGCGTGGCCTGGCGCGACCACGTCACCTTCCCGCTGCGCGTCCTCGTGGTGAGCGGCCCCGGCCGCCTCGTCCCCCTCGTCCCCTGGGCCTGCCGGGTGTGGGGTCTGGGGGCTCAGGAGCCCCCGGCTGGGGGTTTTCCACCCACGCCTCCGTTCCTGCAGAGCCTGCTGTCGCCCGTGGCCTTCGGCTTCGGCTGCGAGTACTTCTCGCTGTACGAGGAGCAGGGGGTGGGCATCCAGTGGCACAACCTGGGTGTCAGCCCGGTGCCAGGAGACCCCTACAGCTTTGCCACGGCCATGGGGCTGCTGCTGCTGGACGCTGGCCTCTATGGGCTGGCCACCTGGTACATCGAGGGCGTCTTCCCCGGTGAGCGCGGAGCCCCCGGCCCCTCACAGCCCCACGCAGCCCCAGCCCCGCTCAGCCCCGCTGTCCCTGCCTGTGTCAGGTCAGTACGGGGTCCCCAAGCCCTGGAATTTCCCCTTCCTGAAGAGCTACTGGTTTGGAGAGCCGCCCTCAGCCGGGCACCCCCCATTTCCCACCGATCCCCTCACGGCACCCCAAGGTGAGCCCCTGCCCACCCCAGGGCAGCCTGGCTGGGGTGGGAGCCCCACTGTGAGGGGTCCTGCCCCACCACGAGGGGTCCTGCCGGGCCGTGACCCTCCGGTGGCTCCCAGTGCTGGTGGAGGAGCCGCCTGCCCAGCTCCAGCCCGGGGTCTCCATCCGTAACCTGGTGAAGATTTACCGCAGCAGCAACCGCGTGGCCGTCAACGGGCTGAGCCTGGACTTCTACGAGGGCCAGATCACCTCCTTCCTGGGCCACAACGGGGCCGGCAAGACCACCACCATGTGAGCCGGGGGACGAGCGCCGCCCACCCCGTGGATGGGAGCTGAGCCCGGCGCTGGCCCCTTCCCATCCCCTCTGCCCCCACCTGGGTCCCCATGAGGACGGGCTCGGAGCACCCCGTGTGGGATGGGGCCCTGCGTCTGTCACCCCCCCTGTACCCCCCGCCCCTCTCCAGGTCCATCCTGACCGGCCTCCTGCCCCCCACCTCCGGCACTGCCTATGTCCTGGGCTGGGACATCCGCTGCGACATCGACAGCATCCGCAAAACCCTGGGGATGTGCCCGCAGCACAACGTGCTCTTTGACATGTAGGCAGGGCAGGGCGGGGGTCTGGGGGGGCTGGCTCAGCAGGGACCCCCGGTGACCCCCCCACCCCGCAGCCTGACGGTGGAGGAGCACATCTGGTTCTACGGGCGGCTGAAGGGGCTGGCGGAGGAGCAGGTGAAGGCGGAGATGGAGCAGCTGCTGCGGGACACGGGGCTGCCCCACAAGCGGCGCGAGCAGACCAGGAACCTCTCGGGTGTGTGGGGCAGGGGGCTGTCCCCCCCCCGGCGGTGGCACCGCGGCCCCGGCCATCCCCAGCGTCCCCGACGCCACCCGTGCCGCCCCGCAGGTGGGATGCAGCGGAAGCTCTCGGTGGCCATCGCCTTCGTGGGTGGCTCCAAGGTGGTCGTCCTGGATGAGCCCACGGCCGGCGTCGACCCCTACTCCCGCCGCAGCATCTGGGAGCTGCTGCTCAAGTACCACAAGGGTGAGGGCAGGGGACCCCGCAGGGGACCCCGCTTCCCCCTTCATGCACGTGAGCCCCCAGACCCGGAGAAGCAGGAGCAAGGCACGGGGGGGGGGAGCGCGCTGCGGAGCAAGGAGATGCGGGGAGATGCTGGCAGCGAGGGGCCCGCGGTCAGCAGCGTGGCTGTGCGCCCCCAGGCCGCACCATCATCCTCTCCACGCACTACATGGACGAGGCCGAGCTGCTGGGGGACCGCATCGCCATCATCGCGCGGGGACAGCTCCGCTGCTGCGGGTCCCCGCTGTTCCTCAAGGCCAGGCTGGGCACCGGTTACTACCTCACCCTGGTGAAGCGCGAGCGGGCTGAGCCCGGCAGCAACACCCCCAGCCCCCCCAAAAAGGTGCATCCCACAGCCCCTTCGAGCTAAAAGGGTGCCCGGTGCCTCCCAGCCTGGCTCTCGGGGCCAGGGCCGCATCCTGCTGCGCAGCGCTCCACGCTCCGGCCGCCTTTCCCTGCAGAGCAGCGGTGGCTCGGAGCGCAGCGGTGACACCGGCCTGGGCAGCGAGCAGGACAGCGAGGCCAGCACCGTGGGTAGGGTCCCCGTCCTGCCCTGGCAATCACAATGTGCTGAGCACCCCTGGGTGCTCTCTCTCCTACAGATCCCCTCCCCAGGGCACAGCGCCAGCACCTCGCACCGGCTCTGTCCCCGGGTCCCAGCCCTCCCTGTCCCCCACCCAGATGTGCCCCAGCTCTCGGCGCTGATCCAGAAGCTGGTCCTCGGCTCCCGGCTGGTGGAAGACATCGGGCACGAGGTGCTCTTCGTGCTGCCCTACAGCGGGGCCAAGGACGGGGCCTTTGGGGAGCTCTTCCAGGAGCTGGATGCCCACCTGGGCGAACTGGGCATCTCCGGCTACGGCATCTCGGACACCACGCTGGAGGAGGTACTGCAGGAGCTGCCGCACGGGGTGCCTGCGGCACTGGGGTGTCCCCCCCCCCGCCCAGCAGGGTCTGCACTGCCGGTGAGGGGGCTCCTGCTGCCGTGGTTGGTGCCAGCCCCTTGCCCTCTCCCAGATCTTTCTGAAGGTGGCCGAGGACACGGGGGTGGATGGTGACAGGACAGGTAAAGCACGTTGGAGGTGCAGGTGGGGGGGTGCTGCAGTGAGCGCTGCGTCCGTGGGAGCAGGGGGTGCCTGCCTGCAGCACCCATGGGTGCAGGGAGGTGCCAGAGGCTGGGCCCCCCGTCCCACCCTGATGCTCTGACCCTGTTTTATCAGGCGCCAGGAGAACATCCCCGCCAGGGAGAGCAGCAGCCAGCAGCGAGGAGGGGGGCAGCGGAGCGGCCGATGGGGAGCTGGGTAAAAGGGGGCAGCTGGGGCTGTGGGGCCTGGAGGCCCCCGGGCTGCCCGGCCCCTGCTGCTGGGTGCCCCCCTGCACCCCTAGGGCTGGGGCAATGACCCCGGCACGCGGCCACAGGTGCAGGCAGGGGTGGGTGGAGGAGCAGGGGGTGCATCGGAGAATGTACCCAGACCCCTTCTCCTGGGGTCAGAGAGCTCGTGTGTGGGGATCTGGGGGGCAGGGGGCCTGCAATAGCCAACGTGGCTCTAGCCCTGCTGTCCTCTCTCCTTCACGCTGAGCCCAAGGAGCCCGGAGAGGTAGGAGCTGGGGGGCTGGGGGCTCCCCTGCATGCACAGGGACATCCCTGCCAGAAAACCGCGCCCCGCGAGCCCGGGCTGAGCCCCTGCCCCTCGCTGTTGGGGGCCGGGGCAGGACCCGTCTGTACCCTTGCAGCGGAGGAGCCGCAGGAGACCGACCTGCTGCGCGGCACAGCCGAGGGCGGCCGCCGGCTGCGGGGCTGGGCGCTCACCCGCCAGCAGCTCCGCGCCCTCTTCATCAAGAGGCTGCTCCACGCCCGCCGCAGCACCCGGGGGTTCTTCGCGCAGGTACGGCCGGTGGGAGCCCCCGCGATGGGGCGGGAGGGTGCGGAGCAAGCCCTGACCTCCCGCCGGCCCCACAGATCGTCCTGCCCGCTGTCTTCGTCTGCATCGCGCTGCTCTTCAGCCTCATCGTGCCGCCCTTCGGGAAGTACCCGCCGCTGCGCCTCGAGCCCTGGATGTACGGGCAGCAGTTCACCTTCTTCAGGTGCGAACCCCGTTCCCACACCCCGCTTTCCCTCCCCAGGCCACCGCCTCACACCTCTGCCCCTTGCAGCGATGACGCCCCGGGGGACCCCGACACGGCTCAGCTGCTGGGCGCCCTCCTGGCCGAGCCCGGCTTCGGCACCAAGTGCATGAAGGAGGCGGCGGAGGCGTGAGTGGGGGCACGGGGCTGGGATGGGGCTCGGCCTCAGGGCCCCTCGCTTGTGCCAGGCTCCTGATGGGGGTCCCCGTCCCCACGGTGCCCGGTGAGCAGGCCGGGGCCGTGCCCCCCAGCGTCCCACCCCGATGGCTTCTGGCAGCCCCCGGCCCCCCCGGCCGTGCTGGAAGTGCTGCAGCGTGGGAACTGGACGCGGTCTGAGCCATCCCCATCGTGCCAGTGCAGCGGTCCGGGGGCGCGCAGGATGCTGCCCGAGTGCCCCCCTGCAGCCGGAGGGCTCCCACCGCCACAGGTAACCCAGGGGCGCTGGCGGTGCTCCGGGGGGGGGCGGAGGGGCCGTGTGTCCATCCGTCTGTGTGTCCCTGGCAGGTGCAGAGAGGCACGGGTGACATCCTGCTGAACCTGACGGGCAGGAACATCTCCGACTACCTGGTGAAAACGTACCCACAGGTCATCCGCCAAGGGTGGGTGCTGGGGACCAAGCCCAGCCCGGGCTGGCCCTGCCTGCGGGGTGTCCCGGCTGGTGACAGCGAGGACGCCCGGGGATTGAAGAGGACCGCGATCCGGCTCGTGGCCGGGCCGTGACACCTTGCTGCTCTCCTCACTCACGTGTCTTCCCCTGCCCCATTTCTTCCAGGCTAAGAACCAAGAAGTGGGTGAATGAGCAGAGGTGAGGCTGGAGAGAGGCTGGGAGGGCGGAGGGGGTGGCCGTGGGACACCGGGGGATTGTTTGGAAGCTCCCGGTTCTCCCCGCCTGCCCAGGTACGGCGGCCTTTCCCTGGGCGCTGGCAGCTCCCAGCTCCTGCCGTCAGCAGAGGAGGTGGACAGGGCGGTGCGGGAGCTGCGGGCGCTTTTCAACATCACCCAGGTGCAGCCGGGGTCTGCAGCGGGGCTCTGTGCCCGCCCCGGGTGGGCTCTGGCACGAGCGTGCTCCTCACCCCTCGTCCTACCCCAGGGCAGCCCCGCGGACAGGCTCCTGGGCAACCTGAGCCGCTTCTTCGAGGGCTTGGATGCTCGCAGGAACATCAAGGTGAGCCCCGGCCACAAAGCCCGAGGGAACCCCGGGGCTGGGAGGCAGCGGGACCCGCGGCACCCGGCCGGACCCCCCGGCTGGAGCTGGCGGCCAGCGGGAGTGGAGACCAAGCTCCGAGCACGGCTGTGTGCCGTCGGGCCGCAGGTCTGGTTCAACAACAAGGGCTGGCACGCTGTGGTCTCCTTCCTCAACGTGGCCAGCAACGCGCTGCTGCGGGCACGGCTGCCCGCGGGCGCCGACCCTGCGCTCTACGGCATCACGGCCACCAACCACCCCCTCAACCTCACCAAGGAGCAGCTCTCGGAGGCCGCCCTGTGAGTGCCGGGCCTGGGGTCCCGCGGGGCGCCCCGCCGCCCGCTGACCCCGCTGCTCCGCGGCAGGATGGCCACCTCGGTGGACGTGCTGGTCTCCATCTGCGTGATCTTCGCCATGTCCTTCGTGCCGGCCAGCTTCGTGCTCTTCCTCATCGAGGAGCGGGTCAGCAAGGCCAAGCACCTGCAGTTTGTCAGCGGGATGAAGCCCGTCACCTACTGGCTGGGCAACTTTGCCTGGGACATGGTGCGAGACAGGGATGGGGGCGAGGTGGGGCAGGCGTGCAGCCCCCGGGGGGCCAGGCCCCCTTCATCCCCCCTTCCCGGTGTTCTCCGTGCCCACAGTGCAACTACTTGGTCCCCGCGCTGCTGGTCGTCCTCATCTTCCTCTGCTTCCAGCAGAAGGCCTACGTGTCCTCAGCCAACCTGCCCTCCCTGGTCCTGCTGCTGCTGCTCTACGGGTGAAGGGCCGGCGGAGCCTGGCCCTGGGGCGAAGCCCACCCGTGGGCCCGGGGACGGGGCAGGGGGAGCCCTGGGGGCTGGGGAGCGCCCCTGGGGGGCCGTCATCCTCAGCCCCCCTTCCTCTGCCCCTCCAGCTGGTCCATCACCCCCCTGATGTACCCGGCCTCCTTCCTCTTCAGCATCCCCAGCACTGCCTACGTGGCCCTGACGTGCATCAACCTCTTCATCGGCATCAACGGCAGCGTGGCCACCTTCGTGCTGGAGCTCTTTGTGGACCAGGTGAGCCCCCAGACCCAGCCCATACCCCCCGGGGCTGTCTGGTGCCACCGGCTCCCCCATTCCCTTCCTCGCTGCCCCACAGAAGCTCAACGACATCAACCGCATCCTGAAGAAGGTTTTCCTCATCTTCCCCCACTTCTGCCTGGGCCGAGGCCTCATCGACATGGTGAAGAACCAGGCGATGGCCGATGCCTTCGAGAGGTTCGGTGAGTCTGGGGGCACAGGGGCTGCCCCCTGCCCAATGCCCCGCCAGCGTGGGCGGCCCTCTGCGGTGTCCCCCCATCCTGCAGCCCCTTTTCCCTTCCTCTCGCAGGGGACAAGCGCTTTGTGTCCCCCCTGTGCTGGGACTTGGCAGGGAAGAACATGTTTGCCATGGCTGTTGAGGGCGTCATCTTCTTCCTCTTCACCCTCCTGCTGCAATACCGCTTCTTCCTGCGGCTCCGGTGAGGGCCGGCCGGGGACGGCGGGGGGTGGCTGGGGGGTCCTGGAAGTGCCCCGCCGCTGTCGCCCCCAGGCCCCGGGCTCTGCAGCTGCCCCCTCTGGGGGACGAGGACCAGGATGTGGCCCAGGAGCGGGCGAGGGTGGGCAGTTCCCCGCGGCACGGCGACGTCCTGCTGCTGAAGGACCTGACCAAGGTGCATGGCCGGGGCTGGACCCTGCCCGTCCCTCGCTGTGGGGCTGGAGCCTCTCCCGGAGCCCCCGGTCCCGCTGGAGGGACGGTGGGATGGGGATGCTGTGCCGTGCGGTGACCCCCTCGCTCACAGGTGTACCGGCGCCGGCGGGCTCCGGCAGTGGACCGGCTGTGCCTGGCCATCCCGGCCGGGGAGGTGGGTGCTGGCG
Source organism: Nettapus auritus (assembly GCA_011076525.1). NCBI lineage: Eukaryota > Metazoa > Chordata > Aves > Anseriformes > Anatidae > Nettapus > Nettapus auritus. The sequence continues at coordinate 499,362 of CM021792.1, read as the reverse complement.
GCACCGTGGGCTGCGGCAGCGCCGGGGCTGCTGCTGACCCCGGGCCCTCCCCAGTGCTTCGGCCTCCTGGGGGTGAACGGCGCCGGGAAGACGTCCACCTTCAAGATGCTGACAGGAGACACGGAGGTGACACTGGGGGAGGCCTGGCTGAAAGGGCACAGGTGGGAGCACGCGTGCCTTCGTCCCTCCACACCGCACGCTCACGCTTGCTCTCGTCCCGCAGCCTGCTTGCGCTCCTCTTTGTGCTCATCCCTGCAGCGTGCTCATCCCTAACCCTGCAGCTTGCTCAGCCTGATCTCTGTCCCTGTAGCTCGTTCGCTGTCCCTGCAGCTTGTCCTCTGTCCCCGCCGCCAGCTCACCCTGTCCCTCGTCCCGCAGCGTGCTCACCGACCTGCAGTCCGTCCACCAGAACATGGGCTACTGCCCGCAGTTCGACGCCATCACCGACCTGCTCACGGGGCGGGAGCACCTGGAGTTCTACAGCCGCCTGCGTGGCGTGCCAGAGGAGGAGATCCCCAGGGTACAACCCGTGCCCCAGCCCCCCTGATCCCCCGTAACCCCCCAGCTCCATCCTTAGCCCCTCTGTGCCCTCCCCAGGTGGCTCGGTGGGGCATCGCCAAGCTGGGGCTGGAGCCGCACGCGGACCGGCCGGCGGGCAAGTACAGCGGGGGCAACAAGCGCAAGCTCTCCACGGCCATCGCGCTCATCGGCTGCCCCCCCATCATCTTCCTGGTCAGTGGGGGCAGTGGGGAGGGGTCTGGAGCCCTGGGGCAGGATGTGGCCCCTGCCCGGGGCTGACAGCGCCGTTGCAGGATGAGCCCACGACGGGGATGGACCCAGGCGCTCGGCGTTTCCTGTGGGACTGCATCCTCAGCCTGGTCAAGGAGGGCAGGTCTGTGGTGCTCACATCCCACAGGTGAGACGAGGGGGGGTCCTGGGGGGGCCCGGGGGCACCCTCTGCTCCCACCGGTGCCTCATGCCTCCCTTCCGGCAGCATGGAGGAGTGCGAGGCGCTGTGCACCAGGATGGCCATCATGGTCAACGGCCGCTTCCGCTGCCTGGGCAGCGTCCAGCACCTCAAGAACAGGTACCGGGGGGCCGAGGGGGTGCCCCCGGTGCGGTGCCAGGATGATCCCTGCAGCACTGTCCCTGTCTCCGCCACAGGTTTGGGGACGGCTACACGGTGGTGGTGCGGGTGGGAGGCCCCGGGGCCGAGCTGGGGCCGGTGGAGGGCCTGGTGCGGCGCTGCCTGCCGGGCGCGGAGCTGCAGGAGCGGCACGGCGGCACGCTGCACTACCGCCTGCCCTCCCGCTCCTGCTCCCTGGCCAGCGTCTTCAGCATCCTGGCGGCCCACCGCGGGCCCTGCCACATCGAGGACTACTCCGTGTCACAGACCACCCTCGACCAGGTGATGGTGGACGGGGGAGATGGGGGATGGATGGGGGCAGGGGGTCACAGCCCCTCACCCTGCCGTCCCCTCAGGTCTTCGTGCGCTTTGCCAGGGAGCAGGGCGATGGGGACCACGAGGGTGATGCGGCCCCTGGGCAGGACATGGCCGCGGAGCCCAGGATGGGGCTGACGGCGTTCCTGGAGGACGACGGCTACCGGGAGAGCGCGGTCTGAGCGTGGTCAGTGCCTGCGGCCCCCTACCTGGCTGTGGGGGGCTGGGGCTGCTGGGGGGCCCTGAGCCCCCCGGGCTGGGTGCTGGGCTGGCCCCGGCCCCCCGGCTGTTTTTTCTGTTCATGCTGCTGTGCAATAGTGAGTTAAATAAATTAAATAAATCGAATAAACTGTAAAAAATACATAAGTTGAATGAATTAAATCAATGGAATGGATTTAAGGCCGTTGAATGGATTGCGGGTGGCTGCTCCCCGCGGCCCTAAATTATGGAACCGGCCCCAAAAATATGGAACGCTTCACGAATTTGCGTGTCATCCTTGCGCAGGGGCCATGCTAATCTTCTCTGTATCGTTCCAATTTTAGTATATGTGCTGCCGAAGCGAGCACGAACTGCTGTGCCCCCGAGTGGGTATTTAAACCTCTACTATTTCATAGCCTTCAGAACACAGCGAGTTCCCTTTTCCATGCTCATACCCCTCTCCTTACGAAGTCGCTCCCCAAGCGCTACTCCTCTTTATTTTTTACGCCAGCCTCTTTTTTCCTTCTAATTTTTGTCTTTTTTGGGGCTGAGCCCCCCCGAACTCAGCCGGCCGCGCGCGGTGCATGTCGGGAGGGCTCAGCTGATTTCCATACAGGGGCGGGGCCGGCGGCGGTCCGCCAGCGTCCCAGCATCCCCTGCGCGCGGGCCGGCGGGGGGAAGATGGCGGCGGGGCGCTGAGGGGCGGCGGGGCCGCGCGGAGGAGGAAGAGGAGGAGGAGGAAGAAGAGGAGGAGGGCGAGCAGCGGGGGAGGAAGCAGCAGCGGGGGCCGAGCTACCCGGACGGGTCCCGGCGCCGCCCATGGCCGCGGGGCCGGCCCGGGAGCCGCTTCCCCGCCGGGCCTGCTCGGGGCCGCGCCGAGGCAGCAGCGGGCGCTGAGCGGGGCCGGGCCCTCCGCGGGGGGCGCCCCTCGGCCCCCACCCCCGGCCGCGATGTCCGAGAACAACCAGCCCCACGCGCAGCACCAGCACCCCGCCACGCACGGCGGGGCCGCGGGGGGCAACGGCCGCGGGGTGCGGAACCCCAACGGCAACCAGAACCCGCTGATCAACGTGCGCGACCGCCTGTTCCACGCGCTCTTCTTCAAGATGGCAGTGACCTACGCCCGGCTCTTCCCGCCCGCCTTCCGCCGCGTCTTCGAGTTCTTCGTCCTGCTCAAGGTGAGGGCTCGGCGGGGACCCGCCTCGGCGCCGCTGCCAACCCCGGTCCTGCCCTGCCCGGCTCGTCAGCACGTCAAACCCGCGGTTCTGCCCCGTCTGAGGTGGCCGGCCCGTCCAGGCCCAGCTTGGCCCCGGGTTTGAGCGAGGCGCGAGGAGCTGTAGCCACGCTCGGCGGTGCCCTGGCCGTCAGAGCTCTGCTGCCAGCCCTGGAAGGGCCGAGGGGATCGCTGCTCGATAGGCGGTAGGGCCGGAGGCGATGGTGTGGGTGTGGAAGGCTTCTCGGTGGTTCCGGGGGATCGCACACAAGGTGCGTGGCTGCTGCTGTGTCGTTGAGTCTTGTATCTTCCAGAAGCGAGCAGGGCACAGCCCCGCTTTGTCACTGTTTCTTCTTAGTAGTCAACACCCTCGGTTGTTCCTGGACAGCATCAGACTTGTGCTACACCGGATCGAAGCCTGCCTGCGGTCTTGTTGACGCAGGTGCAGGTCTGGAGACCTTGTGCTTAAACGGGGTGCCGAAGCTGAGTTCATCTGGGGTCTGGAAGTTGAGTCCTTCCCCTCGGGAATGGAGCAGTGACAGGCAAAGTGCCCTAATGCTGTCCGTGTGGGAAGCAGCCCTTGGGTTAAACACCCCCGGGCTGCCAAGGCTCGTCTCACCAGCGCCCGCTGGGAATCAAGGCTGAGGGCAGAGGGGAGGAGAGGTGCCTAGGGAAGGGCAGCAGCCCCTGCTCTGGGTTTCTAAAATTTGGCCACTTAGCACAAGAAAGCGTTTGGGATGCTGCATGCCACATGTAGGCGTTTTCCCCCTGCCCCAGAGGAGTTCAGCTTTTTAACCTCTCTCCTTTCTCCCCCCGTTGTGTGACCGGATTCAGGCGGACGGGGAGAGCGGAGCCGGTGCCCGTGGCCAGGCTGGCAGGTGGAGCAAGCGGTCCAGCCGGTAGCAGTTCTGTCAGAGCAAGCTGAGGAAATAAAACTATTCACAGGGCACTGCAGAGAGCACTGCCTGCCCCTCGGGGTCGGAAGTCAGCCCGGCTTCCAGCCTGCTCTCGGCTCCGCGCAGGGAGCAGCGGCGGGAGGCTGGCGGAGGGGAATTCCTGACGCTGCTCCCGGTTTGGTGGCCTCGCCGAGGGAGCCGTTTGTGATTTACCTTCCCCTTGTCTTCCTGCGCAGCTCCCCCGCGGGTGTGATGATGTTTACCAGGCTGTTTATCCGCAGCAAATAGGTCAGGAGCGATGGGTAGCGGGGACGGCTCGTTCAGTCGAGAGCGAGCGCCTTGACGCGGATGGAGTGAGCGCACGGAACGCTCCCGTGCTGCTTCCTGCGGCCCTGCTCCTTGGAGCTCTGCGCTGTGAACTTTGGACAGCGTTGGGTAATGTCGTGCTGGGTTATCAGGGGCTACAGGGAGGGAGCGTTATTAGCTCGCTGTGCCTTACAGCTGTTCGTGGGTTGAGAAGCATCTTCCAGGTAGAAACGGCGTGCTTCGGCCTGGCAGGCCTCTCCGGGGGGTGGCAAACGGTCTGAACTTTGGGCTGGACACCTACTCTCAACGCAAGCCCCTTTATTTTAACAACTGTACTCTTCTGCAGCACCGGGTGATGCTTTGGGGCTTTGTTGCTTCTGGTGTGAGAAGCAAGGGTTTTCTGTCTGGCCGCCTGTGAGAGGCTCCAGCAGAGACTTGTTCCAAACTCTTGTGAGACGTTACAGCCTTGGTGGGACAGAAAAACCAGCTGGGCTCGGGGAATCGGCACAGAGTTTGGGTTGTGGCTGGTAAAGGGACCGTGCTGGAGGGCGCAGGCCCGGGCTGCCTTGCAGGCTGTCGTGTGTCGAGGGTCCGGAGCCCGCAGCAGTCCGAACAATCCTCCGGTGCCACCCGGCACATCCTCAGCTTGCACAGCCTGACGCTTCTGCCCCGGGTTTGTGTCGTCTTGTGAGATCGGGCAGCCTTCCCCGCGCCTCAGCGGGAAATGTTCCACGGGAAGGGTTTTGTGCGGAGAGGGGAATGGTCGAAAGCCAGAGAAGGGCACGGTTGGTGCAAACCCACGGCTGCGTTTCTGCTTGTTGAGCATCGGTGGGGGCCTTGTCACGTGCGAGCTCTGCCTGGTCGCCTTGCCCGTCGTGTGGCCGTTCTGGGACCGGGTTTGGTTCCCAGGCCCTCGCGTGGCGCAGGATGCGTGCGCTCCGTGCGGGTATCGGCGGCAGGGCCCCGGTAAGGGAGCAGCAGAGGCGGGTCCTGCTTCTGGTGAGCTTGTTGGTGCTGAGAGCAGTTGGTGCTGTGCCGGAGGCCGCGTGAGCCCAGGTGAGGGGCAGGAAGCCCTCTGCGGGGCTTAGCCTTTTGTGTGCGGTTCGGAAGTGCTTCTTGTGCTCGACGTCCGGCCTGGCCGAGCGGAGCTTAACCACAGATTTGTCTTAACGTCTCCTCATCTTTCTGCGAGAGCTCCGGTAGCCCTTCCTCGCGGCTGCGTTGAGTTAGCAGCAGATCAAAGGAAGTCCTGGGTCTAGTAAAGCCGTGGGCTGGCGGCGTTCCTTCGGGACAGGACTTTGGCCTTTGAAATGAGAGCGTTCGGCGGCGCGGGTCTGTGCCCCGGGGCTCGGGAAGCAGCGCTTCGCCCGGTGCACGCGGAGCAGTGGGCGCCGCGCGCGGGGTTTTGGAACAGGCGGCGCTTCGTGACCCCAGACGTGCCCCTTGGGTGGCGGCCAGCTAGCAGAGCGCCCCCAGCACAGCCGCGGCAGCGAGGTTTGGGTCGAAGGCACCTCGGAAACTGCTTCCTGGGAAACGCTCTGGGCCTCTCCTGCCGACCCTGCGGAGAGGAGGGCTCAGCGGGTTAGAGAGGCTTGGGAAGGACAGCAAGCACGGAGTTTTGTCATCTGTCTGCGGGGCTGCAGAAGTCGCCTGCTTGCAGGCTGCCTCATTCTTGGGTGCGAAGACCACCGGGGTTGGAAAGCAAACAGCTCTCGTCCACGTGCAAACCCGGGGTCTTTATGGGCACAGAAGAGACCATCAAAACCGGGGGGCCTGCAAGCAGGCAGCGCTGCGTCGGGCTAACGGGGTCCGCTTGGTTTCTCGCCCTGTCCAGGCTCTCTTCGTGCTCTTCATCCTGGCTTACATCCACATCGCCTTCTCCCGCTCGCCCATCAACTGCTTGGAGCACGTGCGAGACAAATGGCCGCGCGATGGCATCCTGCGCGTGGAAATACAGCGCAACTCCAGCCGGGCCCCCATCTTCCTGCAGTTCTGCGGGGCTGAGAAGTTCCCGGGGATGGTGGCTGAGCCCACAGCCGAGGAAGAAGAGGAGGAGGAGGAGGAAATGACTGTGGATATGTTTGAAAACAGCTCTGTCAAGGTAAAGACGCGTTCCTGTGCACGCAGGGGGAGGTGAGTGTTGGTCTGGGGGCAGATTGTTAATGCGGTCTCTGTGAGCATGCCCTCTGTGTTCCCTCAGTCCCTTGGAACAGAGCGTGTTCCCCTGGCTTTTCCCGGTTAGCCTCTCGTGTTTTAAGATAAAAATTAAAGCCTAAGAAGGAGGCCTCTCCCGGCTTCCTTCTGGTGGCCGAGGCCGGGGCACAGGGGAGCACAGAAGGCTGGAGCTGAAGCGACTGCTAACGTGACTTGCCCTGGCTCGGTTTTCCAACAGTTTGAGCTGGATATCGAGCCCAAGGTGTTCCTCAAGCCGTCCCGGATGAGCAGCACCGAGGCGCTGAGCCACAACGAAAGCCAGGAGTTCTCGTTTAGTGAAGCAGCCACTAAAGGTATGCAGCCTCTGCGGGAGACTGTGTCCGAGTTTGAGATGCTAGCCAGAGCAGGTAAAGACAACTTCTGCTGCTATCTGTGCTCCCCCTTCCCCTGCACCCCTGCATCTTCCCCGCGCGTCTCATCCTGGCTTTTGGGGGCTGTGCACGGTAACCTCAGCCGTCCCGGGCTCTCCCCGACGCTTTCACCTGTGGTTAATGTCCCTGCTGACAGACCTCCGGCAGCGCCTTCCCTTCGGCTGGGGGAGCTGGGGCTTGGGCGGGTGCATCTGGGTGGCGAGGCCTGCCGCAGCCTCCTGGTCTGGCATCGTGTTTCTGCGGCGAGCGGTGCCAGACGGCTCAGAGGGACCTGAACCTCCCTCTGCTGAGCGTTCTGCATTTACTGTCCTCTGAGACCCGCGGGGATCCGACTGACGGAGCGCGTTCCTCGCTGCTTTAACGGGAGTTGGGCTGTATTTTGGGGCCCTGACTCAACGGCGGTACCTGGAAGAGCAAACCAATCTGGCAAGCCACCAAGCGGGTTTCAGAAGGTTGCGAGGTGCAGCCTGGCTGTTGTGGTTCGGAACATCGTCCTGCTTCCCCCCTCCCCTGTTCTGGAGTGACTTGAGCCGCTAGCTCCTAAACGCTAGAGGGAGATTCGGTGGCTTTGTTTGGTTTGAAATGGAATTCCAGTGTTAGAAAACTTCTGTTAGGGGAGGAAATCTGTTTAAAAACTGTTTTAAAAGAGAGATGTGGCATTGGGATTCTCATTGCCTTTTCCCCTACGCTCCTGCCCTGAAGTGCTGAGTTCTTCGCTCTCCAGCAGCACTGGGTGTTGCAGCAGGGGAGGACTGGGGCTGGACGTGGCAGTAGCACCGTTCCCCTGCTCTTGCAGAGTTTTGCTTGATGCTGATCCAGAACTAATGAGTCCCGTGTTTAAGATGATTAAGTCTGCTAAGGCGGAACATGTAAATATTCTGGGTGCAATACCCTCGTTAATAGCTGCTAAGTTCTGTAAGAGCCCTGCGGTACGCCGCGTGCGCCGACGGGCTGTGCCTCGATGTGCCGAACGCCCAGAGGGAAGCGATCCAGAGCCTGGTAGGAGAGAATCGTGCCCCTTGTTACCGGGCTACAGAGCTCGTCTTTTCAAACGGGTCCCAGCGCCACCGGTGCCTGTGTGCAGCGCATTTCCAGCTTTTCTGTTGTGCACGTACAGCAGGTTCAGCGTTGGGAGTGTGCTGCCACGGGAGATCGCTGTGTGACACAAAGGGAGTGGTTCTTTTGTGGATACTTCAACGCTTCCTTTCCATTTGAACTTGAAACTGTTTTTTAATGGCTAAAACAAAGGCACCTGCCTGCATTTGCTGCCCAGGACATGGGGTCCCTCTCCTAGACAGGGAAGCTGATGGGGCGCTTCTGTCAGCGGAGCCTCAGGGGGGGAGGCAGCCCCGCTCCTCTCCTTGTTGTATCCTAGTAAACGTTTTTGGTGGTGTTTCAGACGCCTGACAGCTGCCCCGGCCTCTCTCGAGATACGCTGTGACAGTTCAAAAGATGGGGGATTAAATTGCTTGGCTCCTACTTAGCAGGAGGCTCTGTCACCCCAGAAACGAGGTAGCAGAAAGCGTTAATTTGTAACTGTTCTTAAAGAAAATGAAAAACCTTCAGAGGCTGAAGGCTTTTGTAAACCTGGAGTTGCTCCTGCCTTTGGCTCCTGAGGTTTGTAGCTGCAGCAGTGACCTCTACCTCTGCGTGCAGAGAAGTGCAGTGCTGGGCGTCCTTGCCCCGTTCGCTCGGTGCCCAGCGGCTCCAAGTCTATTTTCCTGCTGTTTCCTGAGCAGCGAAGAAGGCAGAAAGCGAATGGGGCAAAAATGAGCGGTGCAGGACGTGCCGTGGGCAGATTCTGGATGGTGCTCGGCACAGCTTGAAACCGCTGCCTTGAAGCTTTCCCAGCAGCTTCGCATTAAGGACTAACATCAGGGGAATGGGCTTCTGTTTCAAGAATTCGTATCGATTTATTTTAAATTGGTTGAAGAAAGCCCGGAACCTGTGTTCACAACCGATTGTTGACAAGAACGTGGTGAAATGGGGGGAGGGAGTCCAGCGGTGCTGTTTCTTCTTGGCAGCTGCCCGCGAACCCTGCCGTTGAGCCTCCCTTCCGCCCTCTGTTGCAGTGTGGCCGCAGGAGGAGTACATCGTGGAGTACTCCTTGGAGTACGGCTTCCTGCGCCTGTCCCAGAGCACGCGCCAGCGCCTCAGCATCCCCGTCATGGTGGTGACCTTGGGTGAGTGGGGGAGCCGGCCCGCTCCGGTGCCCCGGTGTTCCTGCAGATAGCTGGCTGCTGGCTCTCGTCGGGATGGCAGCCGTGTCCCGTCTGCTCTTTATTAGTCTTGTGGAAACCGTTTGTAACGACTGACGGCGCTCATTGTTCCTGTGGGAGAGCTGCTTCACGGCGCTGTTACTGCCTCAGGAGGTGCTTCCCTTCCCAAGAGGAGCTCTGCCGTGCTGGAGCCCGAGATTCCATACAGTTACTGGGCAGTTTCCCTGTTGTTTATTTACTGACCTGGGCTTTCCCATTCAGCTAGGCAAATTCCTTCATAAGTATCCTAGCAATTTACTGCAGAATGCTTTGTTTCTGGGCTTCCGTTGTACTTGGATTTGGGGTATTTTTATGGCTGACCAGTGCTTGCGCAGCAGAATGCACTTGGGTGTTTTGTACCAGCTGTGTCAGTGCCCCGAGCCTTGGGGAGGTGTTGGTGGGCTCCCGCAGCACCCAGCTGATGGCTGAAAGGCCTCTGCGGTCCCTCTGAGCTTCACCAGAACTGGTTTCTCTGGGCCATTACTTGGGGCTCAGCCTTTTGTTGCTAGGGGTGTACTCAAAGCCCAGGAGGCAAATTCCCTTTGTGTGTGTGCCGATGAGAGCATCACAGCCCTGGTGGAATTCTTAAGGCCTGATTGCCACTGGCACTTGGCCAGCGAGGCTGTGTTCGAGGCCGTGTTTGTCTGTGTGACATTTTTCCCTGCCGGTCCTGCCCAGTTTAGTTACGCTGCCAGAGGTTTGAGTGCAGGCACAGGTCTGCTGGCGTACGCGTCCTTTTCAGTGATGAGAAGACTGTGCTTGCCTTCCTCCTCTTGAGTGTAAGACCTGAACAACCTGACTTGTGTGTGTGTTCTGTCTAGATCCTACCAGGGATCAGTGCTTTGGGGACAGATTCAGTCGTCTGTTGCTGGACGAGTTCCTGGGTTACGACGACATCCTGATGTCAAGTGTCAAGGCCTTGGCTGAAAATGAAGAAAACAAAGGTAAGGCTGGGAGGAATCGCTTCCGGCAGCTGTGCAGAGCAGGTGGTGGCTTTTCTGTGGGCGCGTGAATATTGTCCTCTGACTGTTGGTTAATCCCTGGTGCAGTTCACTGCATTACGGAGGGCTGTTGTTGTCAAGGACAAAAAGAAACAAACGGGAGGGGAGAGACGTCTGCGGCTGTGACTTCCTCATTGCACTGCGTAACAGCGGGGTGCAGCCGTGCGGAGGGGTTGCCTTAGGTCTCCTCGTTACATCCTAGTTCTTTAGAAGTTTGGCCTTGTTCTGTGAGTTGGTTACATTGGGGCTGTGTGGTGGTTTTGCTTCCCCCCCCAGGTTTCCTCCGCAACGTGGTGTCTGGAGAGCACTACCGCTTTGTCAGCATGTGGATGGCCAGGACTTCCTACCTGGCAGCCTTTGTCATCATGGTCATATTTGTAAGTTGGCAGGAGCTGGGCACTGCCCGGACTCTGAGCTCGGCTGATCGGCGTGTGGGTGAGGTTTTATGTCCCAGTACGGGCCCGAGCTCGTAGCTGCTTCTAAAGCTAAGGCAGTGGAGCACGCAGCTCTACTCATTTTATTTCCTAATGCGGGTGTTTGGTGTCCAAAAAGTGAAACAAACAGGAGCAGAAATAGAATGAAATAATGGCGTTGTTGTCTAAGGGGAGATCCAGATTAGAGGCTCTTAAGTGTAATTAAATTCTCAGGCTGCCAAGACACGGGGATTGCCAAGGCAAATCTGTCCTCAGATTTTTCAGAGTGGGCGCAACTAACGTGCCAGGGCTGATCCAGGTAGGATCCAGTCTCCTGGGACTACGTGTGTGACCAGGCAATTAACGATCAGTGTTAGACAAGACCTCAAGTGATAACTGAGCCTGTGTTCCTAGTCGGAGGTGACTGTCTCCCTGTGTCTGACGTTCCATCGATGCAGCTCCTTGTACAGCAAAGCCACGGCCAGGGAGAGGAGACGCGGAACGCAGGGTGACCTCTGGAGAGGTGGCAGGAGCCGGGAGGAGCGCAGACAGAACGGGAGCAAACCCCAGTTCCAGTTCTGCTGCTGTTTGGTTTGGCCGCTGCTCAAATATTCAAAATGGGTCTCTTTGCAAGCAAATTACTTACTGTCTATTTCACTGCAGTAATGCGAAGATTAATTGCTGTTTGTGAAGTCCTAATTGCTCTTTGGGAAATTGATGTGCATAGCTCTAAGGACCGTGGGGTATGCGCAGCGCTGTGTGATGCTGGGAGTCCGAGCTCACCTGCCCGGGCCTCTGCTGCAGCGTGGTTCTGAAAGCCCTGCCCTGCGTGGCTCTAACAGTGCCCTCTGTTCTCACATTTCAGACTCTGTCCGTCTCAATGCTGTTGCGCTACTCGCACCATCAGATTTTTGTCTTCATCGGTAAGGATTCACCAAGGGATTCAGGGTGTACTGGACGCTGTGCAGCCCACTGCAGCGTGGTGTAAGACGTCTGCACCCTGGACTGCTGTGGTTCGGAAGGGTCCTGCGTGTAGCAGCGCAGGGACCGTGTCCCCCACGGATCCCCTGCGCCACGCTCCTCCCAGGGGCTGCTCTGTCCCTTGACAAGTACCAGGGACACCGGCCTGGGGCAGTGGGCTTGACGACGCGTTGCAGAGCTCTGATTGGAGCAGGGGTGCAGGGTTCCTTGGTCCCACGTTCACTTTGTGTTACGGTGTGTTTTCCCTCTTGCAGTTGACCTGTTACAGATGCTGGAAATGAACATGACAATTGCGTTCCCTGCGGCTCCCCTGCTCACTGTCATCCTGGCCCTAGTAGGTAAGGACGTGGGCTCGCTTCTTGTCTGTGTGCCGCGAGTCCCTCTGGGATCTGTAGGAAGTACAATTCCCTCTTCCGACCTGGCCACGGGTGGTCGGCGTGTCTGCTCCTCACGAGGCCGAAGGCTCAGCAGTGACTTGTTTGACCGCAGCTGTTGCTTTGAACAGAGATGAGTTTGTCCTGCTGGGGTTTTTGCCGTACAATCATACAGCCCCGGCTCTGGGAGTGGTGTGGGATTTCTTCAAGCCCTTGCTGTAGCTGTTTGCCCTGCAACGTGCTGACGTCAGGCACCGCTCTGTCCCGTAGGTATGGAGGCCATTATGTCGGAGTTCTTCAACGACACCACGACCGCGTTTTACATCATCCTTATCGTGTGGCTGGCTGACCAGTACGACGCCATTTGTTGCCACACCAATACGAGCAAGAGGCATTGGCTCAGGTAAGAGGACCTCGTTCCCATATCACACAAACTTGTTGCAAATCCTGTTCTCTGCTGGGAGCCCTCTTTAGATCCTTTCCAGTCCTCCCAGGGAGGAGAGCTTCCACTTTGAGAGCTGTGTGTCTCCTTGGGAGCGGCCCTGCATGTCGCGGGGTCCAAAGCGCAATTATTTCCCACTTAGCTCTCGTGCATGGGATCACCCCTACCCTTTGCCTGCCCTTTGTTTTGCTTCGTTGAAGACCTGTTCGTAGTGAAGCATGAACACGTGGATAGTGAACGCGCTAATGACATGTTAATGGGGGAGCAAAATGCACCAGCTCAGAGCAGAATTATCCTTAAAAGTAAATCCTTGCTGGTGCTGTCCGTTGATGCACCCTGGTATCTGCTGCTTTCTGTGCAGGTTCTTCTACCTGTACCACTTCGCCTTCTACGCTTACCACTACCGATTCAATGGGCAGTACAGCAGCCTGGCTCTCGTCACCTCGTGGCTGTTCATCCAGGTGAGTGGCTGCCATTTGCTCTCGTTCCTGCAGGCAGCTGCATGGGGGCGCCTGCCATCGCGCTGAATTCCGTCCTGGTCCCTCAGAGGGCTCTGGCTGCCGCAGTTTGAACTGTTCTGCTGCTGATTGCTCACGCTGGCTGCGCTGTTAAAAAGCGCTGGAAATGAGCTGCAGATTGGGCTTCAGCAAACTCCTTGTCAGCGGAGATTGAGTAGCAATGGTTGTTTTTATAAGAGGTTAAAATAATCCCCGGTTTGGAAATGGAGCATCGGGAAGAGGTGGCTCTCACACAGCAGGACTTTTTGGTCACAGGCTCAAATCCAGCCACGTGACTGACAGTAGGCTGAGTTTTGGAAGGTGTTAGGGAAGGGTTTCTGCCCCGTCTCTGGAAGAATTCTCACCGAGAATCTCCCGTGCAGAAGCCGAGGAGTGGGTCATGTCTGTGCAGTGCAGGTATTGGCAAGACCACTCCCGAGCTGACGTCTTCAGCATCCCGGTTCAAGCAGACCTGTGTGTCTCTGGCTGTTGACCTGCCCTCTCTCTGCTGTGAGACGCAGGCGGGGAACTGAAGATGGGCCAGAGAGAAATGCCTTCCCCCGTGTTCTGACCCCGCCGAAGGAAGGGGCATTGTGCCCCGTTACCTGTCTTCAGAGCTCTTCAGTCGCTCTCTGGCAGCAGCTTGCGGGAGCCATGGTAGAGGGGATAAGAATTCTCTGCAGAATTTCAGATAAGCTTCTGACGGAGCGGCCAAATTCTGCAGTCGCTGTCTTTACAAGGCGATGGAAGCATAGTTTTGCTAGGTAAGTCTAGGCCCGCAGCCTGATGAGTGACTCCTTTCCCTTTGCCTTCTCTAGCATTCAATGATTTACTTCTTCCACCACTACGAGCTGCCGGCTATTCTCCAGCAGATCAGGATCCAGGAGATGCTGCTGCAGAACCAGCAGGTGGGCCAAGGGACGCAGACGACGCTCCAAGACAACCTCAACAACAACACTACCGCTGCCCCTGTCGAGGTGGGGAGCCGTCGGCCCCACCTGGCCGCTGGCCCTTCCGCGGAGAGCGGCGGCCCGGCGGCGCTGATCCCCAGCGAGGCCTCCAGCGTCATCGCCGCTGCCACGGCGGCGTCGGTCGGGAGCGACCTGAACTGGGTCGCCGAGACAGCCGCCATCGTCACGGAAGCCTCGTTTCTCTCCGACCTGAGCTCTACCCTGCTGGAGCCGAACGTGGTGCACGAAGCCGTGGCCAACGGGAGCCCTCAGGACGCCGCCGCCTCCGGCCTGGTCGCCCGCATCAGGGTCAGCAGCGACCGCCCGGAGACTGCTGTGGGCTCCATCACCATCGAAGTCACTTCGACGGCTGTGGTTGCTGCTGCCGACGCGCCCCCCCCTGCCGAGCCGGCACCGCCTGCGCCCCCCGGCCTGGCGCGGGAGGACGGGGCCTCAGTCCCCAGCCCTTCCCCTCCTGAGCAGACTGAGGCCGCGCGAGGCTCAGCCAGCCGAGCAAAACCTGGCGGCAAGAACTGCGCTGCGGACAGCGGCGTGGCAGAGACCCCCCCCGCCTCTGGGCAGAACACTGACCAGGACAAACGCTCGGGCCGTGCTCTGGGGGACCGGGGGGACAGCAGCCCTTGCCCAGCACCAGCGGATAGTACAGCTAGCTCCGGGCCGTGCTCGGAGCCGGACTCGAGGAGCCTGTCTTGAGTCCCTGTTACCGTCCTTCTGGACTGCCGGGAAGGCGCCTGGATTTCGTTTGTTACTATTTCTCACTTCACCATCATCCTTAACCCATGAATTCCTCTTAGTGGAGGCAGAGCAGCTGGGACAGAGAAAAGGTGCTGCGGTGAACTCCCCTGGGAACAGCGTGCCCGTGTACGAGGAGAGGCCGGCGCGCGTCGGACTGCTCGGTGCCGGCTGCTCCCTGCAGGGAGGGCGCGAGGCGCGATGGCTCCCGGGGCCTCGTGCTGCCCCTGGGGCTGCGGGCGAGCCGCCTGCCCGTGTCCTCCCTGCCACCAGCTCGGTGTCGCGGCTCTTCCCCGGCTTTGCCCCCTGAGGTTGTGTTTGCAGGCCGGGCGTTGCTTGCAGGCGTGAGCTGGTTTGTGAGGATCCACGTGTGTGTGTGGGGCAGCTCTGGCTGGAACAGCAACCGCGTGTGAGCAGGGAGAGCGTCTTCAGCCATGCTTGGGAGAAAACCGGTAAACTTTCCTTCCCTAGGGGAAAAGAAGCGCAATGCCTTCCCCTGCCACCACAGCTGCTCCCCCCAGAGCAAAGCTGGGCAGTAACCAAAGCAGAAGCTGCGTTTTAGCCCTGTTTTTGTTTTCGTTTTCCCTTGAATTTCCCTTGGTCAGTGGGTTTTTGGGGTAGGAGCTGCCCTGTGCAGGTCCGAGCATCCACCCCAGGCTGTGCTTGGACGCAGTGGAGAAAGCAGCCCTGGAGAAACGCTCTGCCTTCTGCTGGCCATCGCTGCGAGGCTTCCCTCCTTCGGCCCCTCTTAAATGCATGTGGCCAGCACAACGCGGGAGCTCCTGCCCCGGCAATTAGTCGTTAATAGTAGTTAATATCCTCTGGGAACTGAGCTGTGGCTTCCGTGTCTGCAGCGGTGGGGAGGAGGAAGGGCAGCAGCTCTGTTCCGTGCAGCTCTGCTTCTGGCTCCTGCGGCTGCAGGTGCTGTAGTTTGTTCTTCAGTGCCTTGTCCCTGCGCGGTGAGGGGCTTTTCGCTGGCTGGACTGTTGGTGCATGAGAAGGTTTAGCAACGAACCAAAACACTAAAGCTAAGAAATTTCAACTGATTTTTTTTCCCTCGTTCCCCTGGCAGCAGAGGTGAAGCTCGGCGCCGTGCCCGAGCCCTGTGCAGCACCACTGGCTGCCTGGTCCGGCCCCTGCCCCCAGGTGGGTGACGGGAAGGTGGCTTTGTGCTCGTGGGCAGGGCAGAGCTCGTGCAAAAGGGGGGTGATGCCGGAGAGCCTCACATCTGGGGGCTGCGAGGGGAGAGAAGCTGTGAGGGGCACCGGGGCTGCTGCGGAGCATCCCTGGGGCTCGGCCGGGCCTCCCCACCGAGCAGTCAGCGCCTGTCCCCCTCCTGCCTGCCCTCGCTGGCTTCCACCAGTTTCCACGTCAGCACCGTGAGGGCTCCCAGCCCCTGCTGTATCTCCCACCCAGGTTCCCCTCCCCGTTTTTGTTTTCCCGTTGTCTCAAGGAGCCCTGGGTGTTGCTCTGGGGAAGGGGGAGCCCAGTGGTGACCAGGGCCGGGGCTCCACCGCACGGCCCTGCAAGAGCAAGGAGAAATCCATTGGCTTTCAAGAGGGGTGGGGGGGGAGGGAGAGGGAGGGAAGCAAACCAAATCATTTGACGAATGAAGAGTAGAGTTCATTCTATTTAATTAATGTACAAAATGTGTTTGTATATAATAATAAATATTATATCTAACAGCTGCTGTGGTGCCGCCCTGCTGTCCTGCTAGCACTGTGCTGGGGTCCTGCTGGAAGGGGACGTGTGAGCCGCTGGGGTCCTGGCCGTGGGCTCAGCCCCTGCAGGACTGGGGGGGGTTCTGCTTGCCCCCCAGGGCTGAGCCTGAGCCCCTGCCCCCGAATTCACCAGCGGTGGGCAGTGCTTGTGCGAGGGGGAAGGCTGCAGGGAAGGAAGCTGTGCCCGTGCCACCCCCATCCTTCCCCAGCCCCCTCGTCCCTCGCGTTGGGGCCGTTTTATCTCCTCTGCTGCCTCGGAGGGAGGGGAGCGGGCTGAGGAAGGGGCCAGCACCACGCCACCCTCCCTGCCTGGGGCCTGCTGCTGGCTCTGGGGCTCAGCCTGGCTTCGGCTCCCTCCTGCTGCCCTGGGGCCGCTCCGTGCTCCTGCTGGGGGCTCTCCTGCAGCCCTAGGCGCTGCTCTCCTGCGGCGGTGCCTGCCTGTGGAGCAAGGAGAGCTGTCAGCCTCCCCTGAGCCCCTTCGGGATGCCGCAGGGAGGGGAAAGCCAGGCTTTGTGTCTTCGTCTCTATTTACAGTTTACAAAGTGCTTGTGAAGACCGACAAGCAGCTGCCCGGCCCTTCAGCTTGCTCATGCAGGGGTCTCTCACCACATCTTAACCCGCTGCCTTCCCCCACATTAAAGCTCCCCTACGGCTTAGGCTGCTGGCTCGGGGGTACAACCCTGCTCCTCAAAGAGGGGAGGAGAGGCACGAACTCCCCAGGCTCCAGTGCTGGGGACGGGCGGCAGGCTGGGGCCCTCCCTCCCCTGGTCCTTGCTCTCCAAGGGGCGCAGCACGGCATGGGACCCTCCCCAGCCATGCGCGGAGGAGCCAAGCCCGGGGTGCAGAGCACTCGAAGCCCCAGCTCTGTTTTTTGGGGTGCCACAGGAGCTCACCTGTCCTCCCGGGGCCTCTCCGAGGCCGTTGCCCGGCTGCTCCTGGCCGTGCCCACGGCGGCCACCAGCTCGCTCTTCCTCACCAGGGCTGCGCGCAGCTGCTCCCGCATCGCCTCGATCTTCTCCTCCAGCTCCCGCAGCTCGGCCCCAGCGCCCTGCAGCGGCCCGTTCCCCCGGGGCCCCGGCGTCCCCTCGTCCTCGGGGGTGGCCGCGTCCAGCTGGAAGCGCACCCGGCGCCCCTCCTGCCGCAGCCTGGGCCAGGGCTGAGCCCCAGGGCTCTGCCGGGGGTCGCACCTCGGGGAGGAGAAGGGTCGAGGTGGGGGCTGGAGGGTGCCCGTGGGGAGGATAAGAGCAGGGCAGGGCAGCTTACCTCTCCGCCAAGCTCAGCTTCTGGCCTTTCTGCTCCTCCACGCCGGTGTTCAGAGCCCGGTGGATTTTCTGTGGGGAACAAGGGAGGAGTGAGGGTCCCGGGGAGATGGAACCGGGCTGGGGGAAGGCAGAGGGAGGAAGGGCAGCGGCGGGGCCGTGCTCCTCCTCGGCCGCCCCACCTGGCTGGTGTGCAGCCAGTAGTTGAACTTCTTCTTCCTCTTGATGCGGGGCAGGACGAGGCGGTAGAAGACGTGCTCACCCAGCGAGGTGAGCAGGGAGCCGCTGAGCCCGATGCAGAGCAGCACGAAGAGCCCCGAGAAGTGGTAGATGCCCATCTGCAGGGTCTGCGAGGAGAGGGGGGGGTATTAGTAGGGGGCTGGGGGGTCACCTGCAGAGCCCCCGCGCCGGGGCCCGGCCGCCCGCACCTCGGTGACGGCGAAGACGCGCTTGCCGCAGGGCACCATCTTGTACCACTTGTCGTGCAGGAGGTCGATGAAGCCGGCCGACTTGTAGCGGCTGATGAACTCCGAGAGGTTGGAGGTCAGCGGCGAGTTCTGCGGGAGGCCGATGCCGTAGCCTGGCCCCCGGGGTGGGGGAAGAGAGCAGCAATGCTGGGACCAGGGCGGGCAATGCACAGCCCCCACCACTGAGGGTCCCCCCCCCAGTGCCATGTGGCCAAAGCCCCCGCAACAGCCCCGGTGTGCCCCCCGTTCCCCCACCTTCGATGGCGAAGGGCTTGCCCACGGTGAGCAGTTTGCAGTCGGAGTCGATGGAGACCTCGTAGTCCAGCAGGGACTTGTCCATGATGAAGGCGTTGAGCTTGGGGGGCTCCGTCCTGCGCCAATGCGGGGCGGGGGGCTCAGGGACGGGGCTGCCCCCCCAGCGCGACACCCTCAGGGGGCGTGTGGGGGAGGGGGTAACCGGAGGGCCCCCCAGTGCCCCCCCCGACCCTCACTTGAGCATGGTGACGCCGGAGGGGGTGGTGGGGACGTTGTAGCGCCGCATGTACTCGTGCATCTCGGGGAAGCTCTTCTTGATGTACTCCTCGGCGCTGCTCTCCCACACCGTGCCGAAGCGGAAGCCCTGCGAGGGGTGGTGCAGCTGGAAGGAGGCACCGCAGCATCAGTACCCCCAGCCCGGGGGGAACACAGCCCCCTCCCTTCCCCGAGCGCAGCCCCAAGCCCACCCAGCCCCAGCACTCTCCCACCTTGGGGTCGTGGATGCCCGAGAGCTCCTCGAAGGTCTTCTCCCCCACCATGACGGCCGCCAGGTTGGCCGTGTAGCTGGAGAGCACCAGGAGGCAGAAGATGGCCCAGAGGTTCATGAGGAAGCGGCCGGTGCAGCACTTGGGCGTCTTGCTGGAGACGGTGCGCCCAAAGAGGATGGCGTAGCAGAGGTTGAGGGCTGAGGAGTAGGAGAAGATCTTCATGCGGTTGCGGCCGTGGGGGGTCATGCCGTAGGGGCTCTTCCACTCGTAAAGGGTGAGGAAGAGTGCGGTCATGTGCAGGGCCACGAAGATGCCCACCCACATGGTCCAGTGCAAGGGCCACATGAAGGCCCCGATAGGCGACGCTGTGTCCTTGGTCCTCACCAGGATGCCCAGGCTGGTGGAGAAGAAGGGGCTGGTGAAGTCGATGACTTTGCTCCGCGCCGAGTTGATGCTGAAGGAGGTGACGGCCATGTGGGCCGTGCCGCTGAGCAGGTCCCCCACCAGTCCCGTCCAGCGCCCGTTCTTCCAGGCCCCGTATTTCCCATCGCCCACGATGTAGAGCTCGAAGTCGAAGGGCACGTCCTCGGCCAGCTTCTCCAGCAGGTCGATGCAGTACCCGTAGCAGCACTTCTTGTACTCCCGCGGCACCGAGCCGTTCCCAGAGCCGAGCTCCTCAAAGAGGGCGTCCAGCACGGCCGAGTCGTTGGTGCCGGGGTCCAGGCAGAGCTGTCCGGCCGGGCAGCTCCCGTCCTCGTCCACCTCCCGCGTGAAGACGAAGGGGTGCTCCACCAGCGTCACCACCCGCAGCTTCGCGCGGGCGCCGCCAGCCCCCTCGGCCAGGTTCTTGCGCTGGAGGTGGCTCTGCCAGGCGCCCTCCTCCAGCTCCAGCTTGCCGTGCCGCCAGGCGCCCATCGTCACCCACGTCGGCTGCCCCAGCGAGTCCCGCAGCAGGCTCCAGACGCGGTACTGGTGCTCCGTGTGCACCCACGTCCCGTTCTGCACCCGCACGTGTCCCGTCCGGCCGTGGAAGGACGTGTTGGACATGAACCTGGGGGGGTACACGGGGGTTACGGCTCGGGCATGGTGGGGTCCTGCTCTGGGGAGGGGAGGCGAGGGACGGGGTTTGTGGCTGGGAGCGTGAGGTGCCCAGCTCGGCACAGAGGAGGAGCAGGATCTGGCCCTGCTGCCTCTGCCCTGCAGCTCGCTGTGCTAGCAGGGCCAAGCGCTATTAATATTTATACAGCACCAGAGCGCGGGCAGCGTGAGGGAGATCTGAAGTGACGCAGCCCCCTCGTGCAGCCGCACAGAGCCTGTCCCGGGGGGGGCCATGCACTGAGCCCCACAGCACTGGCTGTGGCCAGGTCATCCCCCGCCATGCCCCAAAACCACCACGGAGGAGCAGGAAGGGGGCAAGGCCCCCCCGGCAGCACCGTCCTTACCTGGAGAGGAATTGCCCCGAGGACTCGGCGCCCTCCCTGATCCTGTTGTTGCAGTTCACCGCGGTGGGGACGAGCGCGAGGTCGGGGCGGACGGCGGCAGCGCTGGCGATGGCTCGGGACACCAGCTCCACCGCGTCCTGCACGAACGGCTCCAGGGGGGGCCGGCCCACCTCCCCGAAGGCCAGCAGCCCCAGGGGCAGCCCCTCGGTCTGCAGCTCGCCGGCGCGGAGCAGGGAGCCCAGAATCCAGTGAAAGTCCTGCAGCAGCAGCCCCGACTGTTCCACCACCCTGAAGAGCAGCCGGGCGCGCCGCAGGTCGCAGCCCAGCACCAGCACGGGGCTGGAGAGAGCCTTGAGGCGCTCCCCGCGCTGCCGGAGGTAGCGGGAGGCCCTGGGCTCATCCAGGTAGCCGAGGTCGAGCACGGCGCGGAGGAGGAGCTGCGTGCGGCGGGCCCAGAGGTCGAGGAAGCCGGAGACGTCCCAGGGGTGGCAGAGCACCAGGCTGGTCTCGTGCCAGTCATTGGCCTGCAGGATGCTCGCCAGCACCTCCACCAGCGTCTCCAGCGAGCTCTGCCGGTCCATGTGGAAGTGGAAGGGGCTCTGCCGGCACACAAAGGTGGTGGCTGTCCCCAGCCCTGCTGCTGCCCCTGGGGACAGCCCAGGGCAGCGCCAGCCCTCGGCTCAGCACCATGCCTCCCACCCTGGGACCACCCCGCTCCCAACCCTGCTCTCTCCCGGCAGCACGCGGCCGGCCCCAGCCCCAAGCCGGCGCTGCAAGGACGCAGCAGGCGTGGAGGGCGGCGCAGCCTGCGCGTGTCCCCGTGGGAGGCTGGGGGACAGGCTGCCGCCGTGCTCCTGCTGCCTGCCAAGAAACGGAGTCACCTTCCTGGTGTCTGAGCGGAGGCCGGCGGCCGAGCCCAGCACGGGCGAAGGAGCCCAAATGCCCCAGAGGGTGCAAAGGGGTCGGGCAACACAGCCCCAGTGGTGAGGATCTGTCCCCAGAGGGGGCTGGCCGAGGGAAGGGAGAGGGACAAATCCAGCCCCAGCACCGCGGGGCTGGGGACAGGTCTGCTGGCAATTTTTAGGCTGTGAATCACGGCACGGGTGAGTGTGGCCATTGCGCCTGGGCCAGTGGGGCTGAACCGGGTGGCACGGGAGACTCCAGGCACGTCCCCAGGGCCCTTCTGGGGCTGGGGCAGGGTTGGGACAGGGGATGGGGGAGCACGGGGCTGCCCGGGGAGCTGCCTCGAAGTGGGAACTGGGATTGGGTTGGGATGGAGCCAAGGATGGAGGTGGAAGAGAGCCAGGACAGGGACTGGAACAGAGGCAGGATGGAGCCAGAATGGTGCCCAGGAGGGGACTGGGATGATGCTGGGATGGGGCCAGGCTTGAGCCAGGATGGAGCCTAGACACGGAGTGAACCAGAAGCAGGATGATGATGGAATGGGGAGCAGGATGAAGCTGGGATAGAGCCCCCGCCCCTGGGATGGGGACGAGATGGGAGCCGGATGGGGGCAGAGATCGGGGCCGGGTTGCAGCAGGGATAGGGGCAGAGATTGGAGTCGGGATACAGCGAGGACGGGGGGGCAGAACCGCGACGGGGGCAGGACAGGAGCCGGGCCCGGAGAGCTGGGCCGGGGCCGGGGCGCGGAGCCGGGGGTCCCGCCCGGGGGTCCCGCCGCCCGCAGCGGTGCCGGCGAGGCGCTTACCTGCGGGAGGAAGGGCAGCGGGCCGCGGGTGTCGAGGACGCTGACGAACGGGACCCGCAGGGCGGCGGCGAGGAAGTCGAGCTGGAGCAGCTC
>CM021792.1:440208-477221 GCA_011076525.1 Nettapus auritus | reverse complement strand
CCCCCGCCGCCATGCTAGTGACAATACAAAAGGCCGAGTCCCCAGAACACCGTGGAAAACAAAGTAGCTGGATCAAAATATATATAAACTGTCACCTTACCGAGATCGGGAATAGCACCGTGCTCACCCCGCCCCTCCCCAGCGCCAGCCCCGTGCCCCACCACGAACAGCCAAGCCCGCGGACGCCCCCAGACCCCCGCCCGTGGGCCGGGCCGGGCGCATGGGGGTGCAGGAGCTGCGCAGCCCCCGCTTCGTGGGAGCAGAACCAAGCCCCGAGCCCCCAGCAGGGGCCCGGCTGCGGCGGGTCTGGCGGTACCGAGCAGCATCTCCCAGGGCAGGCGGGGCGGAAGGGGTCTCAGCAATCCAACCTCCAAGCGGTATGAACAGAGAGAAAACGCTTTTCTGTCTGCACCGCAGGGTCGAGCAACGAAAGGGAACAAAAAGGCCGGGGGAAGAGACGGGAGAAGGGCAGGAGCTGCTTTCCGAAGGCCGCCCTGCCGCCGGGACGCTCTGCCGGCCGCTCCGTGGGCCGCCCCGCTCCAGCCCACGCCGCCTCTCGCAGCACCGAGCAGCGCCTCGGGGTGGAAACGGTCCCTGTGGTGTCCCGCATGCAGCCGGCCTGCGAGCACACGCGGCGGCCCCGCAGCCCCGTGCCCATCTCAGTCGTGTAGTCAAAGGGAGGCCAGACCCAGCAGGCAAACGCTCCCGCGCGTTCCGCCACGCAGGCGAGGCGGCGAGCCACGCGTGTTTGCGTGTCTGCGTGCGCACGTGCCCGCGGGCTGGCCGGGTCTTCCCCAGGGAGAGGCAGAGGGGTGTGAGGGCCGGGGGTCGCCTCTTCATTTGGCTGGTTTGGTGATGATGCGAGCGGAGAAGTCGAAGAGGTTCTTGTTGATTTTCCGGAGGGTGCTCACCTCCTCTTCCAGCTCGCTCACCTGGATCGTCAGATGCTCCTGGTCTCCCACCAGGTTCTGCGACGGAAAAATGCGACAGAAGAGCTTTAGGCAGCCGGCCCTCGGCTCTGGCTGTGGAGGCTGGTGCTCCCCTGAGATGAAAGGGTCCCAGAACCATTCCATCCCCTCCCTTCTTCGTTTCCTATTCAAAATCTGCAGCCCCTCCCGCACCACGAGCAGGCTCTGGGATTTGTCCCCCCCATCCCCAGCCTGGCACCCTGAGGACCGGTTCTGCTCAAAAGAGGACGCCCAAAGGGACCTCTACCGGCAGGAAGCGCCTCCCCCATCCCCGAGGAACTCTCACCTTTTCCCTCGTCGAGCACATCTGGGAGTACATCTTCTCGCCCTTCTCCAGGTAGCTCTCCCCAGAGTCCTGCAAGGGCCGGACAGGTCGGGTTGATGCAGAGGACCCCTCCCAACAGCCCCCGTGCTGGGTACCCCCCGCAGGAGCAGGCAAAGCCCCCCCGGCCCCCAGCCCCAGCCTCATGGGGCAAAGCAGCGCCTGCAGCAGGGCACGGCCAATGCCCCTCACCGCGGCACCTGCGGAGCCTCTTTAGGACGGGAGCCTCGTGCCCAGCGCTGGGCAGGGGTCCCCAGAAGAGCCCCCGTGAGGGTGCCCAGTGCAGGGGGCCGCCGAGCTCCTCTCCCGGCAGCCCCGTGCCAGGTGGTGAGAGCCCGGAGGGGAAACGCGCGGACAGGGCGCGCTTCGCCTTGGCAGCACGAGGCTCTGGGCTCGCCGCAGGGGCAGCACCTCGCCCAGCAGCGTGCGGGAGCAGGGAGCCTGTCTGGCATGGCTGATGCTTCCAGCAGCTCCGTCCCCTCTGCCGGGCAGCGGGCAAACAGCTCGTCCTGGAAGGGCTGACACCGCCTCTGCGCGGAGCCCAGCCCAGGAGGTAGAGCAGTGCGAGCCCACGGCACGGCACCGGGCTGAGGACAAATGACTGCACCAGCCAGGACCGCAAGGGGAGTGCACGGAGGGAGAACGGATTTCACTGCACTGGAGAGCGGAGTTTAGGGAGGGGGGAATGGCCTCTGGCAAAGACAAAATGAGAAGAGATGCTGCTGGGTGGGGGATCTCGGCGGGCAGGACTCCGGGCGCAGCAGAGCTCGAGCAGCCCCCAGCCCCTCCACGTCCCCGCCGGGACTGTGGTTCCCAGGGGACGCAGCCAGGACCCTGCAGCACCCCGAGGGCTCGGTCCCAGGACAGTTCTCCCACAGCCGAGAGCGGGGGCAGCGCCTGCGTGGGCCCTGCCAGGCAGAGGGACCCGAGGCTCCCACCACGAGCCTGCTTGTTGGGCAGTCCCAGGCTTTAGGAACAGCACCGGGGGAAGCTCAGCAGCACGGGGAAGGCAAGAGAGGATCAGATGTGCACAGGAGGCAGGAAAAGGAGCGGCCTTGTGCAGGGAAGGGCCCTCGTCTTCCCGGGAGCCGGGCATGCTGCTGCTCCGGCCAGCACGGCTCGGTCAGCCCAGCGTCTCTGTCCCCTGCCTCAGCCTAAGCCATGAGCTACCTGTCCTGCTGGCCCTGAACCCACCGTGGGGGTTTGGACCCTCACCGTCCGCTGTACGTTACTCTGTCAGCAAGAAGTGCACCGGGTCCTCACCCCGAGGGGGCCGGAGGAGAAATTCTGCGCCCTCCGGCCCCGCCAGCTGCCCCTTCCCCCCGGCAGCGGCTCGCCCCCGGTACCTGCTGGTGGAGCCCGAGGCGCAGCGTCACTCCCTCGCTTCCCTGCTCGTCGTTGCTTTCGGTGCCGTAGAGGTGCTTGCTGAATTTGGGAAGAGGCACGCTGGGTTTCCCGTCCGGGTTGAACATGTTGGCCGGGGCCAGCACGATGAAGGCGTTTGTAACCGGACCTGGGGCGGCACAGAGGGGGGAGGTCGGGTCACATTTCTCTCTCCGGCAGCTTTGCCTCCCGCGTGGCTCCTCGGGCGGCCCCGAGAACAAATGCAGCCCGAGGAGCTGCGGCTGCCCAGGACTCCCGTGCTCACCCCCGGCACCCCGAGACGCCCCCCGGGCACCTCCCAGCCGCAGACCCCGCTCCGTGCCCCCGGCTCGCAGCGCTCCGTTCGTCCTCTGCGGAGCGAGCCATCCATCAGCGGCTGGCTCGCAGCTGTCTGCCGGTAACCATCTATCACACACACTCGTTTGGCAGAGTTAATGAGTGCTTTAATTACTACATCTACCCGCACAGGCTGCTGCTTTCTGTCAGCAGCCCCCTCCGCCCCCCGCTGCAGGCTCGCACTTGCCAGCGGACTCCCACCGCAGCGCTGCCGGGCGCGGGACCCTCCGAGACCACCAAGGCTCCCCGGCGGCACCCCCGCAGCCCAGGGGCTCGCGTGCGAACAGAGCAGCTCAGGCGCTGCTCATAAATCCCCGGCCATCCGTCTTCCCCCCGCTGAACTCGACAGCACAAAGGGAAAGGTTACAAGGAGCCGGAGCCACCCGAGCTGCTGCAGAGCGCGGCTCCCGCGCGGAACCGCGGCCAAGGGCGGCGGGGAAAGGTGCGGAGCGGGACGAGGAGGGAGCCGGGGGGGCAGCAGCCACCTGAGGCTTTTGGGCTCTGCAGAGACGGACAAAAGCACCTCTGGCAGAGGGAGAGGCTCCCTCAACACCAGCACCAGCCCGAGCGGAGGCTGCTCCCAACCCTCGGTGGCTGAGGCTGGCACACCACAGGCCGTGCCGAGCACGCTGCGTGCAGAGGCTGCTCTGCCAGGAGGCGCAGGCCGGCCCCTGAGGCTGCTCCCTGCCAGCACTTTGCCGTAACGAACCGTTTGCTTCACTGCTGCTCCCTCCCTAACGAAGTTTGCTGCTGCTTATGAAATAGCCACGAGCCAGATGAGCACCTCCAGCCCACCAGCGGGGCAGGGGAGCCATTCGGAAGGGAGGGACAAGCAGGGCAGAGGGGGCGAGACCTCACCAGGTAGCTCACAAGTCCCCACATCTGGTCCCCCCCGAGGCCCAGGCCTCCGGCAGGGCCAGCCCGGCTCCCTCTGCCTGTGCTCTGCCCCACTCAAGGGCAGGCAAACCTCGAGAAGCCCCTGCGCCGTCCTGCCAGCACGGCACGCTCCTCTCCAGCCCCGAGCCCCGCTCCAGCTCCCCGATCTATTTCCAGCACCGTCATGTGGGGAGGCCACTGGTTTCTCCTTTGCCCGCAGCCTTTGCCCCTGTGAGCAGAGGGACATCGCCACCCCGAGCACGGCAGGCCGGAGGTGGCTGTCACATCAGCTGTGGCTGAAGCCCTCGTCATCTCGCGAAGGGAACACGCCGGGGGGCAGCGGGGCGGCAGCTCGGGACAGACCTTGCCAGGAGGGCAGCGCCACGGCCAGCTGGAAACCAGCGCTGCGGGGAGCCCGCGCGTGGGGCGGCTCCAGAAGAGAGCCTGGGGACGGAGCAGTCCCACGCTGCTCATGCGAGAGGGCTGAGGTGAATCTGCAGCCTGCCAGAACTCGGGGCAGGGCCCCTCCATCCCGTGCTCCCTGCGGCTCAGCTCCCCGGTGCAGGGGGCTCCCTGGGAGAGACACCTCCGGAGCCACGCGTGGATGAAGCACCCGGGTGGCAGCGGGGTGGAACTGGTGCCAGGGCTGCTGGGGAAGCCAAATCCCTGCCCACGGGGAGAAGCCAGCCTGCAGAGGTTGCAAAAAGCACCCTCACCTCACGGCCCTGGCACCTGGAGGCTTGTGTCCCTCTGTGCTCTTCTGGAGCCTCGAGGGTTTTAACGCCTGGCTCGCCGTGAAAGCTTGGCCACCTCTCCTGCGATGACTCACGCAGCTCAGGCTTTGCCTGTTTTCGCTCTTCTAGTGCTAGTGGAGCAGGGCTGGATGGATGCTGCAGCAAACCCCCCGCAGGAACGGTCCTTGGCAGCAAAAGGCAGGCAGCAACGGGTCTGCAGGCAGCCTGGGTCTCGGTGCCTGCCCACCTCTGTCCAGAGAGTAAACCCGTACTTCTGCTCCGTGAGCCTCATGAGCTCAGGGCTGCCTGCTGCTGGGGGCATGGGGACGGTTCCTGCCCCTTCCTCAGCCTCCTCAGAGGCTAGGGTGCATTTGGGGGAACGGCTCCCTTTGGAAAACAAGGCAGAAGGCCCTGGACTTCCTCAGCGACAGGGCAAAATCTCTGACTCAGTCTCTGACAGAGCACAAGAGGGTTGTTAACAGACGTGGGCAAGGTCAAAGCGCTGCTCCAGACAGCTAAGGCATCCCTTTAATGCCTCTACCCTTCCTGAAAGTGTGAAGCAAGGACCAAAAAACGCCTGAATTGCGCACGGCAGCGTCAGCAAAAGCGAGACAGCAGCAGCCTTTAACAGCCGAGGAGGAAAGGGCTGTGGCGATAAGGGCATGCCTACCTTTGTGATTCATCGTCTTCAGGCACTGCTTGCTTTGGATGTCCCACAGCCGCACCGTTTCGTCGTGTGAGCCGGAGAGCAGCAGGCTGCCGTCCGTGGAGACGGACAGACACGTCACCTGGTTCCTGGAACGGGGAAGGGAAGGCGACGTTTAACCTCAGGACGACCCAAGGTCTGCCAGGAAGCGGCGAGGTGGGCAGGCAGGGGCAGTGAAGCATTCGGCAGGTATGTCTGGTATCTCACCTGTGTCCTTTGAAGATCTTCCCGTTCTCCCGCTCCGTCTGGAAGGTCCGGTCTCTCTGGACTGGCTGCAGAAATGGAAGAAGGAAGGAGGGCGAGAGGGGTTTCAGTTCGGGAAGACCGAAGGCCGCAGGTGCAGGGCAGGGCGGCGCGGGGAAGCCAGGCCCTCCCGTCCCGGCAGGTCACAGCAGGGAGGCAGCAGAGGCTCAGGGTGCTGTGCCCAGGCTGGGCGCGCCCCGAGCACTCACCCAGGCACAGAGGTCAACCTGGAAGATGGAGCCGTCCATGCCCCCACAGAACATGTGGTACTCGGAGAGGTCCAGGGTCACGGCCATGATCCCCACGTCGAACAGCACGGACAGCAGCAGCTCCCCAGATGAGACCTCCCAGAGCTGGAGTCAGCACAGGAGAATTAAGGGCTTACACGTCCACTGCAGGACTGGAAGAACACCCTGCTGCGTATCAGCACCCACGTGCCCAACGGAGAGCTGGCAGCACGTACCAGAACCCCCTCCTTGCTGCGATGGGGAAACTGAGGCACAAGCTGGCCTGCCCTGGGTCGCCCAAAGCAGCCTCGTTGCGACCAGGAGGCAGCCCCGCTCCTCGGCAGCCCCTGACCTGCCTGTGCCCGTCTCACCCCGTCTCATTCCCCAGGGCAGAACCTTCCTGCAAGGCAGGAGCAGACGCAGCCCCAGCTCCGGTGCCTGCTGAGCCCAGAGGAGCCAGCTCCGCGCTCTGCGTCCCTCCGGACTGACGGGACACCGGGAAGGGAAATGAGGGACGAGCCCAACGCCCCCCGGGGACGAGAGGGACTGCAAAGCACGAGGGGAGACAGTCGGAGGGCAGCTGCAGGGAAACCGCTGGCGTTTGGAGAGGCAAAGCCCATTAGGTCTGGCAGCTCTGAGTCATCGCAGAGACGGCCAAGAAACCGAGCTGCTGCAACCCGCACGGACGGCTCTGCTGCAGCCCAGCAGCAAGCAGGCTTTAACCCTCCGGGACGCTCGTTTGGGTCGACCGAGCCGAGCCTCACCTTTGCTGTCTGGTCGAGCGATGCTGTGGCAGCTCGTGCCAAGGGCCCTCCAAAGCCGCAGCACATGTCCGTGATAGGGAGGCTGTGTCGGGACCACACGTGGCGAGGGTCTGGGATCTGGGAGGGCTCTGCCTGCAGCACGCTGCAGGAGGGAGAACCAAGAGGAGACTCGGTACAGCCGAGCAGCAAGAGCCAGGCTGGGACGCCAAGGCACAGTGGCTGTGAGGGAGAGCTGAACAAGGCTCTGCTGCCTCGGGGACGGCTCTGTGGCTGCAGAGAACCAAGCCGAGTGCAGAAGCCGCCAGCAGCCACAGCACGAGAAGGGCCACTACGGACGTTCCCCATCCCACGGGGCAGAGCCCTCAGCTGCCGTTACCTGGGGGAGGGCACAATCCTCCCTGCGCCAAAAGGGAAGAGGATGGAGACGCTGCAGCTTGGGAATCTTGGGTGGGACACCAGGAAAAATCTGCCTGGCGCTGAGGACGACAGCGCTGGAACTACTTGCATAAGGAGGGCACGGCCCTGTCACCACCAGCAGGGTTTAAAACCAGCTTAGAGAGGCAGCCTTAAGCAGAGCTGATTCTGCCTCCTGGAAGCGGTGGTGACCTCGTGGTCTGCATTCCTCGCCCGGGTGCTCTCTGTCCCCAGCACGAGCGGGCCAAGATGCCCTCGCGTGGCACCGTTACCTGTACAGGTTCCACACCAGAGCCAGGCAGTCCTTAGCCCCTGAGAGAAAGTGGCTGCTGTCATCAGTGAAGCAGAGGCATGTGAGGTCCTGGTAGTGCCGGTTCAGGATGGCTAGGAGGTTCCCGTTGGAGACCTAGGGCGGAGGAAAGGGCTCAGAAAGGAGCACTGGGGTGCGCCAGGGGAACTCCGCTCCCTGCCCTCAGCACCAAGCCCATCCCCAGGCAAATCCAGCAAGAGGCAGTCTGAGAGGCTCCTGCCCACAGGAGCTCCAGAACCCGGTGACAGCAGCGCAGCTTCCCTGGTCAAGACACCAGCACTCGGTAAACTTTTCCTGTTCGTTGTTAGTACCACTCTGACGGCTTCCTCCAGCCTCCCGCAGCAGCTCGTTACTCCGCTCGCAGGCAGGAGATGGCTGCGGTGGTTACCAACCTGCCGCGTGCCGCCCCAGGGGCTGCGTGGTCTCAGGCCAAGGAGGGCTCCGGGGTGGAAAACGCCTTGCTAAACCCGGAGCTCTTCTTGGTGAAAGGCAACGCTGCAGAAAGGGAGGGAACTAAGGAGGCAGCGAGGGAGCTCCGCACAAAAGAACAGAACCGACTCCCTCTCATTGTCTGAATTACACCTAAAAATAAAAGCAAGCTGCGGTTCAACAGAGAACAAGTGGTTTCGCAGAGCAGGCGAATAACCAGGGCTCCTGGAACCCGTTCCCAGCTCCGTGCGGCCTCTCCAACGCTCCCGATGGCTCTGCCGTAAGGACAGCGCCGTCACCGCTCCTGCCAGACGCCTGGAAGCGCCTGGAGGCCAGGCTGGCTGGAGAGAGCAGAAGGGAGGCGTTTTGCAGATGAAGCAGAGCAGAGAGCAGCTCAGAGCACCGTGAGCAAGCAACTCCCACTCGCTGCAGTCTCAGCCCCAGCGCTCCTTGTGAGGGCTTTTGTTTTTTTTCTGCAGCGCTGCCACAGGCACGTTATTAAGAGCAAAACCCGATGAATTAAGATAGAGCCACCCACATAATAAGGCTCAGAAACATCCCCCAAGATGGAGAGCTTTACAGGTTAGATATCTTGGTCTTTAATCCTGTGGCTAAGAACAGGCTGTGTTCTTTTATTTACTCGGCGAAGTGCTCAGAACGCAGCGTAATCCCCACGTAAACACCACCACTAATTAAAAACAGGGTGACGAGCAGAGCACGGCAGCCTTTGCAGGCATCGAGATCACAAGCCACACAAAAACACCAGGCTAAAACGTGGGAAGAGCGCTAAACGAAGCCAAAGTCTTGGTTTCTGCACCGGGGAAGCACCATCTGAGCCTTGAATACAAAACCAAGCGTCTGCAGCGGCTCGGAAGGAAAAAGACGCAGCCCTCAGCCGGCCCCTCGCAGCACCACTGCTCCGCGGTGCCGCCAGAAGGCCCTGGGCAGCCGGCCCCAGCGCCTCGTGCCAGCACACAGCACGGATCCCTCACGGCTCCGGGGACGACGTTAACATCCACGACCCAGAGCAGCTTCCACTCCACCACGCTGCACGGGTAACACGGATTTACTAACAGCCGACGGGACGGGGGCACTCATTAACTACACAGGATGCAAATCTCGGCATTCCCCTTTCCTCCAGCCCAGGGGACCCGCACTCACCTAAGGAGGACCTAAACACAAACCTCCTCCTCTCTAGGACTGCTAGGATTTCCTGTCTCCCTAGGGTCCAAATTACTTTAACCTACACGGGGCTCCAAATCGTTTATGGGAGCCTTCAAACTAGCGATTCACCCGTGCACGACTCTGAGGTCAGGGAGAGCAGCGCCAGCAAGCTGCCAGAAGACAGCTGTAAGCCCAAAGTCACAGGGCAAACCTGAAGATCCCAGCCCAGCAGAAAGGCGACAAATTGCTGCGCCCAAACGCCCTCTGCGTGGCAGAGCGGGGCCTGGTCCAGCGCCTGCTTCTGCCTCTGCCCAGAGGCACTGGGGAACGCCACCATAAACAGCCACACTGGAGGACTCGTGGACAAAAGGCACCGAAGTCATTAGCCTGTGCTCCTTTCCATCACGAAGCAGTTCCAGATGTGTTCTGCAGAATCACCACGACACCCCCAGCAGCAGCCCAAACCCCCCAGCTCCACAGAGCCAGCGTGCCTTTCGAACCAGCCCAGCCGCCTGGGGCTCTGAAAGGGAGAACCTGGGCAGTTGGATCAGCCCCGGCCAGCACGTGTCGGTGTCCCAGTGCCCCCCGCCACCCCCGGCCAGGCTGTGAGCGCTCCTCACCTCCCACAGGTAGATGCTCTCAGCAACGCCGGCCAGAATGTAGAGCCCGTTGGGAGACGCCGTCAGGCAGGTCACCGGCCCCGGGCAAATGATCTTCTGCTGGAGCTGGTCCTGGGAGCACAAAGATGACAGCAGCCGTTCAGGGAGGGTGGCAAATTGGGGAGGGAAAGAGAAATGAGAGCCTGGCTCAGCCCAGGGCACAGGGCAGCGTCCTCGGCCCCGACACCGGGGTCTGGGGTTCTGTGCAGAGAGGAGCTGAAGAGGAAGACAACGGAGAAGTGCGGTCCCTAGGACTGCACAAATCACCCCGAATTGTTCAGAGTTTTGCTGGTTTCCTCGCACTTGCTTTGTGTTTAATCCCCCAGTGAAAAGGTAAATTGCCCTCCTGCACCCACAGAGCTCCAGCCGCAAGCAGCAGGAGCAGTACCAAAAGGCACAGGGTTTGGATACAGTCGTGCTCCACAGCTGGGGAACCCTGGAGATTCAGGGGAAAACAAGCTAAGACTACAGCACAATAATATTAATGAAAGAGAGAGAGAGAGAGAGAAAAAAAAGTGATCTGAGCTAGCTCTTGGCCTGGGGGAAGCGGAGCTGGCAGGAGCAAAGCCTGAGCTGCAGCAAAGGGGCCATGCGTGCACTGAAGCTCGTGGACTGCTGCTGCTCTCTGCAGCAGAACTGAAGAGAACGACAAGAACGGAGAGGTTACAGCTGGGGGGGCAGGATCGGTGCTGCTCTCCTGCCCTAACTGCAGCGCAGCCGGGACACAGCTGGGAACAGGACCGGGGTGGCTCTGCAGGACCAGGCGAGGTTTGGCAGGTGGGGTTTCAGTCTGTGAATCCTCCACTTTGTGCTGAGAACAGGAGGAGCCGATGGGAGCTTTCAGGAAAAGCAGAAACAGAACCAGCCTGGGGGCTTTCTCTGTGACCCGCCCCCCCACAAGCCCTCCCAGGCCCGGAGGGGACCCTCAGGACACCCGCGGGGTTCAGCGCGGAGTCTCCCCGGTCCCTGTCCGTGGGGATGCGCAGCCCAGGCTGCCCGGCGGCCGTCCTGCTGCCCTCGCAGGGTTCGGGCGGGCTCCTGGCGATGCCCCTGGGGCAGCCCCCCGGCCTCAGAAAGCAAAGCCTTGCGCAGGGAGCAGCGTGGGCAGCGCCGCGGCTCGGGGAGGCGACGTGAGGCTTAACCCCCTGCCAAAAGGCGGCCGGGAGCGGCTCCCACGCACCCTGCTGGGCACAGGGCCCCCCGAAACCAGAACCCCGGGGAACGCAGGGGGCTGCGGGCAGGGCCCGGGGGGGCCAGGGGGGTCTCCAGGGAGGGGGGGAGGGCGGCCTCCGGGCCCGGGGGGCTTCACCCCACAGCCCCCGGGGGGGGCCCCGCGGCCACGGGGGGCTCGAGGCGGGGGGGGCTCGCCCCGGGGCCGGGTCCCCCCGCGGAGGGCAGCCCCCGAGCGCCACCCCGGTACCGGAGGGGGGACCCGCAGGGCTCGGGGGCCGCCCGGAGCCCCCCGCGGAGCTCCCCGCGCCCCGGCGCTACCTTCCTCTGCAGCTCCCAGACGTTGATGTAGCTCTTGCCCAGCTGTGCCCCCAGCAGGTGCTCGCCGCCCAGCAGCGCCAGGCCCCGCGGGCCGCTGTTGCCGCCTCGGTACCCGGGCAGCGCGGAGCCCGAGTGCAGCTCCCACACCGAGCAGTTGCAGAGCGGCCCCGCGGCGTCCGACACCAGCGCCACCTCCATGGGCGCCGCCATCTTCGCGGTCCGCCAGGGCCAGAGAGAGCGCGGCGGGAGCGCAGAGCGCCGCCCTTCCTGCGCGCCGCCCAACCGGCTGCGGCGACGGGGCGGAGGGGGCGGGAGGCGCCGCGGGGAGCTCGCACGCGGCAGGAAGCTCAGCAGGGTCCGGCCCGGTCGGGCTCGGGATGGGAGACCTGTGTGTGGATCGGGGCCCTTGGGGCTCCCGGGGGTGCTGTGGGTGTCCCGTGGCTGTGTGGGCTCCTCCGGACACCCTACAGCGCTGTGGGGATCCCCTGGGCACTCCTCATCCCTGTGGGTACCCTATAGCTAGCTGCGTAGGCCCCCCTGGATACACCCTATGGATGCCATATGGCTCTACAGGCACCCCACAGGCACCCACCCTACGGACACCCCTGGGACACCCCATGGCCATATGGGCTCTGTAGGCACCCAGGGGACACCCTAAAGCACTATGGGTACCCTATAGCTAGCTGTGTAAGCACCCCATGGGCATTCTATAGCACTATGGGCACCCTATGGATGCCCTATGGCTCTACGGGCACCCCATAGACACTCCTGGGACACCCCATGGCCCTATGGACACCCCAAACCTCTGCAGGCACCCCACAGCTCTGTGGCCACCTCGTGGGCATCCCGTGGCCCCCCCCCCCCCCCCCCCCCCCCGCCCCCCCCCGCCCCCGCCGCGAAGTCAGAAACTTCAAACAACTTTTTTTTTTTTTTTTTTTTAATATTTCATCAACTTTACAGGGTTACAATTGTCTTAAATATTCTGAAGTTTAAATACAATCTGTATAATAATGTTATTATAAAATGTAAACTTTCAGTGTTTTTATTTTATTTTATCTTTTTTTAATAATCAAAAGTTTCAATACCTGAATGTTTGAAAAACTGAAATATTTCACCGGGGGCTCGGGACGGTGTGCCCGAGGCCGCCGCTCTCAGAGGTAGAATGTGGTTTTTATTCTTTTTTCTTTTTTTTGTCTTTTGTGTGTTTTTTTTTTTTTTTTTCATTTTTTACCTGAGTTAAGATATGCCCGCTGGATAAATGCGTCTGCAGCTGTGTCCATTCCTTTTTCTTTTCAAACCCCAGAGAAACTGATTTCTTTTTTAATCGATATGCAAGAAGAAAAATAAAAGGGAAGGTGATACGCGCTCTCTCCAAAAAAAAAAGGGGGGGGGAGGGAGGGAATAAAAATAATTAATTAAAAAACAAAAAAAAAAAAACAAAAAAAAAAAAACAGAAAAAACAGTGACTGTACAAATGCAAAACTTACTAAAGCTCTAAACCGCCCGGCCACAAGGAGACCCCACGGCCTCCCCTTCCTGGGGGTTTCCCTGTGCGGGGACCTGGGCTGGATCCTAAAAGCAGCACAAGACGAGTGCACCCCCCCCGGCACCCCCGGGGCGCCGCGAAGCCACCCGAGGGCATTTCCAGCATTTCTGGGGGTTCCTCCCCGCTGGCAAAACGGGGCTGGAAAACCCCAAATCCCCTGAGACTGCCACGTCCCCGTCCCAAGCCGGGGAGGGGGGAGCATCTGTGCTGCCGGGGGGGTCCGCGCGGGGCAGGGGGGGCAAACCCTGTGCTCGCCGTCGAAACCTGAGGAATCGAGATACCGATTTGGGGGGGTCGGTATCAGGTCGCGATTGTGTCTCACGCAGATGTGCATGGCTTGGGCTAACGTTTTTTGGGGTAGGGCGGCCAGAAAACGTCGAAGGGAGGAGGAAAGCTGAAACCCGCATGGCTAAAGCAGAGCGAAGCTTAAAATAAACGCCCCGTGCTGGGGCTGGGGGTGCTCCGGGGGTCCCAAAGGACGGCAGAGCGGCCTTCAGGTCCTGCAGAGCACCCCCCGGGCCCACGAGCACCCCCGGGGCAGGCCCGGGGACAGCATCGCGTGGACGCCACCCGCAACAGCATCCTGCATTGCATCATGCACGGCCTGCGGAGGCGCAGCTCCGACGGGCGCCCGCAACGGCCCCGCCGCCACAACCCGGGGCTGCACGGCCACGAAAACCATCCCGAGCAGCACCGCACCCACCGTGGCCCAGGGCAGCATCCAGAACCGCGCCGGCACAAACACGACGGGGACCAGCACCGTGGCAGCCCCTTGGCCTTGCTCTGAGGACATGGCCTCCAGGTTCCCGCCGGTTTAAGCGAGGGGGAGCGCCTCCGGACCGGGCGGGAGGCTGGGGACCCCCAGGAGGGTGCCGGGGGCTCCCTGAGGTGCTGGGTGGCCACAGCTCGCCCCCCACGGCCCCCCCCCAAGCCAGTGCCTGGGGCACGGGGAGCAGCCGAGAAAACTGAATTTGGCCCCGGGGAGCCGCCGCGGCCCAGCCGCCGCCACCAGATTTTCCTGATTCCTCTGGCCGCGCTCCCCAGTATCACAAACAAAACGCCCGTCCCCAGTGCAAACAAAACCAGTTTGCTGCTTGAAGCGTGAATAACAGATCGGGTGTCACCTCGGCCTGGACCTGGCGGAGGGGGGAAAATGTGCCCAAACTGGATCTGCACAGTAGTATCGCCTTACAGGGGAGGGGGGGGACAGAAAACTGCGACCTGACAACGCAGCCCGGCTCCGGGCAGAGGGACGGGCACCGAGCGGGGAAATCGGGGGGGACGCCGGGGACCTGCGGGCACCGGGCGCGTGCTGACGGCCTGGTCCTGGCCACCCCAAGTCCACCGGCCCCAGCCGCTGCGGGAGCCCCCGGTTGTCCCCGAGCGCCGCTCCCCTCCCGGCACCGCGCCTGCCGCCCCGAGCACGGGCTGTGGGACGGGGCCGCAGGTTCCCATCCGATTCCATTTTCTCCACCTAGAACTCAAAGCAACAAGCTGGAAGCGTGCAGCACGTCCCCGGGGGGGTCCCCGAGTGCCACCTCGCTGCCTGCCTCGGGGACTGCACGGGGGCAGCCGGGGGGTGCGGGCAGGCGGTGGGCGCCCGCTCCCCACAGCCCCCCAGTGTTCCCCTGGGGGGAGCGCGGCTCAGCACGGCCACCGCTCGCCCCGGGAGGAAAAGAAAAAGGAGGTTACAAGGTTCCCCAGCTCCTGCTTCCCTGATGAATGCTAATATATATCATTTGCATGTTAAAGTTTGATTCTTTTTTCTTCTTTTTAGAGAATAAAATAGAAGCTATTTACAACAAAACAATCAAACAACAACCTCTTAAAATCCCATATAGTGAGTGTAGTTCTCAAAATAAAGGGGGAAGAAAAAGGATCTAAATGAATAAAATATCTCCCGATTTCCTTTTTTTTTTTTATCTTTTTTTTTTTCCTTTAAAGAGTGCCAGGAGGTTTCATTAAAGCTCGCGTTGGCAGGCGTCTGTACGTCTGTCTGGAGGTAACACGAGTTAAAAAATAATAATAATAATAATAAATGTACAGTGCAAAGTGTGATGTGTGTGAGGTAAACAGGTCTGGGCCGACCGCGCGCCGCTCCGAGCGCTCGGGGACCGCGGTGGCTCCGAGCCCAGGCAGCCTTTAATGAAACCCCCGGGGCTGAAGCTTCCTCCCCTCCCTCGCCGGCAGCGCCGTGAGCCCCCCGGCCTGCCGCGGCGGTGGCGGGCACAGCTCTGCCCCCGTCACCTCTGTTGGCTTTGGCGAGAGGCGATGCCGGGGGCGGCGGGGGCGTTAAGGCGAAGCGTTGTTGGAGGTAGAGCTGGGGGGGGGCACGGCCAGAGCGGCCGGGGCGGCGGGGGGGACGCTGCCCCCGCCGCCCCCCGCCCCGCCGCCGCCGTTCCCGCTGCTGCGGCTGCCGCCGCCGTTGCCGCCGTTGCCTTTGGTGTAGGCGGAGGAGGAGGAGGAGGAGGAGGAGGAGGAAGGGCCGGGCGTCTGGGCAAACAGCACACCTGAGGGGGGAGAGCAGGGCTGAACGGGGGGGCACCCGGCGTCCCGGCACCGTCCGTGGTGAAAATGGGACAAACTCCCCCAAAGGGGACCCCGCGCGCTGCCCCGTCCCCTCCTTACCTGTGTAGACGATACCGTTGATCTCAACCGACATGCTGATGCTGTTGGTGCCGTTGCTGCTCAGGCTGCCGGCGGAGTCCTGGCGGTTCTCTGCCGCGGGGAGAGCGGAGGTGAAGGACCCCGCCGGGACACGCTGCATACCCCCAGCCCGGCCCCGCGCCCGCTCTGCGTAGCTGCACTGACCTGGCGAGCGCGTGCCCTGGCTGTTGATGCGGATGCTCATGGGCAGCTGTGCCGTCATGGCCAAGAGGTTCTGCTGCAGCGCCCGCTGCATCAGCCGCTGCTGCTCGTCCGTCACCAGCGCCATCTTCTTCTCCGGGGGCTCCCCGGACTCCAGCTTCTCCCGCAGCTGCTCCAGAGCCACGGCTTGGGCGGCCGCCGCCACCTGCACGGCCGCAGCCTGCGCTGCCACCACCGGGTGCCCAGCCAGGGACACCGGGAGCCGGCTGGGCATGGAGATGGGGATGGGGGTGTCCTCCTCTGCGGGGCAGAGCGCGGGGTCAGGGACATGGCGTGGTGTCTGCGGTGTCCCCAGCTCCCGGACTCCGTCACAGGGCCCCCCAAAACCTCTCCATGTGTGCACCAGGAGCCCAGCATCTCACCCCCAGAAAGGGCAGGGTGACCCCAACCCCAAACTCTAGGGTGGCTGGGGATAGGAAGATGGAGGGCAGCCCCGTGGAGAAGTGCTTGGGGTACTGGGTGGGCTCTGGGCTGCCTGGTGCAGTGAGGGCTGTGGGAGAGAGGGCTGGACTTGGTCCCCTTCCAACCCAAACCGTTCTGTGATTCTGTGCAATGGGTGCCAGGGTCCCCATCCCACCCCAGAACAAGCCCTGGTGCCCCCCGTGCCACCAAGGGAACCCCAGGTCATTCGGGGCTTGGGGCGGGGACCGGAATGGAGCCACCGAGTGTCCGAGGTGTTCCGGCCCCCGGCACTCAGCTCAGCCCGTCTCGGGGTGCTGGGGAGGCCTTTACCTTTCTTGATCTTCTGGACGGGCGCGATGGAGCCGCCGTTGGTTGCCGAGGCCAGTCCCAGGGCCGGCACCGGCAGCTTGGGCGAGGAGAGGAGGCCGTGGGTGCCGCCGGGCGAGTAGGTGAAGAGCGAGCTGCCGAAGCCCTGCCTGCGGCCCTCCCGCCGGTTGCTATCGATGGCCGCCTGCAGCTCGTTGGGGTTGCTCAGCCCCCGCTTCTCACATTCGTAGGGGTACAGGTACTTCATGTACCTGCCGGCGGAAAGGCGCCGTGAGGCGGCGGCGGGCGCCCCAGCACGTCCCCGTCCCCACCCCGCGTCCCCCCGGTGCTCACTGGGTGCGGAGCGTGAAGGCCGCGCTGGTGATGGAGGTGGGCAGGTTGAGCCCCTTGGTGATCTCCCGCCACAGCTTCTTGTTGATGACCTCCACCAGGCCGCCCTTCTCCGTCACCAGCATGTACAGCATGTACAGGTCCAGCACCTGCTTGGCCATGATGGGGATCCGGTTGACGGGGGTCCCTGGGGAGAAAGAGGGGGCTCAGGCTCGGGTCGTGTGGGGGCCAAGTCCGGCGGGCGGCCACCAGCGAGCGGTGAGGGGGGAGCTGGGGGTCGCAGAGGGCCGGGGGCACGCAGGGCACGTCAGGGCTTCTGCTGCCGCCCTTCCCCTGCACCCCGTTTTCCTCTGCAAGCCCCCCCTTCACTGCACTGACACCGGCCCCACACGGGGAGGAAAACGAAACTCGGAGATGTCAGCCCAGCCGCGGTTTGCCGCGCGGCGCCCAGCGACAGCGGTTATTTATAACGCGAGGGTCGCGCCGTGCCTGCGTCGTGCACGCACGCGGGGGGGCTGCCCCGTCCCGCACAAGAGGGGGTGCAGCGCCCCCAGTCACAGCCAGAGCCTGAGCATTGGGGGGGACCCCAAAAATCACCCGAAGCCAGGCTGGAAGGGGCTGGGGGGGCTCCCTGGGGGGTGGGACCCAACCTGGCGGTGCCTGGGGGCTGCCCCTGCCTGTGTGCCTGCATGCACACGCACACGCACGCACACGCATGCACACACACCCACACTCACCCCCTCTGTGCTTCTTCACCCCTAGCCCCGATGCACCCATGCACCAGTGTTCCCAGTGCCAGCCCCCGGCTGTGCCGGCGGTGAGCGGTGGCCCCTGCCCGGGCACCGTCTGGCTGCACGCGCCACACGGCGCTGCCTCCCGGCTCTCCCCGGTGCGGTGCCGGGAGGTGGCAGCAGCTGACGTGGCCTCTCGAGGCACCACCGGGCTGGGCTCCTCGCCCCGTGCCGCCGGGCCCCTCCGCGGCCCCCTTCCCCAAACACCCCCCGGGGGGGGTCTCAGCTGGCAGCACCCCCGCAGCTGCCCGCCGCCGGGACGCAGCGTGACGTCCCGGGGACCTGGCATGAGCCAAAACCGACCCTGACGTTCTCCTTTTATACCGCAGGCCAACGTTTTCCAGACACGGCCGGTGACTTGGATGCCCCCCTCGGCCCTAAAAGCGGAGCCAGGTTTGGACGGCGGCTGCTCTGGACCTGCCATAACCCCTTGGAGGGGCAGGGGTGTGCTTGGGGGGGCAGGCGGGGGGCAAACCCCAGGGGCCAAGCTGCCCAGAGGGGGACAGAGCCCGGTGGCAGCGCGGTGCTGACAAAACCAGCCTGGGGGGGCCAGCGCCAGGGAATCGCTGCGCCAAGCTCGTGGCGCAGATTCCAGCGGAGCAGGTTTGACCCCGGTTTGCAAAGAGGTTAAAAATTAACTACCCGTCTGGCCAGAGCATTAACCTTGGGTTCCAATGACATGCGAGGAAATAAAACCCAGGGATGGAGCGGGGCAGGCGCGGGGGGGCTCACCTCGCTTCTGCATGAAGCTGAAGAGGTCGTCCAGGAACTCCTTCCTCCTGGGGTCGCCGTCCAGCTCGTACAGCTGCGCAACGAGAGGAGAAAACCGCTCACGCCTCCGCCGGCAGCCCCCACCCCTCTCCCAGCACCCAGGGCACCCCCAGCGGCCCCCGGCATCGCGGGGCTCCGAGTGTGGAGCTGATGGACCCCAATATCCCCGTGGCTCGGGGCAGACGTGCCCCCAGTCTCCGTGGAGACACCGCTCGAGCAGGGGGAGCCCCTCTGCGGCACGGCCTTCACCTGCCCCGACCCGGCCTTGTCACCGCGCCAAGGGGCCTCCTGCGGGCCCGTGGCCACGTGGAGGCTTTGGCAGGCGGCTCCCAGGTGGCAGAAGGGAAGGCGGCCCGTTGACGGGTGCCCGAATTCCCAGGAAACCTGAGAGGCTTTCGAGGAGCCCAGCCCTGCACACGTGCTTTGCTGCAGGAGCGGCGGTGCTGTGGGGCACACGGGAGCCCCGGGGACGCCTGGCTGGGGGCACACGGCGCCTCGGTGCTGGCGCTGATGCCTGAAAACAGCTGCCCCCGCTGCAGGGAGCTGCGCTCGGGGCACTCACGGTGCAGCAGAGCGTGGGGCCACCGCTGGCCTCGGCGGCCGTGCCACTGCCGCAGCCCTGCCGCGCTCCAGCCAGGGTGCGGGCGAGCGGAGGCGTTTGTCTCGCTTAGATCCTGGCCCCGAAACCACGGCGCTGCCCCGAACCTCGCCCGGAGGCTGAGCAGCTCCGACGCCGAGAATGCTGCAATCGGCCCTCGGCTCCTCCCGGGAACGCAGGTCCCGGATATTTTTAGCACCCAGCGCGCTCTCGGCGCACAGTGGGGCAACACCTCGCTGCGGGCCCTCCTCCGCGCCTGCACGGCCCGAGGGAGCCAGCGCCGAGTCGGCAGTGAGCTCGTGTGCCAGGGCGTGCTCCTGTGCCACGCTGCGAGACTGTGTGCCACCGCGCCTGCCTCGGCGTGCTCGGGGAGTCCGGGGGCCCAACCACCAAAACCGGCGGCTGTGAGGAGCGAGGAGGACCCGGGACCCGCGCCCCGGGACGGGGACCTGGAGCCACTCGGTGCCCTCCTGGCTGCTTGCTGGTGGCACGTGCCACCTCCCAGAGCTCGCTCCCGCTTCGAAAAGCAACAAATCTGCCCCGGGAGCTGGGTGCTGAAAGCGGCTCCGTGCCTGCCGGGGGGAGGCCGTGGGGCCGGCAACCTCTCCTCCTGCCAAAGCATTTCCCGTGCTGGCCCCCGCGCTGCCCGAGGAGCAAACCCGACAAGATTGATGGGGCATCGCACCCCGCGCGGGGC
Source organism: Nettapus auritus (assembly GCA_011076525.1). Classification (NCBI taxonomy): domain Eukaryota; kingdom Metazoa; phylum Chordata; class Aves; order Anseriformes; family Anatidae; genus Nettapus; species Nettapus auritus. The sequence continues at coordinate 457,865 of CM021792.1, read as the reverse complement.
CTGAGCCGCACACAACTGGGAAATGTTTTCATAAGCCAGGACAGGAAGATCTATGCGCGGACGCTCCTCCAGCGCCCATTTACGCTGGGGCCAGCTTTTGTCTCGGGACCCCACCCTTTGTTTGACAGCCCGACACATTCCTGCCCTGATTTATGGCAGCGAGAGCTGCTGGCCCGCCGAGCGCATCGCGCCCTCCGCACGCACGCTGCGCGGGCTCAGCCGCTCCCCGCGGCCCGGAGCCGTACCCCAGCCATGCAGAATTCCCCCCCCCGGGCTCGGGAAGCGCCCGGTGGCAGAGGGGGCTCCACGGGGGACACCGGGCGGTGGCCGCTGCGGGGGGCTCGCAGCCCCTCCGGCGCCCTGGGGCCGTGGCCGAGGATGCAGCAGGGAGGACGCCGCAGCCCCCCCCGTGCCGCCCATTTCTCAGTGACGATTTTGAACAACTGCCAGCGGGGCGGCGGGGAGGGGGCTATAAATACGAACACGTCACCCCGCAGGCACGCAGCGCGGGGCCGCGCACCGCACGCCGGCACATCGCTGCGTTTACCGGGGGACCGATCCGGCCCCCAGCGGGCACGCCTGGCACGCCGAGCCGGCAGCACCGAGCACCGGGGCGGGGTGCGAGCCCCCCAAAACCCCCCCGGAGGGTGCCCGCGGGGCTGAATTCCTCACCCGCCGGCGTCGATCAAAGGGATCAATGAGGCCGAGCCGATAACAGGGAAGGGCGCTACAGGAAAGCCATAAACCCGCAGTTCCCCTGGAAACCTTGCAAAAGCTCGCCCGGCCCCTGAGCAAACAGCCGGGGAGAGGTCAGGAGCTGTCGTTACCGATGACCCCTTCCGAGCCCCCCCTCGCTCCCCCAGCACCCGCTGCCCCTGCGGCAGAGAGGGGCGGCGATGCTACGTGGGCCCCGTGGGTGCCGCGGTCCCCTGTGGGAGCCCCAAGGCAGGGGGAGCCCGGGGGGAGCGGAGCAGAGCCCCCCGGCAGGGCAGGGGCAGCTCCCGGTGGCGTGCAGGATGCGGCCGGCGCAGCTTTTTGGCAGAGGGCTGCTCCCGACCAGCTGAGGGCTGCTGGGCCCCCGCCAATCCAGCCTCCCCCGTTTCCTGCAGCGGCTTGGAAAGCCGCACGCAGAGGGAGGGTTTCCCCCGCTGCCGAGCGCCTCGAGCCCACGGCTGCACCGCGCTGGGCGAGCCCCGAGCTGGCCCCGTGCCCCCTGTCCCCCGCTAACGGGAGCTGGGAGTGGAGCTGGACCATGAACCGGCACCGTCACACCACGGCCGGGATGCTGCAGCCAAGGCCCCGGCACGGACGGCTGCGGTGGGCTCAGGGCACGGCATCGCCCCTCATTTCGCCCTCCCCAGCTGCCCTGCGGAGTCCCGCTCTCAGCAAAGACCTCGGTGCTCGGCTTCTGCAGAGAGGATGCCCGCGGGGTGCACGGCCCCCCAGCCCCGGTGCTGCCTCCCGGACACCACAACCCTGCCCTGCTGTGCCCCAGGACCGCGGGGACCTCGAGCCCATGGGGACCCCCCCGAGCCTGCGGGGTTGCAGCAGCCCCGAGCCCCCCGCGCCCCCGCATTTCAGACAAAGGAGCGGGGAGGAGGTGGGACGGGGAGGCAGCAGAGGCTTTTCTCAGCCGAGCCAGCTGATTAAATACGAACCCGAGGAGGGAGAAAAGCGTCGCTGAGCGGAGGGGAGGGGGAGGCTGGGAAAACATCGCCCTGGTGCTCGGCTCTGCCGGAGCGGGGGAGGAAAAAGGGAAACGCAAAGGAACAAAAGTGCCAGGAAGGAGCCGCAGCAGGCGGGAGCGCTGCGAGGAGCCGCGGGCAGGGCCCGGCTCCAACGCCGTGTGGTGGCCGTGGGGCTGCCACCAGCGCCCGGTGTCCCCGGCACGGCACCGGACCCGGCGCCTGCAGCACGGCCAGCTCAGAGCAGCACCCGGCGTGGCGCGAGGGTCACGAGCAGCCTATTAACCTGCAGGGCTCTAAAAATTGATTAGCCATTTATTAAAACATCGGCTCATTCAATTTTTATAAGGACGGCTCTTAAATAAAGTTTCTCGGGGCCTCTCACCGGGCTGCTAGGGCCGAGAGGGACGCGTGGGTGGAAATCTGCATCCGGGTTTGGGAAGAGACAAGCACTGCCCCTCTGCCCTCCCACTCCGGAGGGGGCCTGGCGCTGCCTGGTGCGGCTCCCCGGACCCTTCCCGGCCCCACAGAGCACAAACGGGGCCAGGAAACCGCCCCGCAACCCCTGCGGGGCTTTGGCAGCAGCTGGGGTCCCGCAGGGACCTTCCCCGCACCCCGGGCATCGCCCCCCGGCCAGGTGCACCGGGGCAGGGGTTCAATCCCGAAGGAAATGTTGGACATACGCGTTTAAGAGGATGAAAGAAAATTAACCGTCAGCTGAGGAAAACGTGCATCTGCTCAGCCGCGGGGGATTAGTGGCAGCGGGGCGGGCTGCCCGGCCGCGTGCGCTGATCGTTGCACGCACCTTTGATCCGCGGGCTCCTGGCGGGGAAAGTGCTGCTGGGGGCGAGCTCTGGGCGTTCCCGTGCCCGGCGTTCCCCTGCTGAAATCCGATGGCCGAGCAGGTGCTCGGAACGGATTTTCACCCCAAATCCTGGGGCAAAGCCGCAGGGGAGGTCTGGGCACCATCTGGAGCGTGCTGCTCCGAGCCCTGGTGCAGCATTTTGGGGCCTGGGGCAGCCTCACTGGGGACTTGCCCTCTGCTCCCCCAGCCCGAGCAGCCCTGCATGCCCTCTGCCCCTGGGGGGTCCCGCAGCACCCCCAGCGACGCCTCAGGACAAAGGGTGCTTGGCAAATGCTGCCTGTGGTTACTGGAAGGTGTCGACAGCACCGCGGAAGCCGCGGCTCTGAGACGTGCCCGTGTGCGTGCCGCAGCTGGGTGGCACGGGGGGACGGGGCCGCCAGGTCCCCAGCACGCCCTCGGCTTCCTGGGGTCTCCTCCAGCACAAGCGTGGCCAGGCTCATCCCCGAGGACAGGGGAGCGTCCCAAACGTGCCCTGCGCCGGCTGCCCCACGGCCCCTGGGAGCTGCCTGGCTCCCCTGCGCCACCCGGGCACCGGCTGGGACGTGGAAAGGGACAGAAACCCCCCTCGCAGGATTCCCGTGCGTTGATGGCATCCCGGTTTTGCCGGCCACAACGCGCACCCGTCCCCTCCTCGTGCCGCGGGGACGCGGCCCAGCCTCGCATGCAGCGACCAGAGCTGAAAATAAAAACCGAGGAACCGAAACTCGTTCTCGTTTCAGCAGCGTGCGAAACCACGCACCAGGCAGCCGGGCACGGCGCAGGCTGGACCGAGACCAGCAGGTGCCGAGCCGCGGTGCGTGCCAGCCCCCGGCCCCAAGCGCGGCACGGGGCCGAGCAGGGGACACGCGGCGGCCGACGGCGGGGCCGGCCGCGGGGGCGGCAGAGGCACCAGGAAACGCAGCCCGGGCGCAGCAGCGTGTGCAGGTCGCTTTACGCGGCGTAACGAGGGAGGCTGCACGGAGGTGGAAATAACTTAATCTGTAAACCAGCTGCCCTGACGATATCCTCTTAGAGCGGGGCCGCCCCCGGGACACCCGGCTCGGTGTGGCTGAGGAGGGGGACGGAGGAGGAGGGCACCCACGCCGGGGCTTGTCCAGCCCAGGAGCGATGCCCGGTGGCACCACGGTCGCCGTTGGCACCGGGGGATGGTCCACAGGGGCTCCCCAGCAGCGCCACGCTCCGGGCCGAGGTGCCGGAAACCCGCGTCCAGAGGGTCCCTAGGGAAGCGAAGGAGGGAGGAGAGGTGGGGGGGGCGAGCCCCCGGCAGGATCCCAGCCCGGCGTTTGGTGTGGATGACCGGCTTAGCCGTTCAAACCAGATTACGCGAAAATCCCAGCCCGTTGACTTTAAAAGGGCTTGCGGGACGGCGGCCCCTCGGCAATGCCAGGAATGCCGGCCAGCGGCGGCGGCACGGGAGCGCCGCGGGATGCGCCGGGGTCTGCTGAGATAACGAACGTGCCGAGCAGCCCTGTGAGCTGCCAGCACCAAGGGCAATTAAAGCCAGGACAGAAAGCGACCCTGGGAGGCTGCCGTCTAACGAGGCTCCCACGTAACGAGGCTCCTGCAGCGCGGGGCTCGCGCCGGAGCCAGGCGGGTCCTCGCCTGCGGCCGCGGTGCTGCCACCTGAGCTGCAAGCACTGTGGCCCGCTCCAGTGCCGCAGTTCAGGGTTTCCAGGCCCTGGGGAACAATTGCCAAGGCTTTTTTCTCGCCGCCAGGAAGGCTCGGCGCTCACCGCTTTCCTCCTTTCTCTTGCACGCCTGCTTGGGACGTGCGAGCCGTGCGCCGGGGGGGTGGAAGCCCCAGGGATGGGTAAAACCCTGTCAGCAACAGGCCGACCTCCTGCAGGCGCTAAAATGCTCGGGACTGCCGCGTTTAGGGAAATAGAAAACACCACGAAGCAAGGTGCTGGAGCTCCCTGAGAGCAGGGGAAGACCCGTGCCGGCCGGCAGCCCGCACAGCGCCGCAGGTCACGGAGCACGTTGGGGCGTTTCGGCACGGCCGCCGTGAGCGAGGGGCCGCTCTCTGCCCTTCTTCTCCCCGGGGCCGCGGCTCCTTTGTCCTGCTGACAGCGGAGGGCGAAGCAGGGGCGGGCAGCGCGCGCCGCCACAAGTTACTGAACGAAGAATAAACAAGCGGACGGTGCTTGGTGCTTTCCCTGCTCCTCCCGGCCCGGGGCGCGTGCACAGCCCCCCGCCCGCACCCACGCCGTCGCCCCGATGCCCCCCGGCCCCCACCACGCTCAAGCTGCCCCCGGCCCCGCGCCGCTCACGCTGGGGCCCGGATTCGGGGCGCAGAGGGTGGAGGGGGGGGGGGAGTTGATTTCTTCAGAAAAAGAAAGTAATTTGTAAAAACCAGACTGGAGGGTTGGTTACGAGCCCCGAGATAACGCGTTTCGGGTGATGCTGCTCGAACGCGGTTTCCCGTAAAGCCGTGACCCGCTCGGGGCTTTGGGGCACCCGGTGCCGGCAGCACCACGTGTGGGGTCTGGGGTCCGCGGGAGCGCCCCGGTCCAGGCGAGCGCGGCCCTGCGGGGCCGGCGGCACCACGGGTGCGACCCCCCCGGCTTGGAGGGCGTGGGGCTGCTGGGGGGGCCACGGAAGGGGCCGCCCGCCCAGCAGCTGTGCCGGGGTATCAGGTTCATATCGGCCAGACCGCGTGATGCGCGGGGCCGATTCCCTTTCCACCCCCAGCCCCCCCGGCAGCCGAAGGGCGAACGTCCCCGTCCCCGATCCCGCGGGCAGATAAAGAGCTCGGCTTAGGGACGGGGTCACCTCCCGCTGGAGGGGCTGCCGCCGGCCCTGCCCTGCGCGCGTGCCCCTAATCCCCCGGCAGCCCCTGGGGGGCACGCGGCACTCCACCGGCTCTGAGCCCCCTCCCCAAAAGCGGGGTTCGGCGGAGCCGGGAATCAGCGGAGGGGCAGAGGGGGGGCTCCCCTCGAGCAGGGGCTGGGGCACCTCTCCGGCAGCGGCGAGGGCGCGCGGGCGGCCGTGCCGCAGGGAGCCGCTGACCGGCCCGGCCGGATTCCTGCCTCCTGAGCTCAGCGTGGCGGGGCGCAGGGGGGCGGCGCGGGCGCTCCCCGTCCCCGGGGGCAGCCGGGCGAGGGCCCCTTTCCGGAGGGGGAGCCTGGGTACGTTTGCTGGGAGAGGTTTACAGGGTCGTCGGTGCCGCGCTTCCCGTCGGCTCTATTGTTCCCTCCGGTTCCCAGCATTGTCCCCTCCGCAGGTCGGCCGCCTCCCGGACCGGGGGGACGCGGCCCCGCCACAGGTGCCTGTCCCCCACCGGTCCCCTTCTGGGGCCATGGGGGAGCTGGGGGCTGCAGGACCCGGCAGGTGGCAGGCCCTGGGGACGCCCTCAGAGGTGTCACCGCTCCTGCACCACGGGGATAATTTCCCAATTTCCCGATTTCCCCAAAGGATTGGGCTGCCCCCCCCCGAGGCCACCAGCACCTGTGAAAACCCCAAGCGCCACCACAGCCACATCCCCCCCCCAGTACCTCGCAGCGTCCGCACCGAGCCCAGCCACAGCCACGTGCTGAAGCCCTCCCGCTGCGGCACACCAAAGCCGTGCTCCAGAGCACCTCGCCTGGCGCCGTCCCCCTCTTGGTCCCACAAGGACGAAGGAGCCATCAAAATGTCCCCAGAGGAGCCACCCGGCACCCCTGCTGGGATGGGGGTCCCGGCCCCCCCTGGTGCTGCTCCCCCGGGGCCGTGCAGGGCCAGCAGCACCATCCCTGCCACTTGGCACCGCACGGGGACGCGCCCTGGACCCCCCCTGGACCCCCGCCTTGTGCCACCGGCCAAGGGACGCGGCCCGGTGTCAGCGCTGACAATGCGGGTGTCACCGGGAAGCAGAGGGAGACGCTGAAAGGGCGAATTAGTCGCCGTTTAACCTCCCTGACCCCCCATTGTCCGCCCCGTGTCGGCCGCCCGCCCTGCCACGCAGCGGGGCCGATCCTGCCCGGTCCCAGCGCCGCGCTCTGAAGGCACCCGGGGCCCAAAGGCATGGAGCAGGCGAGCGCCCGCCCCACCATGGATCGGCTCAGCCGGTTCTGTCGGCTTAAGTGGCAGGGAGGGGAGAGGGAGCAGAAGGAAAAACCTGCTGCAGGTCCGCCTGCTCGGAACAAAACCCCTGCCCCCCCCCCCAAGGGGCCCGAGCCGCTCCCGGGGGCACACGGAGGACGCCCTGCCCGGGCTCGGGGCGCTCGGCATCACCAGCACACAGCGGAGCAGCCCGAAGCGCAGACCCAGCTCCGGTTTCAGGACGGTTGGTTGGCTTGCTGCTTTTTTTCCCCTTTTTGCAAAGGAGGAAGTGAATTCTGCTGCAATCGCGTTTTGAACAACTATTTCGGACGAAGCCGCTGCAGGCAGCTCGCGGGGCTCTGGCTCAAATAAAAAGCGGAGAGGGGTTTTTGGCTGAGCGCAAACACCGAGGCGTTGCGCCGCGTGCCAACTGGTCACCACGGAGCCCGGACCGAGCTTCCCTGGCGTCCCCAGGGCCCCCCCTCCAGTGGCATGGGGGGTCCGAGCCCCTCTCCTTCCTGTGCAGGGGGAGCTAGCCCAGCCCAGGCAGCACCCCACACGCCCGCTCCCCGTTTTGGGGCCAGTTCCTCTCTTTTAAGCCAAAATCTGCCGGCTGGGAAAGGTCATTTGGAAGTCAGCTCCCACCAGCAGCGCCACGGCTGCCTGCAGCCCTTCGCCACGTATGTGTTTGTGCATGCCCTTGACACATGCTCTCTATCACACCTGACCCTGTGCAAATATTAATTCAGTGGAGTCACTAAGTATTGAGAAAGCTCGTCCGAGGCAGCAACACCCATGCACCCGGCGCGCACGGCTCGGGCACGGCACCGGCCAGGGATCCGGCACCGGAGCAGCAGAGCCGGGTGGTCCAAGGGGCACCACCGGCTGCACCCAAACCTCGTGGGATCGGGGCAGCTTTCCCGGGCTTTTTGGGGGGATTACAGCCTAATGGGAACGGCGGGCTGGGACCTGCGGGCAGGGACCCATCTCCTGGGAAGGGTGTGGGCAGGGTGCAGGCAGGGTGCACGAGCAGGGCATGCAGGCAGGGAGCGCGGGCAGGGCGTGCAGGCAGGGCGCGTGGGCAGGGACCTCGAGCAGTGCACACAGGCAGGGAACGCAGGCAGGGAACGCAGCTTCAGCACCTGCACAGGCAGAGGCGAGAAGGGGCAGGAGCACGGCTGAATTAGCCGTTGTAGGCAAGCCGGGGTTTAAATTCCACCATATGTAAATGATCGTCTTAGAAAGGAGATCATTGTAAGCCAAAGCAGATGAGTCACCCAGGGTTTCCACTCTCAGCCCGGCAGGGCCGGGGATTTGTGTAATTGCAAATCTGTTCCTGAAATGCGAGGCCCCGCGCCTCCGTCCCGGGCGGGCGCTGCCGAGCCGTCCCTGCCATCCCCACCGCCGCCAAGGGGCCAGGGGCTCCTGCCCGGCCGCGCCACCGCCGGCCCTGCCAGCTCCGCGGTCCCTGGCGGAGGTCCAGCCGCCGCAGATGGTTTTGACAAGCAGCCAGCTGCGGGCCGTCAGCCCTGGGAACCATCACCGCAAATCTGCTCAGGCGCGCGGGGAAAACTCGCCGCTCTCGAGCGTGCCGGGGAGGGGGCACGGCGGCGGGCACCGCTCTGGCCCCTGCGCCCACGGCACGAGATACGGCACAGCGCCGGGACGCGCTCACTCCGCACTTGGTGGCAGGTGGGATGCTCGGACAGGGGGAAACTGAGGCAGGAGGCAAAGACCCTCGCCAAAAGGATTTGCAGCAGGTGCCTGCGCCGGGCTGGCTGTCCGTGGGGCCGGGGTGCCCTTCCCCGGCTCCCGTCCCCCTCTCCGGAACGCCTGTGGGGCTGGCGGGGGGGGGGATCAGCAGGGCTCCCCCACCCCGGGGAGCCAGGTCCCTGCCTCCGAGCAGCCCCGACAAAGGCAGGATTATCATCGGCTCCACTTTACAGACAAGAGACCCAGGCACGGGGAGATTAAGTGACTTATTCCGAGGGTCACGGAGGGGGTCAGGAGCTGCGCCCACGGCTCCCGGCGCGGCGGCCGCGCGGGCAGGTGCCTTATCGGGGCCGTGCACACGGGGAGCGGCCCCTGCCCCCCCTGGGCCCCCGCGCCCCCCACCCTGCGATTGCGGCACGTCCGGCCGGCCCCCGAGGCGGCCTCGCGCTTCTCCTGCGGTTTCGGCCAGAAATAGGGCGATGGAGCAACGCTGCGCCCTTGCCCAACTGCTCCGCTCCAGGCGCGACTGTTTGCTTTGCTGACAAAGGCCTTGCTCTATTCTCTGCAACATTTTTTTTTTTTCTTTTAAATAAACCCTTATTCCTGTTGGTTCAGCTGTGCCGGAGCCGTGGGGCGGTTGCCTCCTCTGCAGCCCTGTGAATCAGCCCCAGGGCGGCCGTTCAGGGAGGGGGGACGCTGGCAAGGCGATGCTGGGGTGCCTCGGGTGATTGGGGAGCCCCTGAGCCCGGGCAGAGCCCGGGGGTGCCGCGGGGATGGCTCACCCAGGATCAGCCGCGTGGAGCTGCGGCACGGGGACTGTCCCTGCTCCATCCCCAGCTCCTGGCACCGAGGAGAAGCGTCCCCTCGTCCCCCAGGCTTGTTCCCATGCTGGGTTTCTATTTCTGGGGAAAAACCAGGAGCGGGACCCCACGAGCTCAGCCCAAGCGAAGGCAGCGCCAGTGTGGCTGGAAGGCAAGGACCCCGCGGCCGGGACGCCCACGCCGGGGCTGCCAGGAGGCACTTTGTGCCTAAGCTGCTCTCGCCGAGGAGAAGGCCCTGACCTCTGGCCGGGATCGGGGGATTACGGCTGCGGGAAGGCTCCCTGAGCCGATTACCGGGCTGGATCCCTCACCGGGAACACCCTTCAGCGGGCAGCCGAGGGCCTGGGGGCTGCCCAGCTCCCCCCGCACCCCGTGGGGACGGCAGCTCCACGCTTCGGGGCCAACAAAACCCCTCCGAGAACACAACCCCGTGCCTCCTACAACTCCTCCACCAGCAACTCAGCTCCCACCCCAGCACCCACCTCCCACTCCCAGTGCCTGTCCCAGCCCCCCCCCCACTGCTGTGCCCCCCCCGTTGTTTCCTCCTCACCCCCGTTATCAGCCCGCGGCCGGCCAGGCCCTGCAATCGCCCTCCTCCGGGCGCAGAACCGCCTGGGGCCTGACGCAGGAGCGGCCGCGTTATCTGCCCGAGCCCCCCGCCGCGGGCAGGCGGCTGGGAGGGGGCGGCAGCGGCACCGGCACCGGGGGGGGGGTCCGGGAGCGCCCGGCCCTGGGGACGAGGAGCCCCTTTCCCAGGAAGAGGCCCCTTCTCCCTCCCCGGGGGGGGGGGGGCTCATCCGCTCGGCTCGCTAATGCGATGAAGCCCCGATCAATATTTTAAAGAAAGTAAATGGACCCTGCCGCCATTAGGAGCCCCCCCGCCCCGCTCCGAGCCCCCCGGGGGCAGGTGGGCCCCCCCACGGTGCCGGTATCGCTTCTGCTGCACTGACTCACGGGGAAGGCCCCGGGCACAGTTCACATTTCGCAGCTTGCCATTTATTTCCAGTTGATGAAAATCAAGATTTGGGGTTTTTGGTTTTTTTCACTAGCCCCGCGCTCGGCCCAGGAGGCGAACCCCACGCCTGCAGCCCCCGGCCTGGGGAGGTCGGGGGGCGACGGAGCCGGCCGAGGTGGGGCCGTTGGGGCTTTTAATGGGAACGTGACAGCAGAAGAAACCCCCTGACACCGGGGTTGGAGGCCTTTGCCGCGGGTACGCGCTACACGAGGGGATCGTGCTCCGCGTTGGAAGCCAAAGTCGGGATTTTTGCACGCCCTCAGGACCCCAGCCCCGAGCAGCGGCCACATCCCAGGGGCTGCGCGGCAGAAACAGCCCCGGCCCCCCCAGAAAACCACCAGCAGCACGAATTAGTGTCCGAGGAGCGCGGGGAGGGCCCGGCTGCATTCAAAGGGCGCCTTTGAGCGAGAAATCGCCATTTCCTCTGCCTCCTCAGCCCCTTCCCATCCCCCCCCCCCTCCCTTTCGGTTTTAATTGCCGGCTGAGTCATGTGAGCAGCATGAAACCGTGCAGGCACCTGCCCCCAGGGCCGCGGCCCCAGCGCCGGGCGGATGGACGGACGGGAGCACGGATGGACGGACGGGTGGACGGCCCTCCCGGCTCCGAAGCTCGCCATCCCCGCGCGTTTCCCGGGGCGAACCCCCGCGAGGTGGCCGGCAGCTTTCGGAGAGGACAGGGCGCGATTTCCCAGCTCGCTGCAAGGCCCGTGTCGCAACTCCCCGGCTTCCTCGGGCCGCCTGCAATTACCCCGCCATTTACTGGATTGCCCCATCATTTAGAGGAAAATAAAAAAGCCACGTCTCCCAGAAAAAGGCCGGCTTGTTTTTCCTGCAGCTAATGGCAGCCCGCGCGCAGGGCGCCGTCTAGACTTGCCCATAAAGCGCGGGGAGCGGGACGGGGCCGGACGCTGGCGCGCGAGCCCCTGCGCCGGGGTTACCGAGTTGCTTTCGTTTTGCCTTTTCTTTTTTTTCCTCTAACCGTTGCACTTTGAAACCCCGTATCTCGGGCGAGCTCTGCTCAGCAGCAGATAAGGGCTGAGGTTTTCGTCCCCCACGTGCCACCAGCGAGTCTGAGCCATCCCAATTTGGAACAACTTCAGAAACCTCCCGCCCCCCCAAAAGTACCGGCACCTCACCGCAAGCCGAGCCTCCCCCCCCCCCCCGGTCTTTTTAAAGCTTCTTTCAAACAGGAACAGAGCCGCGGGAGGTTGAGCACCGGCCTGCAGCACCCAGCACGGCGCGGCCGAGGCTCAGCGGCTGCAGGGCGAGGGAGCGCATGGCGGCGGCACCGGGCACCCCCCGACGGCCCCGCTGCGGTGCCGGGCGAGCAAGGGGCAGCGCGGCGATCCCACGGGTGTGCAAAGCACAACCCGCTCCTCATCCTCAGCACGAGCATCTCCCTGCCTCGGGCCACCGGCTCCGAAACAGGCTCGCGAGCACGCCGAGGAGCAGGGCACCCCCGGAGCCCAGGTGGTGAGGGGGTGCACGTCCCCGGCTCGCTGCTGAATCAGCCCCGCGCTCCCCGCCCACGGGATCGGGGCGAGAGGAGCCGGGCAGCAGCTGGCTTTCGCATTCAGCACAGGAAACTCCAGAAGGGGCAGGGACAGGAAACTCCGATGCCGTGGGCCGCGAGCGCGCCCCGGGTTGAGGCTCCTGGTATTAGTGGGGCGCGCTCATCTCTGCCGCCGAAACAGAAAGGTCAGGAGAGGGATGACCCGCGGGGCACGGTGCTGCCCGGCAGGGCCCTTCCTCCCGCGGCGTGCCCGGGCTCAGCGCCGTGCCTGATGCGCGCGGGTTTTTCCTCCGTGCAGCCCAGCGCCCGGCCGGCGTTACGCAGCACTTTGCCGCAGCGGCGCCTGAGCTTTGGCAGGCGCTGAGCCTCTCGCGCTCAGCACCATCACGGCCAGCACCCGCGGTGTCACTCGGGCACGGGGACAGCCCCCGGGGGGCCGGGCAGGGGCTCACCCATCCCAGCTGCCTCCGTTTGGCATAAACCCCCCGGCTCGAGGCGGGGAGCACAGACACGTCGGCATCGCCCGGCCGCCAGCCCCAGGGTTGTGGCGCGCCTCTTGGGCGAGATGAAAGAGACAACGACCGTCACAAACCTCTTCCTTCCCCGGAGACTGACCCTGGTGGGGGCTCAGCCCCGCCGCAGGCTTTTCTAGGAAGGAAGAGGGAGGGAGGAGAAATAACGAGCGAGCGCCACGTCCCGCACGCGGGCCGGGAAGGGATGCACATGGCGGTTCGGGGCAGCTCCATGCTTTCCTTGGGGCTGGGTGAAGGGCACAGAAAACCCACAAGTCCCATGCACGGGGGAATCCCAGAGGATTGAGGACAATTGGCCCGGGCTGAGCCCTGCTCCAGCACCGGGTCTCGGTGTCCTTGTCCTGCGAAGGGGATTTCCCTCCACAGGAACATACGCAGCCCAATCCAGCCCAGCACGAGCGCAGCGAGGTGCTGCCGTGCAGGACACGAGGCCTGCAGCGCTACCCCAGCACGGGGGTGTGGAGGCCGAGCCCCCCAGCCCCCCACTGCCGCCCCTCTTTCCCCCGCTGCGGATCCAGCGCGCCCTTTGGCAGACCCCCCTGCCCCGCCGGGGGCTCCTTTGTTCTGCTGCCAGCGCCCGGGTCAGCGGCGAGCTGACCTCTGCCTGCGCAGTGGCCGTCCCCGGGGATGGGGAGGTGCCACACAACAGCTTCCCAGCCCTGCGCTCCGCTTCTGCCCTTTACACCGCATTCCCTCCTCCGGGGCAGCTTCCACACCGACCGGCGCGCCTGTTTGCAGGAATCTGCCCCAAAGCGGGCCATAAAGAACCGCCCCCCCAGCAGCGCAGGGACCGGTGCCACGTCCGAGTGGAGCTGCCCCGGTGGGGCAGAGCTCCACAGCACACGTCCCCACTGAAAGCAGCGCCGGGGTGCCGAGGGGACCCCCCCTTCCCCTCCTCTTGCAAACGCACGCAGCCCGGCCGCGTTCCTCGCCCCGCGGGGGGCACGGTTTGGCCGCCACGAGCACGAGGCCGCACGCAAGCGGAGGGCGCCCTGCAAGGAGCTCGCCTGCAAGCAGAGAGGAACCCAGAAATAGCGCCTTCCTCGAGCCGCGCTTCCCCGCCGCGGCAGGAAGGCCAGCGCCGCGCTCGCAGCCCTGCGCACGGAGCGGAGAAAACACCCGGGGAAGGAGCGAAGCCCCCGCGGCGCCTGCAGAGCCCTGGGGACTGCCCTGAGCACCACAGCTCCCCTCCATTAAACCCTACGGCACCACGCGGGGCTGCAGCGCCGCAGCCCCCCCCCCCCAAAAAAAAGCACCTTGGGGCTGGGTTAGAGCACGGCAGCGGCGTGCCGGGGGTGCGAGGAAGCCCCGGCGCAGCCCCTGCCCCGTGGAGCGCCCCTGCAGCAGCAGCGCGGCGGCGGGCGCATCCTGCCCGCGCTGTGTTTACATTCCTGCTGCTCCTTCCCAGCCCGTCAGCTGGGCTGGAGCGCGTTCAGAGGCACGCGCTGGAGGGCGGCCAGGAGGAGCTCCCGGCCAGGCGCCGCGCGAGCAACCCCTGGCCCCAATCCAGCGGCCGGGATCCAAGCGCCCGCGCGCTGACGCGCCGGGGAAGCCTCTCCCCGAGCGGGCGCTTTGCCTCCTCGCCTCCACCCGCGGAGGCAGAAGGCGCTTTCCCCCCCCCGGGTGCTTCCACCATCACTTGTCGTCGTGCCAGGCGCTGCAACGGGCTTTCCCTGGGGTGCCCGGGGCACAGGCAGCGACGCTCGGCCCCTTCGGCCCGCACGGTGTGGATGGGGCAGAGCCGCCTGCGGCCACCCGGAGCAGCCGGGCACCGAGCCCCCAATTTCCCCGCGCAGCATCGAGGGCCGGGAGCAGGACGTGGGCACTCAGGAGCCTGAGCTCCCAGGGAGATCGCGAGGGTCCGGGACACGCTCACACGGTGACAAACAGGAAGATCACAGCTGTGGTATCTAAAAGGCTTTTCACAGATAAAAAGATTACGTCCCCCACTCTCTAATTACAGGAAGTACAAAAGAGAGAAACCACAAGAAGACGACGCAGCGCCGGGAGGTGAGGATATGCGCGCACTCGAGACAGCACAGGAAAAGTTTGGTGTGTTTCTAAAACCCACACGGACGCTGTGAGAGCTACGGACGAGCCAGCACAGCCGCTGAGAGCGCCGGGGCTGCCCAGCCCGGAGGAAAAGCACAGACGGGGCCGAATCCTGCCCCTCGGCGCTGCCTTGCACCATGGCACCGTCCCTGCCGGGCTGGGGACGCAGGGCACCGAGACGGCCGTGACCCACGGTCCTCGGCACGCTCGTGCCGTGCCCAAAGGCATCAGGGGGGCTCCACCGTGCCGGGGGCTCCCAGCACATCGCGGGCACAGGCGCTCGTTCCCTCCCAGCACCGAGGGAGCCCCGTGGCTCCAGTCCCGTTGCACCCCGTCTACCCGGTGCCACCTCGGGGTGCCCAAGCCCCCGCAGCACCAGGAGGAGAGGGGAGCCCAGGGCACGCTCGGGGGTTTCCCGTCCCTGCCCCAGCACAAGGCAAAATGCTCGAAAGCCCGGGCCGCATCCTGCCGAGGAGGCTGGGAGTTGTGCAACCGCCTCCAGCCCCGCGGCCGTTTTCCTCCCCGCAGCAGGGAGGTGGGGGGGGGGACAGCAGCTCCCCTCCTTCTGAGGGTGGCCCCACTCCCGGTGGCCCCATCCCAGCCCGGCAGGGCCGAGCCACCCGCGCCCGGGCGAGCCCCCAGCCCCTTCCCTCTCCCCGAGCTGGGGAAGGGGCTGCAGCCGCCGCACCCCTCCCAAAACGCCGGCCTCTCCATCTGGGTCCCATCTGCTGCTGTTTGCTCTCGCCCCCTCCCCCAGCCCTAAACTCAGATGTACTTAAACACACATCAAAGGGCCGGGGCAGCCCCCGGGGAGCCCCGCTTTAAGCGCATTTCCTTCTATTAGCCCGGGTCCTGCGGCCCCGCATCCCCGGCTGGGGAAGGCCCCGGGGGAGCAGGGGGGCAGCGGGGCGCTTCCACTCCTCTGTGTTTCAGAGGCGGCTCTGCCACAACAGCACCCGCACAGCCCCGCTCCACAGCCGCACAGGCACGGGGGGATCTCACGGGTCCCCGTGCAGCATTTCGGAAGGGGCCGGTGCTGAGCCCGCTGCTCCGTGCCCCTCGGCGGGCTGGGTCAGCCCAGAGCTCAGCTCTACGGGGCCGCAGCCCCCGGCACGTCAGAGCCCCGCCGAGAAGGGCCCTGCGAGAGCGAAGAAACCCAAGAATCCCTTCGGGCCTGCAGCCTCGGGGTGTTTTTTCCTGCTGTTTTCAGCGAGAATCCCCCCGGGTCCCCGCGGTGAGCCAAGGGCTCAGACCCGGGGGATCCCGCTGGTTTCTCGGCAGCAACAGAGGCGGCGCAAGGAGCGAGCTGCGGCGGAGGCAGCCCCAGACACCCGTCCCCGCGTCCCGGCGGCTCCCACCTGCTTGAACTGCTCCTCGTAGGTCCAGTCGCCGTGGTCGGGCGCCGGCTGCGGGAGCTGCGCGTGGCCCTGGGGGCCCAGTCCGGCGGGGAGCCGCTCCTGCCCGCCCGGCGGCCGCTGCGCTTCACCCCGGCAGTGCTGCGGCACCGGCGGCTTGCGGAGCAGCAGGGACCCGGGGCCCGTCCGCACCGCCTCTGCCGAGCTCAGCCCCTCCTCGCCCATGTCTTCCTCCTCCTCGTAGTCTTCCTCTTCCTCTTCTTCCTCCTCCTCCTCCTCTTCTTCCTCCTCCTCCTCGCCCAGGTCCTCCTCGAAGTCCTCTTCATCCCATTTGCCCTTCCTGGAGCAGGGGAGAGGTTTGCTTAGCGCGCCCCAGGCTGCCAGACGAGCCCTCTCCCACCTCCCCACAGCGCCAGGAGGCCGGAGGACATCTCCACGAGCCTCCCCGTCTCCAGGCCCCTCGCCCTGTCCCTGCTCAGCATCTGGACGAGCCCCAAGCACCGGCAGCGCCCTGCCTGTCCCCACGGGGTGCTCCCCGTGCCGGGAGGCGCAGGCAGAGCTCGGCCAGATGGCTCAGCCCGCTCCCTGCCCGGAGATCCGGGAGGAGGCAGCCCGGCAGCCCTGCATTATTTAAAGCAGCTCGGGATCCTCTGTCACAGCCCCATGTGGCTCCTCGGGCAGAGATGAAATTTCGCCCCACGCCAGCCCGAAGTGAGGAATCAGTGCGGTGGGGCGGGCACCTCTGCCCCTCCGCTGCCGCTGACCCCGGGGCACCGGCCCGAGCAGGGAGAAAACGGCCAAATCCAGCGCTTGGCCCCAAAAAGTAACGGCTCACGTCCCAGCCAGGGTCGGCGCCCCGGTGCTGCTGCCTGCCCCGCACGCCGACACCTCCCCAGCCCCCAGGTTTGGGCTCCCCGCTCTCCAAACCCTGCAGCCGGGCCGTGCCGGCGCATGCAGCCGTACTCACAGTTCCTCCTCTTCCTCGGAGCCCATCTCCTGCTGGTAGCCGCCTTCCTCCTCTTCCTCCTCCTCCTCGCCGCGCTCCTCCTCCTCGGAGGCCTGGCTCTCCTCCGACAGCCCCGGGCTGGACGAGTGGCTGAGGCCGGCGGCAGCGGCCCGCATGGCGGCCAGGGCGGCCATCTGCGCCCGCTGGATGTGCGCGTTCTCGGGCTCCGCTCCTTCCTCCGAGGGGGCCGGGGCAGGGTCCGGGCCTCGTCCACGGGCTGGGGTCTGCCCCGGTGCCGGCGGGGGCTGCGCCGGGGGGGGCGTGGAGCGCTGCTGCTGCTGCTCCTGCTGCCGCGCTTCCAGCGCCTGCTGCAGCCGGGCGCGCTGCTGCCGCTGCAGGTTCTCCATCACCGCCTGCAGCTTCATGGCTCTGCCGGCGGGCGGCAGCTCCCCGGCGGGGCGGGGGGCGACGCCCTGGGGGCGCGGGGGGCAGCGCCCGGCAGGGTGCCGCGCTCCAGCGGGACGGGAGGCCAAGGCGGGGGGCTCGGGGGCGGCAGCCCTGCGAGGGGTCTGCCGGGCCCCCGGGAGGGCGCGGGGGAACTCGGCGAGGCCGTCGGGACGCAACGCGCCCGCCGCGACCGGCTCAGGGCGGGAGGACGCCCCCCCCGGGACCCCCCCGGCTTCACCCCGGCTTTCGCTTCGCCGCAGAGCTCCTGCTGCCGCCGCGGACGCGCGCTGGGGGACGCTCGGCCGTCTTCGGGGGCACGGCACCGAAGTCTCTGCGGGCTCAACAGGCGGCCGAGGCCCGGCGCATCGCTCTGTCCTCGCCTTCCAGGCTCGTCCCGGGGGGCTGCGTGCGGCCGCCGGCCCCCCCTCGGCCGTGGGGTGGGCGTCCTAGCGCTGGGCCGGCTCGGGGCGCAGACCTGCACGGGGAGAATTCGAGAGAGGATGAGGAGAGGGTGAGGAGGAAGGAGTTAAAGACGGCCCGGGAGCCTCATTAATCTCCAGCTAATGAGATAGGGAGGCTGGGCCCTACCGCTGCAGGGGGAAGGGGCCTGCCCGCCCCGATAGCCGCTGGGCCCTCCAGGCAGCTCGGGACCAGCAGCCGCAGATAACGGGGCCCTGGGGCCGCAGGGGGGGG